>CM051242.1:195368301-195560801 GCA_027917425.1 Gastrophryne carolinensis
ACAGGGGGATGAATGCCCTCTGGACCTGGGGGCTTTCCATTTCTCTATTAGTGTACATAATTTCCTTAAAACAGGAATGAATGCCATCTGGGCCTGGGGATTTTCCATGTGTCTATTAGTGTATATGAGTCCCTTAAAACAGGGGGATGAATGCCATCTGGACCTGGGGATTTTCCATTTTACCTATTACTGTATATACTTCCCTTAAAACAGGGGGATGAATGCCATCTTGACCTGGAGATTTTCCATGTGTCTATTAGTGTAGTGGTCCCCAACCCTGTCCTCAAGGCCCACCAACAGGCCAGGTTTTGCAGATCTCCACAAAGATGCACAGGTGGAGTAATTAGTGCAGCTGCAGAGCAATAGAGCTGGCTATTTGGAGATCCAAAATACATGACATGTTGGTGGGCCTTGAGGACAGGGTTGGTGACCACTGTATTAGTGTACATAATTCCATTAAAACAGGGGGATGAATACCATCTGGGCCCAGGGATTTGTCTATTTAAATCTGCTTAGGCGGTGTTGCACTTCTTCCTTGGTTGGACAGGTCACATTATTATAAATGAAACTGCAAGAGGGCTCAGCCTAAAGGCCCGACTCACCACAACCCAGTTCTCGGAGTGGACAATATTGACAGGGCCCTTAGCCTTCCTCTGCACAGAGGAGTGGATGATGCGTCCGGTAACGCCGTCAATGAGGTAGATGCCAATGAAGCAGCGGTCAGGATGGGTGTCCGTGCTCTCCGTCACGAGCGCCAACAAGTTAGGGTTTAGGTACTAGGGAAAGGAAATTTTAGACCTCAAACGCGGACCAACAATGTGTATGAAACATCCCCATGATAGAGGAGCTTTTTGCCAACCTTGTAGAGGACGCTTCGGTCGCCCATGACTCTCCCCTGCGAGTGCACGTGCTCATTTGAGCGCTTCCCCTTCACCACTGTGACCCTCTGCAGCTCCGGAGGAAGCACCAGCTCCCAGATCTCCTCCGCGGTCAGGTCCTGTAACAAACAGCCACACCGTGATTATGGTTTTCACACCCAGGAGGGATAACGGAGAACGTGCGGTACTGGGCATTACCTTGTGTAGCCGCAGGCCGCTCAGCCGCCCTCTCTCAGCGTCCACCAGATAGAAGAAGACGCTGGACGAGATCTCCTGCAGCTGCTGCAGAACGTACTTGGTGGCTGGGAAAGGGATGACCTGCAGGGACAGACAGAACGGATTAAAACCAACCGAAGACTTGGAGGAGGTGCGTTCAAAGTCTTTCATTCTATGGGCCCGCTTTGTGAACCAATTTTCTTTCTCTTCTTCTCCTTTTTCGGGTCAGTTCTATACATTTCTTCTCTTTGACTCCTAATCATACATTGTACAGGTCTACAGAAGCCACACCCCCATAAGACTCCTTGAGGGGTTGGTTTACCCCTCTGTGTGAAATACCCCTGGGTCTCTGCGAAACTCGCCTTTGCCCCTGTTCCCACCGAGAGGTAAACAACTGTGGCTGCATCCCCAGAATCTCTAGGCTGAGGCCCCATACCGTAGCCAGTCATTCAATCAGACTGTAATCGGGAGTTCTCCCCTGTCTAAAGGGAAACTGGGGATGTGGCCGCCTATGTTGCCGAGCTCTGGTCTAAATATGCATGCAGACCATTGTATTGATTGGATGAGAGCCTGCACATGCGCTGTGGAATCAGGGAAATGTTTTCCAGGGGCATTCAGGGCTGGGGGGTTACACATAGCAGGGCATCCCAAACCAGAATGCCCTTGTGAAGTTAACCAAACATAGTGGATGTTTTGGGTTACCAGCATCCAGCCTTTATTTCACTAGAATAAGGGCCTTGCTATTGTGGTTTCCAGCACGGGCTTATAACAACCTTTAGCCCAGGAGTCCATACTTACCTTCGCCAGTTCCCAATCTATCAGTGTTACGTTGCAAGGTCTTTGTCCCTCGCTGGCTTGTTTTTGTTTTCGCCGCCTGTCCGCTCTTAGCTGTTTTTAACCTGATTGGAGCAGCGTTGCTAAGGGTGCCGCCCCTTAGCAGCCTGCCAGCCAATAGTCCCACCGCTCCTATCTGGACTGAAGCAGTATAGTAAGGGGCCACGCCCCGCAGCGGCCTATTATACCATTGGAGGGTTGGTTTGGTTAGCCCCGCCTTGTTGCGGACGCATGACATGTTGACTATTGCTAGCCACCGAGATCACGCCTCTCTTCCCGATTACGCCTTTGCACTGTAGCCGGCTTCCAGCCAATAGCTGTGAGGCCAACATAACTACGGACAGGTGACGTAGCCTGTCACGCTTTGCTATGGAGGCGAGCGAGTTCGCCGCCTCTTTTGACATCTCCGCCCCCTCACGTCCACGCCGGATTTAAACCATCTACTCCTACGCCATGCTGCCAGCCTCATTAAAGTTGCTATAGGCAATGAAACGCGTTGGCAGCGGCTTGTGGCGGTTTCCCGGAGGACTTTATTACTGGACAATCAGGACGTGGGTTTTGTGAGAGCCACCTACAACTTTATCTCGCTCTTCTTTTATTATATGTTTGTGAGTGCATTTTTATAACCGGAGTAAAGTTTCAAATTGCTTTTACAATATTATGCTAGATGTTTTTTCTTTTTTTTACTGTTTTGCCCTATATGCCTTTGCTTGGAGAACGGATTTGAACTAAACAGTGGGCAACGCACCCAGCATTTGAGGGGACCGGCTTTTGCATGAATCCTGGCGAAGTGATTACTTACCTGAACCTACTTTGACTGGTCTATACGCACATTGTTTGTCGGAATCTGGTGAGGAGCAGTGTGTTTGGTGAAGGCCACACCGGTGCATCTATTGTTGGGAGGTGCATTTGTCTTGGGATGACGCTCTTTTTGGAGGAATTAATTCTCCGCATATGGAGCTCTGTGCTTTTTCCTATATTGTTTAACCAAACTTGGGGGAGGGGGTACAGTAAACCCCTTTTGTAATTTCATTCCCGGGGACCCTTACCTTCCCCCCCGTGTGCCTTCCCAGCCCGTCATGTGAGGGGTGAGCCAGGTCTGGCCCGGGGGTGCTGTGCAGCCGCAGTGGCTGCTGTACATTATAGCAAGGTGGAAGTGGACTCACCTTGTGCTGGTCATCCAGCAGCAGCAGCACCTTGGCGTAGTCGTGGTCCATAACGGGCAGCAGCAGTGACTGGAGGATGGGGCGCTGGAGAGGGGGAGGAGCCATCTGACTCAACTTCCCAAAAATCGGGTTGAAGACGTAAAGCGAGGTCATCGACGTTTCCTAGGAAACACGGAAAATGCGTCGATGCGTGTCGCGATTTAAAGGGGGACCGCCAAGGACCCCCCGGGGCGTGTACGACAGGATCCTCGTTACTCACCTTGTCCTTCACCAGCAGCGTGCACTGAGGGGGGTAAGGGAAGTGGGCCGTCGTTCTCTGTACCAGCAGCTTAAAGGAGGCTCCCGGCTGGACTCCCGGCAGGAAGAACTTCCACAGGATGGTGCCGGAACTGCTTTCTATGCCGAAGAGCTG
Source organism: Gastrophryne carolinensis (assembly GCA_027917425.1). NCBI lineage: Eukaryota > Metazoa > Chordata > Amphibia > Anura > Microhylidae > Gastrophryne > Gastrophryne carolinensis. Next base: position 195,371,808 of record CM051242.1, read on the forward strand.
CAGACAAAAAGCGCAGAAAAGGTCAACAATGGAATTGGTTTTTTTCGAGTGAACAATGACCATAACTGACTGGTGGTCCCCTTGCACCAATAGCATGGAGGCCCGCCTCTCCGGGACTCGGCGATACTTACCTGTCCCACAGTTGCCTAGTGGGTGACCGCTGATTAAAGAGGAACAAAACCTAAGAATTTAATGTTCTAGGGTTTTGTTTCACTTTAGTGGGGCATCCCGATTTTGCAGTGTATATCGCCAAAAGACTCGCCTCTTCTTGGAGCCTACGTTGGCTGCTCAGCCAATCAGCAGCATTCGTTCCATTCAGATTTCACTTGTCGCTCCGTAATCCGCATGGAACGAGTGCCACCGGCTGCATCCCTGACCCCAGCTGTGGGCGTGGCCACACCAACCATTCAGGAAGGCCTGCCAGTCGTGGGGAGAAGCAAATCGGGTGATCTGGGGGGGGGGGGGATCTTCGGGATGCCCTATAAACATTGGACGCTAACCCCAAGAGGCTTATGTGAGCGTCCGGGAATGGTTAAAGCTTGCGAAAGGGTGGAGGGGTAGGGTTACCAAAATGGTTTCTTCCCCTGGGTCTACTGTTGCCCATCCAGTGTATACACTGTCTTTATTAGGACTTTACACTGATATACATTGGATGGGCAACAGCGCCCCCCATCAACGGTACTTAACCCCTTATACAACTATTTTTTTTTCTATGAATTATTTCTAATACTCACCCCACATCCAACTCCCTGCCAGGCTTAAGCCCTTAAAGTGGACCAACACCCAGGGGGGGGGGATCGGCCCGGGAATCTATAAGATTCCCGGGGGGCATCAGATCCCTTCCCGAGGGGCATCCGAAATCGAGATGTCCCGTGGGGTGAAACCCCCCAGGAAGCCCACAAACCTTACCTTAACCCCGTTCCAACGGCGCATGCGGGGGGCGCGTCTCGCGCTTCCCTCTAGCAGGGCGGCTGTTTGTGAACAGCCTTCCCTGTTAGAAGGAAGCGCGAGACGCGGCCTCCAGCGCTCAGAGCCGCTGTGGTTGGACGCCGCTTGTACGTGCATACCACATCGGCTCTGAGCGCTTTGATTGGACGAGCGCCCGCGTAGGAGCGTGGGGAGGTGAGTGTTTACGGGTGTTCTGGGGGGTTTCACACAGTGGGGCATCCCCGATCGGGGTGCCCCACCGAAGTGGACCGAAACGCAGGATAGTCAAAATCCTGGGTGTTGGTCCACTTTAAACATATGAGGATAAAGGCACGGAAAGACACTGATTTCACAAATGAATCGTGCAAGGTATTACAATCTATTATATGACTAAATCATGTGTGACACCGAAAGTTACCAATAATCAATATCTTTGTATTTGAATTTTACTAATAATTGTAGTTAATAAATACTTAGTAATTTTACTAATGAGCTGTATGTGCACTGAAGAAGCGGCATTCACAGCGAAACGCGTCTGCAGAAAGCCTAGAATATAAACCAATACTTGCTACAAACCCGCCGCTGGTTTGTCATTCGTACATGTTCCGTTTATAGTGAACGCTTTCTGTTACTAGATTTGCGTAATTCAGGGACATTCTCATAATGCTTAAAGCTTACTTATAAGGATTCTGACTATCGGGGGGTTCGTACCTTGCCTCTGGGGCATCCCGATTTGGGGTCCTGTAGGGCATGCGCGCTTGCTTGTCCAATCAGCCGTTTGTCATGTGGCAAATCAAGAACAAAAGTCCCGCCCCCAGCAGGAGCGCGCACAGGCCAAAAATGCTGGGGATGCCGCCGGGGGGGGGGGGGCGGGGCATCCCAAGGGAAGGCTGGCTGCATTGGGTTTTCTTCTGCTTTAAGTGGTATTGTGCTGCAGGGACCCCAATGGCCACACCCCATGCACTCAGAGTAAGGTGACTTCCAGTTAATTATGACTGGAGGTCCTCTTTAAAGTAGAACCTTGAGTACAGCGCACACCTCACTACCGCCTCCTTGAAAACGTCCATTTACCTGGTGAAGATGAATTCTCCCATGATTCTCTGCTTTTCATATAACAGGACCTGTTTGCTCCTCCTCCTCAGCATCGTGACCTGGTCATAATGCAGCAGAGGCCAACCTGGAACAAGCCCCGCCCCCTCTCACCTTACCCGAGGAGGTGACCATTACCTGATGACTGGCAGGTGGATGTATGTTGCAGAGCCCCACCTGGAACAAGCCCCGCCCCTCACATTGCCCAAGGAGGTGACCGTGACGTGTGACTGGCAGGTGGATGTATGCCGCAGAGCCCCACCTGGAACAAGCCCCGCCCCTCACATTGCCCAAGGAGGTGACCGTGACCTGATGACTGGCAGGTGGATGTATGCCGCAGAGCCTGACCTGGAACAAGCCCCGCCCCCTCACATTGCCCGAGGAGGTGACCGTGACGTGTGACTGGCAGGTGGATGTATGCCGCAGAGCCTGACCTGGAACAAGCCCCGCCCCCTCTCACCTTACCCGAGGAGGTGACCATTACCTGATGACTGGCACGTGGATGTATGTCGCAGAGCCCGACCTGGAACAAGCCCCGCCCCCTCACATTGCCCGAGGAGGTGACCATGACGTGTGACTGGCACGTGGATATATGCCGCAGAGCCCGACCTGGAACAAGCCCCGCCCCTCACATTGCCCAAGGAGGTGACCATTACCTGATGACTGGCAGGTGGATGTATGTCGCACAGCCCGACCTGGAACAAGCCCCGCCCCCTCTCACCTTGCCCGAGGAGGTGACCATTACCTGATGACTGGCAAATGGATGTATGCCGCAGAGCCCGACCTGGAACAAGCCCCGCCCCCTCTCACCTTGCCTGAGGAGGTGACCATTACCTGATGACTGGCAAATGGATGTATGCCGCAGAGCCCGACCTGGAACAAGCCCCGCCCCCTCTCACCTTGCCCGAGGAGGTGACCATTACCTGATGACTGGCAAATGGATGTATGCCGCAGAGCCCGACCTGGAACAAGCCCCGCCCCCTCTCACCTTGCCTGAGGAGGTGACCATTACCTGATGACTGGCAGGTGGATGGATGTCGCAGAGCCCGACCTGGAACAAGCTCCGCCCCCTCTCACCTTGTCCGAGGAGGTGACCATTACCTGATGACTGGCAGGTGGATGGATGTCGCAGAGCCCGACCTGGAACAAGCTCCGCCCCATCCCACCTTGCCCGAGGAGGTGACCATTACCTGATGACTGGCAAATGGATGTATGCCGCAGAGCCCGACCTGGAACAAGCCCCGCCCCCTCTCACCTTGCCTGAGGAGGTGACCATTACCTGATGACTGGCAGGTGGATGGATGTCGCAGAGCCCGACCTGGAACAAGCTCCGCCCCCTCTCACCTTGTCCGAGGAGGTGACCATTACCTGATGACTGGCAAATGGATGTATGCCGCAGAGCCCGACCTGGAACAAGCCCCGCCCCCTCTCACCTTGCCTGAGGAGGTGACCATTACCTGATGACTGGCAGGTGGATGGATGTCGCAGAGCCCGACCTGGAACAAGCTCCGCCCCCTCTCACCTTGTCCGAGGAGGTGACCATTACCTGATGACTGGCAAATGGATGTATGTTGCAGAGCCCGACCTGGAACAAGCCCCGCCCCCTCTCACCTTGCCCGAGGAGGTGACCATTACCTGATGACTGGCAAATGGATGTATGTTGCAGAGCCCGACCTGGAACAAGCCCCGCCCCCTCTCACCTTGCCCGAGGAGGTGACCATTACCTGATGACTGGCAGGTGGATGGATGTTGCAGAGCCCCACCTGGAACAAGCCCCGCCCCTCACATTGCCCAAGGAGGTGACCTTGACGTGGTGACTGGCAGGTTACGTATGTAGAAGATATAATGCCGCAGAGCCCAGCCTGGAACAAGCTCCGCCCCCTCTCACCTTGCCCGAGGAGGTGACCATTACCTGATGACTGGCAGGTGGATGTATGCCGCAGAGCCCGACCTGGAACAAGCCCCGCCCCCTCTCACCTTGCCCGAGGAGGTGACCATTACCTGATGACTGGCAGGTGGATGTATGCCGCAGAACCCGACCTGGAACAAGCCCCGCCCCCTCTCACCTTGCCCGAGGAGGTGACCATGACCTGATGACTGGCAGGTGGATGTATGCCGCAGAGCCGGACCAGGAACAAGCCCCGCCCCCTCTCACCTTGCCCCAGGAGGTGACCTTGATGTGGTGACTGGCAGGTTAGGTATGTAGAAGAGAATGCCGCAGAGCCGGACCTGGAACAAGCCCCGCCCCCTCTCACCTTGCCCGAGGAGGTGACCATGACCATCATCTTCTGCAGGTTGAAGTCATCGCGGGCCAGCGTGTCGATGTTGATCTCGCTGCGGGTCTGGCTGCGCGGCTTGCGTGCGTCGCAGAACATCTTCCACAGGTGCGCGCTCCACGACTGCAGCAGGATGAGCTGGGAGGAGAGTCGCTTCAGCACCATTCCCAGGAGGCCGTCTGATCGGGGGGCGAAAAAGAAAAAAACATCTGACTTCCATGACGCAACAGTGCGCGAGCTAAAAGGGGGAGAACTCCGAACCCCTCTAATCCTCAACGGACGCCACAGAGGTTGCACTGTGCATTTCCTCAAAGTGGACCAAGACCCAGGATTTTGACTATCCCGAGTTTGGGTCCTTGGCACTCAGACACTGTGAAACAGCTCGGGTTCAGCTCTGCCTACGGGCGCCGCCATCTTGCCTCACATATAGAGGGGGGGGAGGGGAGTGCAGGGGGCGGGGTTATAGTCTGAATTGGTGGTGGGAAGTGGTAAGCCATGGGAAAAGTTTTGGGGGAACCTTATTAAAGCGCTCCTCTACCCTCAGGAAATTGGTGGTGGGAAGTGGTACGCCATGTGTAAAGTTCGGGATGCCCCGCTCTATGAAACAGCTCGGCTGCAGCTCTGCATACGGGCGCCGCCATCTTGCCTCGGAAGCATCACATACAGAGGAGAGGAGAAGGGGGAAAGTGCAGGAGGGGGGGTTATAGTCTGAGTTGGTGGTGGGCAGTGGTACGCCATGGGGAATGTTTTGGGGGAACCTCAAATGTAGACCATGGGAAATGTTTTGGGGAACCCCCCCGGATGTAGTCCATGGGAAAAGGTTTGGGGAACCCCGGATGTAGACCATGGGAAAAGGTTTGGGGAACACCAGATGTAGACCATGGGAAAAGGTTTGGGGAACACCAGATGTAGACCATGGGAAAAGGTTTGGGGAACACCAGATGTAGACCATGGGAAAAGGTTTGGGGAACACCAGATGTAGACCATGGGAAAAGGTTTGGGGAACACCAGATGTAGACCATGGGAAAAGGTTTGGGGAACACCAGATGTAGACCATGGGAAATGGTTTGGGGAACCCCGGATCTAGACCATGGGAAATGGTTTGGGGAACCCCAGATGTGGACCATGGAAAATGGTTTGGGGAACCCCGGATGTGGACCATGGGAAATGGTTTGGGGAACCCCGGATCTAGACCATGGGAAATGGTTTGGGGAACCCCGGATGTGGACCATGGGAAATGGTTTGGGGAACCCCAGATGTGGACCATGGGAAATGGTTTGGGGAACCCCGGATGTGGACCATGGGAAATGGTTTGGGGAACCCCGGATGTGGACCATGGGAAATGGTTTGGGGAACCCCGGATGTGGACCATGGGAAATGGTTTGGGGAACCCCGGATGTGGACCATGGGAAATGGTTTGGGGAACCCCGGATGTGGACCATGGGAAATGGTTTGGGGAACCCCGGATGTGGACCATGGGAAATGGTTTGGGGAACCCCGGATGTGGACCATGGGAAATGGTTTGGGGAACCCCGGATGTGGACCATGGGAAATGGTTTGGGGAACCCCGGATCTAGACCATGGGAAATGGTTTGGGGAACCCCGGATCTAGACCATGGGAAATGGTTTGGGGAACCCCGGATGTGGACCATGGGAAATGGTTTGGGGAACCCCAGATGTGGACCATGGGAAATGGTTTGGGGAACCCCAGATGTGGACCATGGGAAATGGTTTGGGGAACCCCGGATGTGGACCATGGGAAATGGTTTGGGGAACCCCGGATCTAGACCATGGGAAATGGTTTGGGGAACCCCGGATCTAGACCATGGGAAATGGTTTGGGGAACCCCGGATCTAGACCATGGGAAATGGTTTGGGGAACCCCGGATCTAGACCATGGGAAATGGTTTGGGGAACCCCGGATCTAGACCATGGGAAATGGTTTGGGGAACCCCAGATGTGGACCATGGGAAATGGTTTGGGGAACCCCAGATGTGGACCATGGGAAATGGTTTGGGGAACCCCGGATGTGGACCATGGGAAATGGTTTGGGGAACCCCGGATGTGGACCATGGGAAATGGTTTGGGGAACCCCGGATCTAGACCATGGGAAATGGTTTGGGGAACCCCGGATGTGGACCATGGGAAATGGTTTGGGGAACCCCGGATGTGGACCATGGGAAATGGTTTGGGGAACCCCGGATCTAGACCATGGGAAATGGTTTGGGGAACCCCGGATCTAGACCATGGGAAATGGTTTGGGGAACCCCAGATGTGGACCATGGGAAATGGTTTGGGGAACCCCAGATGTGGACCATGGGAAATGGTTTGGGGAACCCCAGATGTGGACCATGGGAAATGGTTTGGGGAACCCCGGATGTGGACCATGGGAAATGGTTTGGGGAACCCCGGATGTGGACCATGGGAAATGGTTTGGGGAACCCCGGATGTGGACCATGGGAAATGGTTTGGGGAACCCCGGATGTGGACCATGGGAAATGGTTTGGGGAACCCCGGATCTAGACCATGGGAAATGGTTTGGGGAACCCCGGATCTAGACCATGGGAAATGGTTTGGGGAACCCCGGATCTAGACCATGGGAAATGGTTTGGGGAACCCCGGATGTGGACCATGGGAAATGGTTTGGGGAACCCCGGATGTAAACCATGGGAAATGGTTTGGGGAACCCCGGATGTAGACCATGGGAAATGGTTTGGGGAAACCCGGATGTAAACCATGGGAAATGGTTTGGGGAAACCCGGATGTAGACCATGGGAAATGGTTTGGGGAAACCCGGATGTAGACCATGGGAAATGTTTTGGGGAACCCCGGATGTAGACCATGGGAAAAGTTTTAGGGAAAACCAGATGTAGACCATGGGAAGAGTTTTGGATGTATGTAGAAGAGAATGTCGCAGAGCCCGACCTGGAACAAGCCCCGCCCCCTCTCACCTTGCCCGAGGAGGTGACCTTCACGTGGTGACTGCCCCGGATGTAGACCATGGGAAAAGTTTTTGGGAACCCCGGATGTAAACCATGGGAAATGTTTTGGGGAAATCCAGATGTAGACCATGGGAAGAGTTTTGGATGTATGTAGAAGAGAATGCCGCACGACCGACCTGGAACAAGCCCCGCCCCCTCTCACCTTGCACGAGGAGGTGACCTTGACGTGGTGACTGCCCCGGATGTAGACCATGGGAAAAGTTTTGGGGAACCCCAGATGTAGACCATGGGAAAAGCTTTGGTGAACCCCAGACGTAGACCATGGGAAAAGCTTTGGTGAACCCCGGACACAGACCATGGGAAAAGTTTTGGGGAACCCCAGATGTAGACCATGGGAGAAGTTTTGGGGAACCCCGGACACAGACCATGGGAAAAGTTTTGGGGAACCCCAGATGTAGACCATGGGAGAAGTTTTGGGGAACCCCAGATGTAGACCATGGGAGAAGTTTTGGGGAACCCCGGACACAGACCATGGGAAAAGTTTTGGGGAACCACAGATGTAGACCATGGGAGAAGTTTTGGGGAACCCCAGATGTAGACCATGGGAGAAGTTTTGGGGAACCCCAGATGTAGACCATGGGAGAAGTTTTGGGGAACCCCAGACGTAGACCATGGGAAAGGTTTTAACCCTCCGGGGAACACACAAACACTTAGACGCCGTTACCTTGTATGGCTGGATCCGAGCAGCAGAGGAAGTAAAGGAAGAAGCGTGAGAACATGAGCGTATTGAGGGTATACACGCATCACACACCAGATCAGTGCCCATCCCCCCGGGATACCTGCTTTCTTGCCGAATTCCCCCTCCAGCTCGGCCTGGGCCCCGGTGAGCGGGAGATCCACCATCTCCATAGTGACCACGTCGGCCAAAGACTCCTCCCTCGTCCACGAGACCTTTCCTGTGACCGAAAAAAAAGAGGTGAGAAGAGAAAGGGGAGGGGCGTGGGCGGAGCCTGGAGCCCGAAGCCGTTACCTGGTTGGTGCAGGAACATCAGCTGGTCGTCCTCGGTCTGCAGCAGCGCCCGGTAACCCACCGAGTCGTCCTTCTTCAGGAAGAGCTGGAGGTAGAGCTGCAAAACACGCGGAAAGAGAAAGTTATCGGGAGAGCGCGCACGGGGGGCGGGGCAGCCGTTGCGTCACGGGGGGCGGGCGCGCCACTCACCGCGTCGGGTCTGACGCAGCTCTGCTCCAGCGCGAAGGTCATGGTGGTGTCCAGGAGTCGCCGCCCGCTGTCGGCCATGTACAGGCTGATGGTGTACGTCTGTCCGGGACACGAGCCCGCCTCCTGCAAAGCGGGAAAACGTGGTTATCAAAAAGGCCGCGGGGTATCCCGAACCCCAGGGTATCCTCTGCTGAGCCAGTCCGACACTAGGTGGCAGTGTGGGGTCCCGGGGTTATTTCTATAGGTGGAACAGAGTTGTAGGAACATGCTGTGGCCTATGAGTGCTACGTGGTGCTCTTTAGTGTGTATGGGGCCCACCGGAGAATCCTCTGCTGGGCCAGTCCGACACTAGGTTGCAGTATGGGTTCCCGGGGATATTTCTATAGGTAGAGTTGTAGGAGCGTGCCGCGGCACAATATAGGTGGGCCTCTGGGTGCTACGTGGGGTCCTTCGGGGTGTGCAGAGGGGCCCCTGGAGGATAAGGCAGCAGATCGGGCCCCTGAGGGTTTACCTGGGAGCAGCTCAGGCCGACCGGGATCTCCGCCTCCGGGGCTTTCTGTAAACAAAAGAGGAGGCGCCAATCAGAAGGCGGCATCAGCAAAAGAGGAGGGGCCAATTAGAAGGCGGCGTCCGCAAAAGAGGAGGGACCAATCAGAAGGCGGAGTCAGAAAAAGAGGAGGGCCCATCAGAAGGCGGCGTCGGCAAAAGAGGAGGGGCCAGTCAGAAGGCGGCGTCGGCAAAAGAGGAGGGGCCAGTCAGAAAGGGGCGTCCGCAAAAGAGAAGGGGCCAATCAGAAAGGGGCGTCCGCAAAAGAGGAGGGGCCAGTCAGAAGGGGACGTCAGCAAAAGAGGAGGGCCAATCAGCAAAAGAGGAGGGGCCAATCAGATGTCGGCGTCGACAAAAGAGGAGGGGCCAATCAGTAGGCGACATCCGCAAAACAGGAGGGGCCAATCAGAAGGCGGCGTCAGCAAAAGAGAAGGGGCCAATCAGAAAGGGGCGTCCGCAAAAGAGAAGGGGCCAATCAGAAAGGGGCGTCCGCAAAAGAGAAGGGGCCAATCAGAAAGGGGCGTCCGCAAAAGAGGAGGGGCCAATCAGAAGGCGGCGGCTGCAAAAGAGGAAGGGCCAATCAGAAGGGGGCGTTGGCAAAAGAGGAGGGGCCAGTCAGAAGGCGGCATCAGCAAAAGAGGAGGGGCCAATCAGTAGGCGGCGTCCGCAAAAGAGAAGGGGCCAATCAGAAGGCGGCGTCCGCAAAAGAGAAGGGGCCAATCAGAAGGCGGCGTCCGCAAAAGAGAAGGGGCCAATCAGAAGGGGCATCCGCAAAAGAGGAAGGGCCAATCAGAAGGGGGCGTACGCAAAAGAGGAGGGGTCATTTAGAAGAGGGGAATGGGGAGAAGGGGCCAATCAGGAGGCATCAGCAAAAGAGGAGGGGCCAATCAGAAGGCGACGTCAGCAAGAGGAGGGGCCAATCAGAAGGGGACGTCAGCAAGAGGAGGGGCCAATCAGAAGGGGACGTCAGCAAGAGGAGGGGCCAATCAGAAGGGGACGTCAGCAAGAGGAGGGGCCAATCAGAAGGCGGCGTACGCAAAAGAGGAGGGGTCAATCAGAAGGCAGCGTACGCAAAAGAGGAGGGGCCAATCAGAAGGCGGCGTACGCAAAAGAGGAGGAGCCAATCAGGGGGCATCAGCAAAAGAGGAGGAGCCAATCAGGGGGCATCAGCAAAAGAGGAGGAGCCAATCAGGGGGCATCAGCAAAAGAGGAGGGGCCAATCAGAAGGCGGCGTACGCAAAAGAGGAGGGGCCAATCAGAAGGCGGCGTACGCAAAAGAGGAGGGGCCAATCAGAAGGCGGCGTACGCAAAAGAGGAGGGGCCAATCAGAAGGGGACGTCAGCAAAAGAGGAGGGGCCAATCAGAAGGCGGCGTACGCAAAAGAGGAGGGGTCATTTAGAAGAGGGGAATCAGCAAAAGAGAAGGGGCCAATCAGGAGGCATCAGCAAAAAAGGAGGGGCCAATCAGGGGGCATCAGCAAAAGAGGAGGGGCCAATCAGGGGGCAGCATCTGCAAAAGAGGAGGGGCCAATCAGGGGGCGGCATCTGCAAAAGAGGAGGGGCCAATCAGAAGGGGACGTCAGCAAGAGGAGGGACCAATCAGAAGGGGACGTCAGCAAGAGGAGGGACCAATCAGAAGGGGACGTCAGCAAGAGGAGGGACCAATCAGAAGGGGACGTCAGCAAGAGGAGGGGCCAATCAGAAGGAGACGTCAGCAAGAGGAGGGGCCAATCAGAAGGGGACGTCAGCAAGAGGAGGGGCCAATCAGAAGGGGACGTCAGCAAGAGGAGGGGCCAATCAGAAGGGGACGTCAGCAAGAGGAGGGGCCAATCAGAAGGGGACATCAGCAAAAGAGGAGCGGCCAACCAGAAGTGGACATAAGCAAAAGAGGAGCGGCCAATCAGGAGATATCAGCAAAAGAAGAGGGGCCAATCAGAAGGAGACATCAGCAAAAGGGGAGGGGCCAATCAGGACGCGGCGCGCACTTACCACATCGGCCTTGCACTGCATCACCGCGGCCACCGCCTTGTCCCCCGTGGAGCCGAACGTGGCCAGCGCCACCTGCAGGGGGTGAGAACATTCTGGCATTAGCATAAGGGGCGGGTACAGACCGCGGGGGGGGGGGGCGGGGCTCGTGTGTACAGACCGCGGGGGCAGGGCTCGATCTTGCGCGGGACACTCACGTGCGAGAAGTCGCGCAGCGGCGTCAGGGCGCCGTCCTTGTACTGCATCAGCAGGAAGCGGCGCGGGGAGATCCGTAGGAAGAACTGCGACAGCGCCGAGCCGGGGGCGGTGCGAGGGGCGGAGACTATGCTCAGCTCTGTGATGTCATCGGACACGTCCACGCCCAGAGACTGCGACATAAATAAAAAAAATAATAATTCATTAATAAGACACTTCAGGGGACGTACCAATTAGTGAAGCTGTGTCCCTTTATTAGAGTGGACCTAGCACCTGCTATGCCGGCCCTGGAGTCTAAAGGACCCCAGGGCCGGCATAGCTGCCAATAGAACTTAGTAACCCTGTGTCCCATCCAAATAGTGCAAACCTAAGCAGCCTCCTGGAGGCAGGGAACGTACCAATTAGTGAAGCTGTGTCCCGTTATTAGAATGGACCTTGCCGCTGCTATGCCAGCCCTGGAGTCTAAAGGACTAGGAAAAGGTGAGCATCTCTCTAATGCAGGGTCACTGATGGTGTGAGGGGGAGGTGCAGTAGTTTCCTGTCCCCCATCAGATGGGAAAAGGTGAGTACGTCTCTATGGAGCATGTTGGCGATACAGACCTGCAGGGGGTGCCGGGCAGTTTCCTCGGTGGATCCCAGAGACAAGGTGTGGAGGGAGGCGCCCGCGGCATCGGCGCAGACCAGCACCCCGTCGGCGAGCACGCCGCACGCCCCCTGCAGAGCGCGCAGCCAGGGAGTGAGCACCTCCACCTGCGGATACAGAGAGATAGGCAAGTCAGAACCGGGAGCCAATCGCCAGGCGGGGGGGCGGGGTTAGCAGTCACTCGCCTTGCTCCCACCTGATGAGTGAGCGAGCCGTCCTCCACGCTGAACGTCAGGATCCGGATCCGGTCGCCGGGGACGATTCCGACCACGTGGACCTGACCATTGTAGGGGGAGTGCAGCAGCTGGTACTGCACGCTCCCGCTGAGGGAAACGACAGGAGTCAGCACAGGGGACGTACTAATTAGTGAAGCTGTGTCCCATCCTCACACTGCCAAACCCAAGCATCCTCCTGGAGACCGGGGACGTACCAATTAGTAAAGCTGTGTCCCATCCTCACACTGCCAAACCCAAGCAGCCTCCCCGAGGCAGGAAACGTACCAATTGGTGAAGCTGTGTCCCACCCACACAGTCCTTACAATAGGGATATACTCCTCTCTGGGAGCAGCAGACAGCGCTGGAAGCGTTAACTAAGAAGTCTCTCCCCTTCCTACTCAGTGGCTCCTACCCCTGGGGGGCGGTTCATCCACTCCTAGCATGACTCAGCCAATCCACAGCAGCAGGAGCTACACTGCAACCGCGCATCTACCCAACAGGAGGTTTAACATCTGTACTGGTGAAAATAATTAACCACCCGTTGGACATGATATACAGCACCGATCATGTGACACTCATCATATTGACTCCTAAGTGCCTCTTTCCATGGAGGCCCTGGAGTCTAAAAAAAAAAGCTCAGGTTTTGTTACACTATAAAGAGGAACATTGGAGGCCCTGGAGTCTAAAAAAAAAAGCTCAGGTTTTGTTACACTATAAAGAGGAACATTGGAGGCCCTGGAGTCTAAAAAAAAGCTCAGGTTTTGTTACACTATAAAGAGGAACATTGGAGGCCCTGGAGTAAAAAAAAAAAGCTCAGGTTTTGTTACACTATAAAGAGGAACATTGGAGGCCCTGGAGTCTAAAAAAAAAGCTCAGGTTTTGTTACACTATAAAGAGGAACATTGGAGGCCCTGGAATCTATAAAAAAGCTCAGGTTTTGTTACACTATAAAGAGGAACATTGGAGGCCCTGGAATCTATAAAAAAAGCTCAGGTTTTGTTACACTATAAAGAGGAACATTGGAGGCCCTGGAGTCTAAAAAAAAGCTCAGGTTTTGTTACACTATAAAGAGGAACATTGGAGGCCCTGGGTTGTTCATTTCTCATAGCTCTGCCCTATCGCCGCTGACTTACCTGTCTGGGAGAGGCTCCGCCCATTTCTGATGGCCGTTAGAGAGATAATGGAGGGACAGGGCGGAGCTCTTCAGCACGGCAACGTATCTGGCAGCGTCCTGGGCGCCGGCGAAGCCCGCCGCCTGAAAACTGGAGCGCAGAGAGGTGCTGGGTCACAAAGGGTTAACGGTAAAGTCCCCACCCAGAAATGAAGGAGGGGGCGGGGTTGGTCTTTATTAATAAGCCCAGAAATAGAGGAAGGGGCGGGGTTAGTTTTTATTAATAAGCCCAGAAATGGAGGAAGGGACGGGGTTGGTCTTTATTAATAAGCCCAGAAATAGAAGGGGCGGGGTTGGCATTTATTAATAAGCCCAGAAATGGAGAAAGGGGAGGGGCTATTCTTTATTAATACGCCTAGAAAAGAAGGGGTGGGGCTATTAATATGCATAGAAAAGGAGTAAGGGGCGGGGCTATTTATTAATAAGCCTAGAAAAGGAGTAAGAGGCGGGGCTATTCTTTATTAATAAGCCTAGAAAAGGAGTAAGGGGCGGGGCTATTTATTAATACACCTAGAAAAGGAGTAAGGGGCTGGGCTATTAATAAGCCTAGAAAAGGAGAAAGGGGCGGGGCTATTAATAAGCCTAGAAAAGGAGAAAGGGGCGGGGCTATTAATAAGCCTAGAAAAGGAGAAAGGGGCGGGGCTATTAATAAGCCTAGAAAAGGAGAAAGGGGCGGGGCTATTAATAAGCCTAGAAAAGGAGAAAGGGGCGGGGCTATTAATAAGCCTAGAAAAGGAGAAAGGGGCGGGGTTGGTATTTATTAATAATAAGCCCAGAAATAGAGGAAGGGGCGGGGCTGACGTTTATTAATAAGCCTCCCTCTATACCCGATAGCTGCCGGCCAATGAAAGGCGAGATCCGATTGGTCACCTGATGGTGTGGCCCCTCCCCCTCACCTGCCGGGCTCCAGCACAGCCTCCCAGTTGAGGCCTCCGATGTTGGTCTCCCAGGAGCGCAGGACGCGGCCGCCCGACACCGTGATGGCATCTGAGGAGACAGGAAATTAACTTAAAGCGGACCTCAACCCACACGCTTACCGCTTCCTCATTCACCTGATTGGAAGCTGCCGGTCACATGACTGGCTGCCATACAACTAAATGAGGAAGTGGCGGCTTTAAGCTTTTATCAGCGGAGGTGACCCCAGGACATTGGAGCTTCAGCGCAGCGACACTAAAGCGGAGCTAAAGTCACAGGCGGCGGCACTCACCTTGGCCGTACGTCAGCAGAGCGTCGACAGCGCCCTCCACAGTGTCCTTGTCCACGTGACGCCACACTGAAACACACACAAGACATCGTTACTCAGAGCCGGCCAATCGGATCTCAGCGTCGGGGGAGGAGGGGGCGGGACTCACGGAGCTCTCCGTTGCGGGAGTTGAGGGCGGCGATGACGTTGTTGTCGGTGGCGGCGATGAGTTTCTTGGCTCCCAGACCCGACTCCAGCACCGCGAACCTCAGCCGGCCAACGTACTGCTGCCTCCTGCCGCGCCAGAGAGAGAGAGACACGCCCCCGTTACCAGAGACCGCCCACATTCAAGATGCCCCGCCCACTGATATCATGTGACTGGGCGTCAGCTTTAAGGGAGAACCAAAACTCAAAAGATGGCTTCCCGGGACAGCATGATGGGGAGGGGCTCTGGAGTGTCACATGACCCTATAATATATATAATGGGGTGTCCTTGTGTGATGAATAGGGGAGGGGATCTGGAGTGTCACATGACCCTATAATATATATAATGGGGTCGGCCTCTGGAGAGTCACATGACCCTATAATATATATAATGGGGTGTCCTTGTATGATGGGGAGGGGCTCTGGAGTGTCACATGACCCTATAATATATATAATGGGGTGTCCTTGTATGATGGGGAGGGGCTCTGGAGAGTCACATGACCCTATAATATATATAATAGGGTGTCCTTGTATGATGGGGAGGGGCTCTGGAGTGTCACATGACCCTATAATATATATAATAGGGTGTCCTTGTATGATGGGGAGGGGCTCCGGAGAGTCACATGACCCTATAATATAGATAATGGGGTGTCCTTGTATGATGGGGAGGGGCTCTGGAGAGTCACATGACCCTATAATATAGATAATGGGGTGTCCTTGTATGATGGGGAGGAGCTCTGGGACGTCACATGACCTTATGCCTTGTAAAGCGCTACGGAAAATGATGGCGCTATATAAACAAACATTAATAATAATCATGTATATAATAGGGTGGGGGAGGAGCTCTGGTGTGTCACATGACCCTATATATATATATATATATATATATAAAACGAAGTGTGCTTGGGGTGGGGCAGGAGTTCTGGGTGTCACATGACCCTATAATATAGATAACGGGGAAACCTTGCATGATGGGGTGGGGGGAGGGGCTCTGGGGTGTCACATGACCATATACCTAGTAAAGTGCTATGGAAGATGATGGCGCTATATAAATTCAAGTTAATAATGTGCATAATAGGGTGTGGGGAGGGGCTCTGGGGTATCACATGACCCTATAATATAGATCATGGGGTGTCCTTTTATGATAGGCTGGGGGAGGAGCTCTGGGATGTCACATGACCATATGCCTTGTAAAGCGCTACGGAGGATGATGTCGCTATATAAACAAACATGAATAATAATCATGTATATAATAGGGTGGGGGGAGGAGCTCTTTGGTGCCACATGACCCTATTATATATATATATATATATATATATATATATATATATATATATATATATATATATATATTTTTTTTTTTTTAAGTGTCCTTGTATGATGGGGTTGGGGAGGAGCTCTGGGACGTCACATGACCCTATGCCTTGTAAAGCGCTAGAGAAGATGATGGCGCTATATAAACAATAATAATCATGTATATAATGGGGTAGGGTAAGATGGGGTTGGGGAGGGGCTCTAGTGTGTCACATGAATATATATATATATATATATATATATATATAATGGGGTGGGGGAGGGGCTCTGGGTGTCACATACCAATATATATAATGGGGTGGGACTCTGGGTGTCACATGACACTTATCTATAAATAATTGGGTGGGGGACCTCTGGGTGTCACATGACCCTGTATATAAATATATATTATAAGGTGGGGGAGGGGCTCTGGATGTCATATATAGATATATATATATAAATAATGGGGTGGGGCTCTAGGTGTCACATGACACATAATATATATATATATATATATATATATATATATATATATAATGCTGTGGGGAGGGACGTGTCACATGACCCCATAATATTTATAATGGGGAGGGGGGGGCTTTGTGAGGTCACATGACCTAGAATAGGGAGCTATTGGGGGTGGGGCTTTAGGTGTCACATGACACTATTATATATAAATATATATAATGCTGTGGGGAGGGACGTCACATGACCCCATAATATTTATAATTGGGAGGAGGGGGGGCTTTGTGAAGTCACATGACCTAGAATAGGGTGCTATTGGGGGTCATACCCGGGATGAATGTGTAGGGGGCGCCATTGCGGGTCACTCACCAGTCGAACTTGCCGACCTGATCCTCATACACGGCCCGGGTGAGTGTCACCGTCCCCAGGATCACCAGCATCCGCCATATCACTGCCGCCATGACAGCTGCACACCGGCACCTACCACTGAGTCTGCGCAGTAGCGAGGAGAAAAGGAAGCGCTTCCGGCATCACGGAGTCTGCGCAGTAGCGAGGAGGAACGGACGCGCTTCCGGCACCATAGAGGCAGCAGCGCCCTCTGGAGGAGGAAGTGGTGCCGCGCTGTTATCAGTCAGGCAGTGTAATAGACGGAGGCAATCCCGGCATGCAGCGCGCCGCTGGGGTCCTCACGCTGCTGCACGCTGCCCCGTGGAGAGACACGTGACTGAAGCGCCGGAGCCGAGATGCCGAAATCTAAGCGGGATAAGAAGGGTGAAAGTGTTACAGCCCCTTATTAATGTCCGCAGAAAGCCCATGGGTGTCACTGAGGGCTCCCTCATATATTTCCCTGTGCGGAGAGATGGGCTCCCCACTATTTACACGGGAAACCTCCACAACCTGCTTACTTACTGGCCTGGGGACACCCATGGCTTTACTGTGAGCTGAACTTCCTGTGGACAGTGTTGTGTGTACAGGAAGTGATGGGGAAACATCCACAACCCAATTACTGGCCGAGGGACACCCATGGCTTTACTGTGAACTGAATTTACTGTGGTCAGTGTTGTGTGGGACAGGAATTGACCTGCTTACTTACTGGCCGAGGGACACCCATGGCTTTACTGTGAGCTGAACTTCCTGTGGACAGTAAGTGAGGGGAAACCCCCCACAACCTGATTACTTACTGGCCTGGGGACACCCAAGGCTTTACTGTGAGCTGAACTTTTTTGAACGCCACTATTTACTCACCTCTTCCCAGTACAACGGGTCATGCGCGCCTCTCGTCCAATCAGAGTTGTTTGCTGTGACTGTAATTCAGCAGTCGGTGTGAGACTCCTCCCCCTTCCTATGTCCCCGCCCCCCACGCGATTCTTGTCTAACACCCGGCTCTGTTCTTCTCCCCTTTGCAGTTTCCTTAACCAAGACCAGCAAGAAGGGCCTGGAGGTCAAGCAGAACCTGATCGAGGAGGTGAGGGGGCGTGGTCAGCCATCATGTGGCTGGAGGGCGGGCCGGGGCGGCCCCGAGGAGCTGGCAGTGTGAGTAGAGGGGGGGCCCTCTTGTGGCCCTCCTCTGAAGGGGCGGGGCCTCTTGTGGCCCTCCTCTGAAGGGGGGCGGAGCTGCTTGTTACATTGGTAAACTAAGATGTGCATGATGTGGAAATGCTGACACAATACAGGCAGTGTGAGGGTGTGGCCAACAGTAACTCCGCCTTCTTTGTCTCGGCAGCTGCGGAAATGCGTGGACACCTACAAGTACCTCTTCGTTCTGTCCGTGGAGAACATGAGGAACAACAAGCTGAAGGACGTGCGCAACGCCTGGAAGCACAGCAGGTAAGTGGGTTTGGGCCCCCCCCCCCGCCAAGGCTTGTGATACAGAGATACTTACCGGGAAACTGCTGCACACCTCCACTGGTGGCATAATGGGCAAGCCCAGGTATGTGGCAGTGGGAGCGCACCCTTTTATTGCGGACCTAAAATGTGCCCGATATCCCACATTAACCCTTTCTGCTCTCTCTCTGCTTCTAGGTTGTTCTTCGGGAAGAATAAAGTGATGGTGGTGGCGCTGGGGAAGGGGCCGAGCGACGAGTATAAGGACAACCTGCACAAGGTGAGGAAGGAAGCCACGCCCCCATAATGTGTGTGTAAGTGACATAGGAGAAAGCTCAGTCCTGGGCCCCATTCTGTGTAATATGTGTGTAAGTGACATAGGAGAAGGCTCTGTCCTGGGCCCCATTCTGTGTAATATGTGTGTAAGTGACATAGGAGAAGGCTCTGTCCTGGGCCCCATTCTGTGTAATATGTGTGTAAGTGACATAGGAGAAGGCTCAGTCCTGGGCCCCATTCTGTGTAATATGTGTGTAAGTGACATAGGAGAAGGCTCAGTCCTGGGCTCCATTCTGTGTAATATGTGTGTGACATAGGAGAAGGCTCAGTCCTGGGCCCCATTCTGTGTAATATGTGTGTAAGTGACATAGGAGAAGGCTCTGTCCTGGGCCCCATTCTGTGTAATATGTGTGTAAGTGACATAGGAGAAGGCTCAGTCCTGGGCTCCATTCTGTGTAATATGTGTGTAAGTGACATAGGAGAAGGCTCAGTCCTGGGCCCCATTCTGTGTAATATGTGTGTAAGTGACATAGGAGAAGGCTCAGTCCTGGGCTCCATTCTGTGTAATATGTGTGTGACATAGGAGAAGGCTCAGTCCTGGGCCCCATTCTGTGTAATATGTGTGTAAGTGACATAGGAGAAGGCTCTGTCCTGGGCCCCATTCTGTGTAATATGTGTGTAAGTGACATAGGAGAAGGCTCAGTCCTGGGCCCCATTCTGTGTAATATGTGTGTAAGTGACATAGGAGAAGGCTCAGTCCTGGGCTCCATTCTGTGTAATATGTGTGTAAGTGACATAGGAGAAGGCTCTGTCCTGGGCTCCATTCTGTGTAATATGTGTGTAAGTGACATAGGAGAAAGCTCAGTCCTGGGCCCCATTCTGTGTAATATGTGTGTAAGTGACATAGGAGAAGGCTCAGTCCTGGGCCCCATTCTGTGTAATATGTGTGTAAGTGACATAGGAGAAGGCTCAGTCCTGGGCCCCATTCTGTGTAATATGTGTGTAAGTGACATAGGAGAAGGCTCAGTCCTGGGCCCCATTCTGTGTAATATGTGTGTAAGTGACATAGGAGAAGGCTCAGTCCTGGGCTCCATTCTGTGTAATATGTGTGTAAGTGACATAGGAGAAGGCTCAGTCCTGGGCCCCATTCTGTGTAATATGTGTGTAAGTGACATAGGAGAAGGCTCAGTTCTGGGCCCATTCTGTGTAATATGTGTGTAAGTGACATAGGAGAAGGCTCAGTCCTGGGCCCCATTCTGTGTAATATGTGTGTAAGTGACATAGGAGAAGGCTCAGTCCTGGGCCCCATTCTGTGTAATATGTGTGTAAGTGACATAGGAGAAGGCTCAGTCCTGGGCTCCATTCTGTGTAATATGTGTGTAAGTGACATAGGAGAAGGCTCAGTTCTGGGCCCCATTCTGTGTAATATGTGTGTAAGTGACATAGGAGAAGGCTCAGTCCTGGGCTCCATTCTGTGTAATATGTGTGTAAGTGACATAGGAGAAGGCTCAGTTCTGGGCCCCATTCTGTGTAATATGTAAGTGACATAGAAGAAGGCTCAGTCCTGGGCCCCATTCTGTGTAATATGTGTGTAAGTGACATAGGAGAAGGCTCAGTCCTGGGCCCCATTCTGTGTAATATGTGTGTAAGTGACATAGGAGAAGGCTCAGTCCTGGGCCCCATTCTGTGTAATATGTGTGTAAGTGACATAGGAGAAGGCTCAGTCCTGGGCCCCATTCTGTGTAATATGTGTGTAAGTGACATAGGAGAAGGCTCAGTCCTGGGCCCCATTCTGTGTAATATGTGTGTAAGTGACATAGGAGAAGGCTCAGTCCTGGGCCCCATTCTGTGTAATATGTGTGTAAGTGACATAGGAGAAGGCTCTGTCCTGGGCCCCATTCTGTGTAATATGTGTGTAAGTGACATAGGAGAAGGCTCAGTCCTGGGCCCCATTCTGTGTAATATGTGTGTAAGTGACATAGGAGAAGGCTCAGTCCTGGGCCCCATTCTGTGTAATATGTGTGTAAGTGACATAGGAGAAGGCTCAGTCCTGGGCCCCATTCTGTGTAATATGTGTGTAAGTGACATAGGAGAAGGCTCAGTCCTGGGCCCCATTCTGTGTAATATGTGTGTAAGTGACATAGGAGAAGGCTCAGTCCTGGGCCCCATTCTGTGTAATATGTGTGTAAGTGACATAGGAGAAGGCTCAGTCCTGGGCCCCATTCTGTGTAATATGTGTGTAAGTGACATAGGAGAAGGCTCAGTCCTGGGCCCCATTCTGTGTAATATGTGTGTAAGTGACATAGGAGAAGGCTCAGTCCTGGGCCCCATTCTGTGTAATATGTGTGTAAGTGACATAGGAGAAGGCTCAGTCCTGGGCCCCATTCTGTGTAATATGTGTGTAAGTGACATAGGAGAAGGCTCAGTCCTGGGCCCCATTCTGTGTCATAGGTTATAATCGGAGCTTTTCTCTCGTTACAGCTCTGCAAGTGTCTGATTGGTGAGGTCGGGCTGCTGTTCACAAACCGCACGCAGGAGGAAGTGAAACAGTAAGTTTGGGGGCGTCTTCTTGCCCGGGGTGTAGATCCCAGTGGGCGCCTAAAGTTACAGGGCGTTCCAAGCAGTTTGGGTCTGCTTGTGATGCATTTGGGCCATAAAGCCCCCTCACCAAAGGCCTGTGCAATCTAATTATCTTCCACCAGCCACTTAGGTCACTTGTAGTGGCCGCCCCCTATGACATCATCAAAAGCTGCGCAGGTGACATCAGTTCTCCCTCTGTGCTCTATAGGGGAAGCCCCGGGTCACAAATGACAGACTCCCTCTCTAAAGAGGAACATTGGAGGCCCTGAAATCTAAAAATAAAATCTTAGGTTTTTTTTAAAGAGAAACAATAGGGCAGCAGCAGGGCATCCGGGGCCGGCTGGGGAGGATTGGGCAGCAGCAGGAGGGCGTCCGGGGCCGGCTGGGGAGGATTGGGCAGCAGCAGGGCATCCGGGGCCGGCTGGGGAGGATTGGGCAGCAGCAGGGCGTCCGGGGCCGGCTGGGGAGGATTGGGCAGCAGCAGGGCATCCGGGGCCGGCTGGGGAGGATTGGGCAGCAGCAGGGCGTCCGGGGCCGGCTGGGGAGGATTGGGCAGCAGCAGGGCGTCCGGGGCCGGCTGGGGAGGATTGGGCAGCAGCAGGGCGTCCGGGGCCGGCTGGGGAGGATTGGGCAGCAGCAGGGTGTCCGGGGCCGGCTGGGGAGGATTGGGCAGCAGCAGGAGGGCGTCCGGGGCCGGCTGGGGAGGATTGGGCAGCAGCAGGGCA
Organism: Gastrophryne carolinensis; assembly: GCA_027917425.1. Lineage (NCBI taxonomy): Eukaryota > Metazoa > Chordata > Amphibia > Anura > Microhylidae > Gastrophryne > Gastrophryne carolinensis. The sequence continues at coordinate 195,393,562 of CM051242.1, forward strand.
TCCGGGGCCGGCTGGGGAGGATTGGGCAGCAGCAGGGCGTCCGGGGCCGGCTGGGGAGGATTGGGCAGCAGCAGGGCGTCCGGGGCCGGCTGGGGAGGATTGGGCAGCAGCAGGGCGTCCAGGGCTGGCTGGGGAGGATTGGGCAGCAGCAGGGCGTCCGGGGCTGGCTGGGGAGGATTGGGCAGCAGCAGGGCGTCCGGGGCCGGCTGGGGAGGATTGGGCAGCAGCAGGGCGTCCGGGGCCGGCTGGGGAGGATTGGGCAGCAGCAGGAGGGCGTCCGGGGCCGGCTGGGGAGGATTGGGCAGCAGCAGGGCGTCCGGGGCCGGCTGGGGAGGATTGGGCAGCAGCAGGAGGGCGTCCGGGGCCGGCTGGGGAGGATTGGGCAGCAGCAGGGCGTCCGGGGCCGGCTGGGGAGGATTGGGCAGCAGCAGGGCGTCCGGGGCCGGCTGGGGAGGATTGGGCAGCAGCAGGGTGTCCGGGGCCGGCTGGGGAGGATTGGGCAGCAGCAGGAGGGCGTCCGGGGCCGGCTGGGGAGGATTGGGCAGCAGCAGGAGGGCGTCCGGGGCTGGCTGGGGAGGATTGGGCAGCAGCAGGGCGTCCGGGGCCGGCTGGGGAGGATTGGGCAGCAGCAGGAGGGCGTCCGGGGCCGGCTGGGGAGGATTGGGCAGCAGCAGGGCATCCGGGGCCGGCTGGGGAGGATTGGGCAGCAGCAGGGCGTCCGGGGCCGGCTGGGGAGGATTGGGCAGCAGCAGGGCGTCCGGGGCTGGCTGGGGAGGATTGGGCAGCAGCAGGGCGTCCGGGGCTGGCTGGGGAGGATTGGGCAGCAGCAGGGCGTCCGGGGCTGGCTGGGGAGGATTGGGCAGCAGCAGGGCGTCCGGGGCCGGCTGGGGAGGATTGGGCAGCAGCAGGGCGTCCGGGGCCGGCTGGGGAGGATTGGGCAGCAGCAGGAGGGCGTCCGGGGCCGGCTGGGGAGGATTGGGCAGCAGCAGGGCATCCGGGGCCGGCTGGGGAGGATTGGGCAGCAGCAGGGCGTCCGGGGCCGGCTGGGGAGGATTGGGCAGCAGCAGGGCGTCCGGGGCCGGCTGGGGAGGATTGGGCAGCAGCAGGGCGTCCGGGGCTGGCTGGGGAGGATTGGGCAGCAGCAGGGCGTCCGGGGCTGGCTGGGGAGGATTGGGCAGCAGCAGGGCGTCCGGGGCCGGCTGGGGAGGATTGGGCAGCAGCAGGGCGTCCGGGGCCGGCTGGGGAGGATTGGGCAGCAGCAGGAGGGCGTCCGGGGCCGGCTGGGGAGGATTGGGCAGCAGCAGGGCGTCCGGGGCCGGCTGGGGAGGATTGGGCAGCAGCAGGGCGTCCGGGGCCGGCTGGGGAGGATTGGGCAGCAGCAGGGCGTCCGGGGCTGGCTGGGGAGGATTGGGCAGCAGCAGGGCGTCCGGGGCTGGCTGGGGAGGATTGGGCAGCAGCAGGGCGTCCGGGGCCGGCTGGGGAGGATTGGGCAGCAGCAGCAGCAGCAGGGCGTCCGGGGCCGGCTGGGGAGGATTGGGCAGCAGCAGGGCGTCCGGGGCCGGCTGGGGAGGATTGGGCAGCAGCAGGGCGTCCGGGGCCGGCTGGGGAGGATTGGGCAGCAGCAGGGCGTCCGGGGCCGGCTGGGGAGGAGGGCGTCCGGGGCCGGCTGGGGAGGATTGGGCAGCAGCAGGGCGTCCGGGGCCGGCTGGGGATTGGACAAATCGGGATGCCCTAATAGTCTTAGTTCCCCTTTAGGGGGGTAAATGGCAACCTCTTTTTTTTTTTTTTTTTTATCTTTGCAGGTGGTTTGAGGAATTTAAAGAGACAGACTTTGCCCGGGCGGGGAACAAGGCCCCCTATGGCGTGCAGCTGGACGCCGGGCCCCTGGAGCAGTTCACGCACTCCATGGAGCCGCAGTTACGGCAGCTGGGCCTCCCGACGGCGCTGAAGAAAGGTGAGCCCCCCCCCCCTGCTTCTAGGCATCCATCTTCAACTGGTTCCCATGGCAACCAGTCCTATATTGGGTTTGTTTTTTTTTTTTGTTTTTTTTTTTTTATGAATAAAGCTGCTCATTTCCACGTGTTCAACTGGTTCCCATGGCAACCGGTTCTTTATTGGTTTGCTTTTTATAAATAAAGTTGCTCGCTTCCACATTTTCAAATGATTACCATGGCAACCAGTTCTTTATTTTTATTTTTTTTTTTTTTAATTGGGTTTGTTTTCTTTATATAAAGTTGCTTGCTTCCACGTGTTCAACTGGTTCCCATGGCAACCAGTCGTTTATTGTGTTGTTTTTTTTTTTTTTTTTTTTTATGAATAAAGTTGCTTGCTTCTGCATGTCATTTTTCGACTGGTTCTCTAGTGTTCTTTAGTGGGTTTTTTTTTTTTTTTTTGTCTTTATAAAGTTGCTCACTTCCACGTGTGTTTTCAACGGTTTCCCATGGCAGCCGGTTATTAATTGGCTTTGTATATTCGTAAATAAAGTTGCTCTTTTCGACTTGTTTCCCATGGCAACCAGTCCTATATTGGACTTGTTTCTTTGAAAAAATGTGGTAGTGAGCAATTTTATTTAGAACTAGTTCCCATGGCAACCAGTACTTTGTTGTGTTTTTCTTTTTTTTTTTTTTTTCATATAAATAAAGTTGCTTGCTTCTGCATGTTTGTTTCCGACTGGTTCCTCTGGCAACCAGTTCTTTATTGGTTTTGCTTTTTATAAATGGTTACGTGCTCGTGCATGTCTGTTTTCAACTGGTTCCCATGGCAACCAGTTTTAATTTGGTTTGTTTGTAAATAAAGTTGCTCTTTTTGACTGGTTTCCCATGGCAACCAGTTCTTTATTGAGTTTGTTTTTTTACAAATAAAGTTGCTTGCTTTCACATATTTTCAACCATTCCCAGGGTAACAAGTCATTTTATTGAGTTGGTTTCTTTATGAATAAAGTCGCTCACTTCCACATGTTTTCAACGGTTTCCCATGGCAACCAGTTCTTTTGAGTTTTTTTTTTTTATAAAATTGCTCGCTTCTGCATGTCTGTTTTCGATTGGTTCCCATGGCAACCAGTTCCTTCTTGAGTTTTTGTCTTGTGTTGTTGTTTGTAAATAAAGTTGCTCTTTTCGACTGGTTTCGGAATCCAGCAACTTTATTTAGAACTGGTTCCCATGGCAACCAGTTGTTTGGGGTTTTTGTTTATGAATAAAGTTGCTCGCTTCTGTTTTCAACTGGTTCCCATGGCAACCAGTTCATTAGTTGTGTTTTTTTTTTTCTCTTTTATATATAAAGTTGCTCACTTCTGCATGTCGCTTTCAACTGTTTCCCGTGGCAACCAGTTCCTCCTTCCGTTTTTGTCTTGTTTTTTAGTAAATAAAGTTGCTCGCCCCGTTCTGACCCTCTTCCTTTTTTTTTTTTTTTTTTTTTTTTTTTTTAGGAGTGGTCACCTTGTTGTCCGACTATGAAGTGTGTAAAGATGGCGACACTCTGACCCCCGAGCAGGCCCGCATACTGGTGAGTAATAAGGGCTCAGGATTCCCCCCCCCAAACCTAAAGTGAGGGGGGGAGGTGCGCTAGTTTCCTGTCCCCCATCAGATGGAGCTCTGCTAGGAAAAGATGAGTATCTCTCTAATGTAGGATCACTGATGGTGTGAGGGGGGAGGTGCAGTAGTTTCCTATCCCCTGAGTTGTAATAGAGAGTTTAGGTCCCCTTAAAGTGGACCAAAACCCAGGATTTAGACTGTCCTGGGTTTTGGTCCTTGTCCATCCCCCCCCCCCCCCCCCCCGGATTCCCGGGCCGATCTGTGGCTTTTGGTCCACTTTAAAGGCCACACTGCCCTCTGCTGGTGGTGCACCTATATAGTGTGTGTGTGTATATAATAAAATAATAAAATGCATAAAAAATAAAATAAAAATATGAATGTATAAGAAATAAAAATACCATTTTGTGAATACTCACCTTGTAAAATGGGTATTATGAGTATGTCACACACCCCGCTTCAAGAATCCATAACATGTGGGTAATATCGTCCTGAAGAGGGCGTTCCTGCAGAGATGATAGCAAAAGAAAGCCCCTCCCTGATCCATAAATACCTGGGACCTCCCACTCACTACCCAGTATACAGAAGCAGTAAGGTAAGGGACCAGGAAGAGGCAAATATAAACAACAACCACGCAAAGTTCGCAATAAAGAGGATCCTAAATACAAAAGGGCGGGTTGAAGCGGGGTGTGTGACATACTCATAATACCCATTTTACAAGGTGAGTATTCACAAAATGGTATTATTCTTAGTATGTCACACACCCCGCTTCAAGAATCCATAACATGTGGGACATCCAACAGCAGTGTCCATAACAAGGGCGGGGATCCAAAACTAGGCAACAATGCATAACCTTAAACCACAACAGCTTGCAAAACCTTGCGGCCAAAAACAGCATCCGCTGAGGCCCGAACATCAACCTTGTAAAACTTGGAAAAGGTGTGAACAGAAGACCAGGTGGCGGCCTTACAAACTTGCTCAACAGAGGCCTGGTGCTGAAAAGCCCAGGACGCTCCAACCGCACGAGTAGAATGAGCAGTAACACGAAAAGGGGGACTCCTCCCCTTGGCAGAATAGGCCCCAATGATGGCCTGACGAATCCATTTACTAATGGAAGATTTGGCAGGAGCCAAACCTTTCCTAGGCCCGCAGGGCACCACAAAGAAAGCATCAGTCTTACGAAAGGAAGACGTAACCTCCAGATAATGTTCCACAACACGAACTACATCCAACGAATGCAAAGCCCTTTCCCTATCGTTGCTGGGATTAGGGCATAGAGAGGGCAAAACAATGTCCTGATTCAAATGAAACTCCGAGACCACTTTGGGAAGAAAATCCTGCTTGAAACGAAAGACAACCTTGTCCTGATGTTTCTCGAAGTACGGAGCTGTAATGGATAAAGCTGCCAACTCAGAAACACGCCTAACCGAAGTGATAGCTACCAAAAAGGCCACCTTTTGCGTAAGAGAAGACAAAGCTATCTCATTCAAGGGCTCAAACGGAGGGCCCTGGAGAGCAGAAAGAACCAGGTTCAAATCCCAAACTGGAACAAAAGGCTTCCTAGGAGGCCGAACATGTGTAACACCTTGGAAAAAGGTCTTGACTAAGGGATGAAGTGCAAAAGACCTTTGGAAGAACACCACCAGGGCAGAAACCTGCCCTTTCAATGTACTAAGCTGGAGCCCCAGATCTAGACCATGTTGGAGAAACTCTAAAATTCTAGGAATGGAGAACTCTCGACAAAAGAGAGACCTACTTTCACACCAATCAATATAGGCCCTCCAAGTCCTGTAGTAAATAGAAGAGGAAGAGCGCTTCCTGGCACAGATAAGAGTCTGAATCACTGCGTCAGAAAGACCTTCCTCCTTCAAGATGGCGTTTTCAGCAGCCATGCCGTCAAAGCCAGCGATGGTAAATTGGGATAGCGCAGCCGACCCTGGGTGAGCAGGTCCGGCAGCAGAGGCAGGGCGAACTGATCCTCTGCCAGTCTTACAAGATCTGCGAACCAAACTCGCCTTGGCCACCTTGGGGCCACCAGAATTGCCGACGCACCATCCAAGGTCAGTTTGCGCAGCACTCTGGCTAGCATTGGGAACGGAGGAAACAGGTAAAGGAACCCCAGATCCCTCCAGTTCAGAGACATGGCATCCACTGTCAGAGCCAGAGGATCCTGCGAGAGAGACACAAAGACTGGAAGCTTGTGATTGTGACGAGAAGCAAAGAGGTCCACCGCTGGGACCCCCCACCTGAGACATATCGAACGAAACACCTTGGGACTGAGAGACCACTCCCCCTGACGAGAGGAGGCCCTGCTCAGCAAGTCCGCCTCCGTGTTCTCCACTCCCGGAATGTAGACTGCTGAGATACACGGGACGTGGCTCTCTGCCCAGTCCAGAATCAAAGACACTTCCCTGAGGGCACTCCTGCTGCGAGTCCCTCCTTGGTGATTGATGTAAGCAACCGCCGTTCTGTTGTCCGACCGGACCTGAACTGGCAGGCCTCTCAACTGATGAGTCAAGCGAAACAGAACCAACCTGATGGCTCTCAACTCCAGAACGTTGATGGGCTCGTGAGCCTCCTGCGGGCCCCACAGACCCTGAAACTGGAGGTCCTTCCAAACACCCCCCCAACCTGACAGACTGGCATCCGTGGTGACTGTTTCCCAACGCGGAGCCAGAAAAGATCTGCCCTTCAACAGATTGACCGACCCCAGCCACCATTGCAGGGATCGACGAACTCGGGGAGTCATCAGGAAGGACTGATCCAACGATAGAGGAGACTTGTCCCAAACCTTCAACAGATGAAGCTGAAGCGTCCTTGTGTGAAACTGCGCAAAGGGAACAGCCTCGAAAGAGGCCACCATTAACCCCACCAGCCTCATCCCTAACCGGATGGTCGGATGAGGGGTTGACAAGAGAAGCCGAACTAACTCCTGAATCAAAAGAATCTTGGCCTGGGGTAGAAACACCCTGGCCTGTGAAGTGTCCAGAGACATTCCCAGAAAGGTCAGAATTCTGGACGGAGAAAGAGAAGACTTGGGGTGATTGATCACCCAACCGAACCTCTCCAGAGTGGACACCACCGCTTTGGTGTCCAACTCCGCTTGATTGAAGGAAGAGGCCATGATCAGTAGATCGTCCAAATAGGGCACGATGCGGATACCCTGACCTCTGAGCAGAGCCATCACCCCCGCTAGCACCTTGGTGAACACCCGAGGCGCTGAGGTGAGACCGAAAGGAAGTGCCACAAACTGAAAGTGCCGATCCTCCACCACGAACCTGAGAAACCTCTGGTGTGCTGGAAAAACCGGAACGTGTAGATAAGCATCCTTGATGTCTATGGACGCCAGAAAGTCTCCCTGACGAAGAGAGTGAATGGCCGAACGCAGCGTTTCCATGCGGAATTTCCTCGGCCGGATGAACCGGTTGAGAAACTTCAGATCCAAGATGGGTCGGACGAACCCGTCCTTCTTGGGAACCGTGAACAGATTGGAATAAAAGCCCCTGCCCCGATCTGAAGGGGGCACTGGGCAAATGACAGCCATGTCCAGAAGATTCTCCACTGCCACCAGGAGCCCCTGCGCCGCTAGAGGCTCCGACGGCATCCGAGACCTGACAAATCTGGAAGGGGGGCGGAGCTCGAACTCCAGCTTGTAGCCGGAAGACACCACTTCCCGGATCCATCTGTCCGAGACCTCCTGATCCTAGATCAGAGAGAAGTGCTGCAGCCGTCCCCCCACCCGCATGGGTGAGGGCGCCCCCTCATTGCTGGGCCGGCTTAGCAGCCGGTTTGGGCTTAGAGCCCCAACTGTAGCCAGAATGGGCACGTCCTCTGCCCCTGTTTCCGAAATCTCCTCTGGAGGAGGGAAATGCAGAACCCCTGCCAGATCTGGCCCCCCGAAAGGAGGGGTTAAAAGCAGGCGCCCCCCGAAAGGGGCGGCGTTGTTTCTTACGTTGAGGTAACCTACCACCCTTGGTGACAGAGTCCAATGTCTCTCCAAAGAGCCGTAGACCAACAAAGGGTAAGGCCGTCAGTGATTTTTTGGACGTGAAATCGGCCGCCCACTGGCGCAGCCACACTGAGCGCCGAATAGCCACAAGCAGAGCCGAAGTCCTACCACACATCATCAAAGTATCATCCAAAGCGGTCAACACAAAGGATAGAAACAACTCACACCGTTTAAGGCTAAGGAACTCGTTACTACCAGGACGAAGCCCGGAAGAAGTCAACAGGTCCCTGACCACAGACCTGGTGGCCAACACCATTAGCTCCGAAGCGCACACAGGCCGGATGGCCGACCCAATGCTAGTAAAGCCATGAGAAGCCATCTGATCAATACGTTTATCCTCTCCATCTTTGAGAGTGGAACAATCAGGTCTGTTTAACACCGAGGAGTTAGACAACCCCAAAACCGGTGCATCCACCTCGGGGGGAGATGCCCAGCGCTTGATCGCCTCAGAAGGAAAGGGATATTTCCTATCCCACCCCTGAGGGATGCCAGGGAGCCGAGCCGGCCTATCCCATTCCTTGTCAATGATTCTATCAAAATGGCGTTGCGTAGGAAACACCAGGCGCGGCCTGGATTCCTCAAACAATTCACCTTTCTGCTGTGACGCCTCCTCGGGAGGGGAAATATTCAGAACTTCCAGCATCAGAGACAGAGCGTGAGGAGAGTCCAAGGATCTCCCTAAATCAGAAAGCTCGGCATCAACGCCAGCAGACTGCTCATCATCCGAAAATTCTGAACCCTCATCAACTTCCCCCTCCTCTAGCTGAGGATAATCAGACCAATCCAGATTGTCTCTGTCATCAAGATCATCCACCGGCGGAGCCGGCGACAAATGCTTTCTCTTAGACGGAGCCTTACGGGCGACCGAGCTAGAGAGCATTTTCTCAAGACTAGCCAATCTGGCACACATCTCGGATTGCAGATCCCTGCCCATGACCACGTCACACGGGGCACGAGTCAAGGCGGGAGGGGGAGTTGAGGTAGCCGGCTGTGCTGACCCCGCCGCTAGGGGTTCGGACTGCCGCGTAATAGTTTGCTGTGCGCATGGTATACACAGTAAAACATCATCCCCAGTAATGGAAATCCCACACAACATACACTTTTTGGGATGCCCCGAAGGGGTCCCAGTCCCAGTATCCGGGGATGCCTCCATAAGGTGAATTTTGAGTGGTCGCTATGACCCAGGGAATTACGCCAGTTAGACAACCCGGGATGCCCCTTTAATGTCCCGAGTGGGAGGATTTTGGACAATAAAAAAATGGACCCAGGGACCCAGGACTAGGAGAGACCCTCTAATTACTAATGCAGATCCACTGACAGTCCAAAGTCTGAAAAACAGAAAACAATCCCTAATCAACATAATGAAAGAACAGATGAATAAATGAATAAAGGCCCACAGGGCCACTCGCATATCCTTAAGGAGCGGGAGCGGGAACGAAGTTACCTCACAACGATCGTGAGGTGAAAAGGAAGAGCAAGGAAGGGGCGTGGCCAGTGCGGACAGCGCGAGACTGCCGTCCCGCCCCCTTCCAGCATCCAGCACGGAGCGACAAGCTCCGCAGCGGCGCCCAGTGAAGAGGGGGCGGGCCGAGGCGACGCGCCGAAAGCCCGGCCCCGCCCCCTCCCCGACGCAGATGCGGGAGGGAAAGAGCTCCCTCCTGTCAGATAAGAGACCGGCGCCACTGAAGCCCCGCGGCGCCGGTAATACAGAGCAGGTGAAAGCCGCATAAAGCGGCAAAGCACCAGCCCCACTCCCGAACGCTGAGGGGGGTACGAGTTAAGGAGGGCCGGCCGCGGCAGCGCGCCGAAGGCCGGCCCCGCCCCCAAGTATGAGGGGAAAAGAACTCCCCCTCACAACTATCTGAGGTAAAAACCGGCGCCCCGGCTGCAATGGCGGCCGGGGCGCCGGCTATGTAAAAAAACACACACTACACATCCACAGCCTTAATAAGGAAACAAAAGTATGCTGTCCTGTGAAAACAATGGCAAAATAAGGTAGAATAAACCTAACCCTAAGTAAGGACCCACAGACCCCACTAAGTTAGGAGGGAAAAGTGAAGGGCCAACCAGGGAAAAATATTGAGGGACGGGGCATCCCAAACCGGGTTCACCTACCCGGTATGACCGCCTACCCTCTCTCTTAGGGTCTCACGGTGGAGCTCTGCTCCTCAGCACCAGAGGTGCCAATGTACCCTCGCTCGGGCCAGCAGCCAAGACTGTGGAGGCATGTAATATGAGGTAAATTTTGGGACAAAACAGGGGTCCGAGCGGAAATAAACAAAATAAGAGGCCGGGAGTTACCCCGGCTACCTGAAATCCCCCTGTGCAAGGAGGAGCCATCATCTTCTGACTTGCTCGCCGTCTGCAGAGATGGAAAACTGGGTAGTGAGTGGGAGGTCCCAGGTATTTATGGATCAGGGAGGGGCTTTCTTTTGCTATCATCTCTGCAGGAACGCCCTCTTCAGGACGATATTACCCACATGTTATGGATTCTTGAAGCGGGGTGTGTGACATACTAAGAATAATAGGAATGTGTGAAAAATAAAATAAAAATATGAAAAATAAAATAAATGAAAAATAGGAATGTATAAAAATAAAATAAAGAATATGAATGCATACAAAATAAAAAATACAAATATGAATGTATAAAAATACCATCTTGTGAATACTCACCTGTAAAATGTGTATTATAAGTATGTCACACACCCCGCTTCAAGACATTCATAACGTGTGGGTAATACTGACCAGTAGATGGCGATACTGCAGAGATGCAAGGAAAAAAGAGAGCCCCTCCCGGTCCATAAAAACCTGGGACCTCCCACTCATCACCCAGTATAAGAACAGCAGTAAGGTAAGGGACCAGGAAGAGCCCAACACAATGCATAACAACACAAAGTTCACCATATAAAGGATCCAGAATACAAAAGGGCGGGTGAATCGGGGTGTGTGACATACTTATAATACCCATTTTACAGGTGAGTATTCACAAAATGGTATTATTCTAAGTATGTCACACACCCCGCTTCAAGACATTCATTACATGTGGGACATCCAACAGCAGTGTCCATAAAGGGCGGGGATCCAAAACAAGGCACAAACTTAAACCACTGCAGCCTGCAGAACTTTGCGGCCAAACACAGCATCCGCTGAGGCTCTAACATCAACCTTGTAAAACTTGGAAAAAGTGTGAACAGAGGACCAAGTAGCGGCCTTACAAACTTGCTCAACAGAGGCCTGGTGCTGAAAAGCCCAGGACGCACCAACCGCACGACTAGAATGAGCAGTAACACGAAAAGGGGGAACCTTCCCCTTGGCAGAATAGGCCCCAACAACGGCCTGACGAATCCATTTACTAATGAAAGACTTGGCGGGCGCCTAACCTTTCCTGGGCCCGGAGGGCACCACAAAAAAGGCATCCGTCTTACGAAAGGAAGACGTTACCACCAAATAGTACTTCACACAGCGAACCACATCCAAGGAATGCAAGACCCTCTCCTTGTCATTGCTGGGCTTAGGACACAAGGAGGGCAGAACAATGTCCTGATTTAGATGAAAAGCAGAGACCACCTTAGGAAGGAAATCCGGCTTGAAACGGAAAACCACCTTGTCCTGATGCCTCTCAAAATACGGAGCTTGAATAGACAGGGCCGCCAACTCAGAGACGCGCCGAACAGAAGTGATAGCTACCAAAAAGGCCACCTTCTGCGTAAGCGAAGACAATGCAATATCATGCAAAGGCTCAAAAGGAGGACCCTGAAGAGCAGAAAGAACCAAATTCAAATCCCAAACTGGGAGCAAAGGCTTCCTAGGAGAACCAAATTCAAATCCCAAACTGGGAGCAAAGGCTTCCTAGGAGGCCGAACATGCGTAACCCCCTGGAAAAAAGTCTTAACCAAAGGATGAAGAGCAAAAGACCTTTGAAAGAACACCGCCAGGGCAGAAACCTGCCCCTTCAGAGTACTAAGCTGGAGCCCCAGGTCCAGACCATGTTGAAGAAACTCCAGAATTCTGGGAATAGAAAACTCCCTACAAGGCAAGGCCCTGACCTCACACCAATCAATATAAGACCTCCAAGTCCTATAGTAGATGGTAGAGGAAGACCGCTTCCTGGCGCTAACAAGAGTCCGAATCACAGCATCGGAAAGACCTTCCTCCTTCAAGTTGGAGGTTTCAGCAGCCACGCCGTCAAAGCCAGCGTTGGTGAATTGGGGTAACGTAGTTGACCCTGGGTGAGCAGATCCGGCAGCAGGGGCAGAGCGAACTGATCCTCTGCCAACCTTACCATGTCTGCGAACCAAACCTGTCTTGGCCACCTTGGAGCCACCAGGATTGCTGACGCGCCCTCTAGGGCCAGCTTGCGCACCACTCTGCCCACCATGGGAAACGGGGGGAACAGGTACAGAAACCCCAGATCCCTCCAGTTCAGAGACATCGCATCCACTGCCAGATCCCGCGAGAGAGAGACAAATGCCGGAAGCTTGTGATTGTGACGAGAGGCAAAGAGGTCCACCTCCGGAGACCCCCACCGGTGGCAAAGCGACCGAAACACCTTGGGGCTGAGAGACCATTCCCCCTGGCAAGGTGAGAACCTGCTCAGAGAGTCTGCCTCCGTGTTCTCCACTCCCGAAATGTAAACTGCCGAAATGCATGGGACATGGCTCTCCGCCCAGGCCAGAATCAGAGACACTTCCCTGAGGGCACTCCTGCTGCGAGCCCCTCCCTGGTGATTAATGTAGGCGATCGCCGTACGATTGTCCGACCGAACCTGAACCGGCAAGCCCTGCAACTGATGAGTCAAGTGAAACAGAACCAACCTGATGGCTCTCAATTCCAGAACATTGATGGGCTCGTGGGCCTCCTGAGGCCCCCACAGACCCTGAAACTGATGATCCTTCCTGAACCCCCCCCCCCCCCCCCCATCCTGACAGGCTGGCATCCGTGGTGACCGTTTCCCAACAAGGAGTCGGAAAGGATCTGCCCCTCAACAGATTGATTGGATCCAGCCACCACTGAAGGGAACGCCGAACCCGGGGGGTCATCAGGAAAGACTGATCCAACGACAGTGGAGACCTGTCCCAGGCTGCCAACAGATGGAGCTGGAGCTTCCTTGTGTGAAACTGAGCAAAAGGAACAGCCTCGAAGGAAGCCACCATCAATCCCACCAGCCTCATCCCCAGTCTGATGGCCGGACGAGGGGCGGACAGGAGAAGCAGAGCCAACTCCTGAATCAAGAGAACCTTGGACTGAGGAAGAAACGCCCTGGCCTGAGAAGTATCCAGAGACCTTCCTAGAAAAGACACTACCCTGGACGGAGAAAGGGAGGACTTGGGGTAGTTGATCACCCAACCGAACCTCTCCAGAGTGGATACCACAGTCCTGGTGTCTAACTCCGCTTGGCTGAAGGAAGATGCCATAATGAGAAGATCATCCAGATATGGCACGATGCGGATACCCTGGGCTCTGAGGAGAGCCATCACCCCAGCCAGCACCTTGGTGAAAACCCGAGGAACCGAAAGGAAGGGCCACAAACTGAAAATGCCGATCCTCCACCACGAACCTGAGAAATCTCTGGTGCGCCGGAAAGATCGGAACATGCAGGTAAGTGTCCTTGATGTCTATGGACGTCATGAAGTCCCCTTGACGAAGAGAGTAGATGGCTGAGCGCAGCGTTTCCATGCGGAATTTCCGCGGACAGACGAACCTGTTGAGGATCTTCAGATCCAGGATGGGCCGAACAGAGCCGTCCTTCTTGGGTACCGTGAACAGATTGGAATAAAAGCCCCGGTCCGAGGGAGGCACCGGGCAAATGACAGCCATATCCAGAAGATTTTGTACCGCCGCCCCGGAGCCCCTGCGCGGCCAGATGGTCCGAAGGCACCCGAGACCTGAAGAATCTGGGAGGGGGCCGGAACTCGAACTCCAGCTTGTAACCGGAAGACACCACTTCCCGGATCCATCTGTCCGAGACTTCCTGATCCCAGACCTGGGAGAAGTGTCGCAGCCGTCCCCCCACCCACAAGGGTGAGGGCGCCCCTTCATTGCTGAGCTGGCTTGGCAGCAGCTTTGGGCTTAGAGCCCCAACTGCATCCTGGACAGGCACGTCCCCTGCCCCTATTCCAGGAATCACCTCTGGATTAGGAGAAAGCCAAGCCTCTGCCAGCTCTGGCCCCACGGAAGGAGTAAAGGAAGCCGCCTCCCGAAAGGAACAACGTTGCTTCCTGCGTTGAGGCAACTTACCGCCTTTGGCGACTGAATCCAATTTCTCTCCAAAGAGCCGCAACCCCACAAAGGGAAGAGCCGTAAGCGACTTCTTGGACACAAAATCAGCCGCCCACTTGCGCAACCAAACCGAACGTCGAATAGCCACAAGCAAGGCCGATGTTCTCCCACACATCACCAATGTGTCATCCAAGGCGGCTAGTACAAATGACAAAAACAATTCACACCGTTTAAGGCCAATGAACTCGTCACTAGCCGGATCTAGCCCGGAAGCAGTCAACAGGTCCCTGACAACCGACCTGGTAGCCACCACTAACAGCGCCGAAGCACAAACAGGCCGCAAGGCCGACCCAACACTGGCAAAACCATGACAAGCCATCTGGTCAATGCATTTATCCTCACCATCTTTAAGAGTGGAACAATCAGGAGAATTCAAAATAGCAGTGTTGGACAACCCCAAAACCGGGGCATCCACCTCAGGAGGAGACGACCAACGCTTTACCGCATCCAACGGAAAAGGATATTTTTTATCCCAACCCGGAGGAACACCTGGGAGCCGAGTAGGCCTCTCCCATTCCTTAGTAATAATGCGATCAAAATGCTTTTGATTAGGAAATTCCATGCGCGGCCTAGATTCCTCGAAAAACTCCCCCTTTTGCGGAGGAGCCGCCTCAGGAAGAGAAATAGCCAGAACCTCTAACATCTGAGCCAGAACCTTAGGGGTATCCAAGGAATCCCCCAGCCCTCGCTCGGTATCAGCGCCAACATACTGCTGATCATCCAAATAATCCGATTCCTCAAATAACTTCCCCTTCCTCTAGCGGAGAGTAATCGGACCAATCCAGAGAATCAAGTGCTTTCTCTTAGCCGGGGCCTTTCTGGCAACCGCGCTAGAAAATAATTTCTCAAGATTGGCCAATCTGGCACACACCTCAGATTGCGACTCCCCACCCATGACAACGTCACATGGGGTACGGATCAGTCGAGGAGGAGTAGGAGAAGAGACCGGCGGCGCTGAACCAGACGCCTGAAGTCTGGACTGCCGCATAATAGTCTGCTGCGCAAATGGTATACATAGGAACAGATCATCCCCCATAAGGGATACCCCACACCCCATACACTGCCGGGATTGCCCCGAAGGGAGCCCAAGCCCAGTATCCGGGGATGCCTCCATACGGTGAACTTTATAGGTAGTCGCAATGACTCCCCCTAAGGAGAAGGGCATCCGGAGAGGGGAAACCCACCCAGGGTGTAAGGCCAAGGGACAGGGCATCCCAAACCAGGGTCACCAACCCGGATAACCGCCTACCCTTTACTATAGGGTCTCATGGTGGTGCATTAGCTCCTAAGCACCTAGGGTGCCATCTACCCTCGCCCGGACCAGCAGCCTAGGCTGGGAGGCAGGGTAAACAAACAGGGATCCGGGCGGAAATAGAGGGCAGGGAGTCATCCCGGCTACCTGAAATCCCCCTGTGCAAGGAGGAGGCATCATCTTCTGACTTGCTCGCCGTCTGCAGAGATGAAAGACTGGGGAGTGAGTGGGAGGTCCCAGGTATTTATGGTCCGGGAGGGGCTCCCTTATTTTCCTTACATCTCTGCAATATCGCCCTCTACAGGTCAGTATAACCCACTTGAAGCGGGGTGTGTGACATACTTAGAATAAATACAAAAATTAATGTATAAAAAATAAAATATGAATGTGTAAAAAATACAAATGAATGTGTAAAAAATATAAATACAAATATGAATGTGTAAAAAATATAAATACAAATATGAATGTATGTGCTGGCAGTGTTTGCGCAGCACCCACTATGGGAGGAAGAGCCAGCTTGTGGGGGTGTGGCACGTTGTCGTCATGGTAACCCCCTGTGTTTTTCCTTCCCGGCAGAAGCTGTTCGGCTATCAGATGGCGGAGTTCAAGGTGTCCATCAAAGCCATGTGGTCCTCGGAGACCGGAGAGTTCCGGAAGCTGTCGGAGGAGGATGCCCAGGAAGAGGAGGAGATGGAGGAGGAGGAGGGCGGAGACCAGGAGGAAGACTAACAGCTCCCCGCTGGCTCAGCTGGACATTTATCATGTGACTCTTCCTGCTTCGCCTCCTGTTAACCCCTTGTTATCTGGGCTGATGCAGAGACTTGAGGACAGGAGGTCGCTGCGTTTTAGCAGAGGTGCGGGGGTCACCCTTTTCTGCGTGGCGCCTGTACACCACCGTGGCGCTGAGGGGCGATATATCTCGGGGTAACCGCTATTACATCTCGCTGTGTTTTATATAAAGGTCATTGTGTTCTCCAGTGTGTGGGCGTCATTGCTACATTACAGATAATGGTAAATGGGATGGATTCCTATTGGACGCCTGAAGGATCCCTCTGCTGCCCCCTAGTGGAGAGGGACGGCTCGTGGGGGGAACTCTCTGCTGCCCCCTAGTGGAGAGGGACGGCTCGTGGGGGGAACTCTCTGCTGCCCCCTAGTGGAGAGCGACGGCTCGTGGGGGGAACTCTCTGCTGTCCCCTAGTGGAGAGCGACGGCTCGTGGGGGGACCCCTCTGCTGCCCCCTAGTTGGAGAGGGACGGCTCGTGGGGGGACCCCTCTGCTGCCCCCTAGTGGAGAGGGACGGCTCGTGGGGGGACCCCTCTGCTGCCCCCTAGTTGGAGAGGGACGGCTCGTGGGGGGACCCCTCTGCTGCCCCCTAGTTGGAGAGGGACGGCTCGTGGGGGGACCCCTCTGCTGCCCCCTAGTTGGAGAGGGACGGCTCGTGGGGGGGCCCCTCTGCTGCCCCCTAGTTGGAGAGGGACGGCTCGTGGGGGGCCCCTCTGCTGCCCCCTAGTTGGAGAGGGACGGCTCGTGGGGGGGCCCCTCTGCTGCCCCCTAGTTGGAGAGGGACGGCTTATGGTTCTGTGGTCACCTGACCCATTCCCTCTATGGAGTCACATGATTAGGAGCTCATGAAGGAAGTGGCGTGTCGGTATATGTTGCTTAGCCCTCATTGCTGTCATGGGCGGGGTGGTGTCATGTCTTTCCCACATTTCTTCCTGCCCGCCCTTTTTTTTTTTTTTTTCTTCCCCTTGCATTTCTGTCTCTTTCCCACAGTTCTTCCTGCCCCCCCTTTTTTTTTCTTTCCCTTTCATTTGTCTCTTTCCCACATTTCTTCCTGCCCCCCTTTTTTTTCGTTTATACCACAGGGCAGCAGTGTACCTGTGGCCAGGGGGTCTGCTGGAGCACCACAACACTGCCCAGGACCCCGGAACTCTGCACTGCTGGATGTCGAGGAAGGCAGTTTACTGGAGCAGCATCTCTGAGGGGGTGGGGGGGGCGGCATGACAACTTCCAGGCTGGGTGGACCACGTGTGTTTCAGGCACACTTCCTGGGCAGACACAGCCAAAACAGCAGCAGACGCGGGGCTGCAGCTGTGTCACTCATAGCGGACGGTGTTCCTTACCAGGATGTCCCATTAGGATAAGACGGTGCAGTTTATATTTTCCACTGCCTTGTGGGGGGGGGGGTTTAATAGGGCCTATTGTATGTATTTAGCACCCTCACTAATGAGGGTTTCGTTTTTCCTGTTATCTCTTAGCTTCCTCCATCTGAAAAGGATATGGACCCTCCCAATCCCAAGTTGGACATTAATACTGTCAGACTCTGTTTAAATTGCCCCACAATTCTGGTGGATTCCTGTAATAGATCCTCCTGTAAGGCTTAGAACACAAGAGGGAAAGCAAAGCAGCCTATTACAATTACTATTAGAATGACTGGAAATATGCAGTCTGACGTGGCCTCTAGAGGTCTGTAGGTCTACGATCAGACGTCTTCCTCCAGGGACGCTGAAAGGGTTAATAGGTTTCACAGGCTCTTCTAGTCCGCCTGCATAGAGTGACCTTCGAACTCCGCAGCATGCTGGAGACCATTCTTAAGAAACCATGACATGCACACAAGGTGCAGTTTCCCAGAGTGATCTGCTTTTTGAGGCATTTCAGTATTTATACATTCTTAAGAAACCATGACATGCACACAAGATGCAGTTTCCCAGAGTGATCTGCTCTTTGGGGCAGTTCAGTATTTATGCACTCTTAAGAAACCATGACATGCACACAAGGTACAGTTTTCCAAAGTGATCTGCTCTTTGAGGCAGTTCAGTATTTATACACAAGCAGAAATTTCTAGTAGCTACTACGTCCTTGTGAGGCATTATTTTAATAAGCCCCTTTAAGAGGTTTAGAGTGGCTTCTCTTATCAGTACATGTCTCAAAGACCCACATGACTAACAAGAAACAAAACTTTCCTTGTAAAAAGGGGGTTACGTGCTCGGCAGCTCTATGTGAAACGGTGGCCGAATATAAGATAAAGATACAAAGAGAAAAAGATAAGTTCTGCTGTCCTGAAGATGCTGTTAACACAAACTGAGAGCTATTTATCCCTTCAGACATTATCGCCGCTCAGTCCCAGGGGGGTGACTAGTGAAGTTCTCAGACCCAGCGCAGGTCTGCATTTCTACCCCTAGTCCCTCTTTCATAGTAGTAGCTGCTGAGTCAGTGGATAAGTTTCCTCAGACAAGGATTCCCTTAATTATAAAGTTTAGGGGAGAATCCGATGTCGAGACTGACCCCAGAGGTTCAAGCAGGAAGATTTCAGAAGAAACCTCGTTCATTCTGGAGGACGTTTATGATAATATGCAGATTCGCTCTGACGAGCGGCCCTTAGCTACTCAAGATTCATTATACTGTAAATTAATGGTTAAGAAAGGTAAAGCCTTTTCTGCCCTCCTCGATGTTAGAAATAACCTTTTCTCTGGAAACGGAC
Source organism: Gastrophryne carolinensis (assembly GCA_027917425.1). Taxonomy (NCBI): domain Eukaryota; kingdom Metazoa; phylum Chordata; class Amphibia; order Anura; family Microhylidae; genus Gastrophryne; species Gastrophryne carolinensis. The sequence goes on from CM051242.1 coordinate 195,412,110, forward strand.
ACTTCTTCATGACTATTTCCTTGAAGAGAAAATTCCCCTTTTTAATCATGTAGAGTCTAATCTTTAGAGTCCTAAACTTGATGCCTCCCTGGCTCAGACGTCACGTTCCGCTGACCTCGCCTTTGAGGACTCGGGATCATTGCGAGATCCCATGTATAGCTGCACAGAGGGAATCCTTAGACAGGTGTGGGATGCAGCAGCCTTTGCTTTTAAACCCAAGTTGGCATCATATTGCGAGGCTGGAAATCTTGAGGCCTGGCTTTCCAACCTCAGGGTTATATAGAATAAGACACACCCAAACTGACTCTCCTTGATGTCCATGTTTAGAGCAATTTCCTTTTCAGAGGATGCCGAGCTAGTTAGAGCTTGCGCTAAGGCCACTGGCCTTGTCAACTGTGCCAGAAAAGCCATCTGGCTAAAAACCTGGCAAGGGGATTTGCCCTTCAAAGCCAGACTATGTGGCATCCCATTCGAGGAGGAGTTGATATTAGGCCCATAACTACAAACCATTCTAGGTCCTCCGAAAGCACTAAAAAGTTTCCTTTGAGAAGCAAGCGATTTAGAAACAAAGACCAGGCCTTAGGCCGAACAGTCTTACAGGCAGTTTCCCATCCTGAAGGACGCCCTGAAGAACGAAGGGTAAAAAAATGTCTTACTGGAGTTATTCAGGACAGCCTTTATAACCCCTGGTAATGGTACTTCTACAAGTCCTTCAGGACGGCCCTTATAACCCCTGGTAATGGTACTTCTACAAGTCCTTCAGGACGGCCCTTATAACCCCTGGTAATGGTACTTCTACAAGTCCTTCAGGACAGCCCTTATAACCCCTGGTAATGGTACTTCTACAAGTCCTTCAGGACGGCCCTTATAACCCCCGTAATGGGACTTCTACAAGTCCTTCAGGACGGCCCTTATAACCCCCGTAATGGTACTTCTACAAGTCCTTCAGGACGGCCCTTATAACCCCTGGTAATGGTACTTCTACAAGTCCTTCAGGACAGCCCTTATAACCCCTGGTAATGGTACTTCTACGAGTCCTTCAGGACGGCCCTTATAACCCCGGTAACGGTACTTCTATGAGTTCCTCAGGACGGCTCTTATAATCCTTGGTAGCAATACTTCTACGAGTTCTTCAGGAAGGCCCTTATAACCCCCGTAATGGGACTTCTACAAGTCCTTCAGGAAGGCCCTTATAACCCCCGTAATGGGGCTTCTACGAGTCTTCAGGAAGGCCCTTATAACCTCCCCCCCCCCCCCCCCCCCAGTAACGGTACTTATAACTCCCCGGTAACAGTACCTCTACAAGCCCTTCAGGACAGCCCTTATAACCCCCCGGTAATGGGACTTTACGAGCCCTTCAGGGACGGCCCTTATAATCTCCCCTATACATTAGGGCCTATGGTTCAGCACCAATTAGTACTTGTTTAATACTGGGGGGAAGGGCTTTTAAATTTGTTCCAGTTGTTTCCTCTATATGGGGAGGAGCTCGCTCTCTCTGTGGCCGTCCTGAAGGACTCGTAGAAATACCAGTAAGACTAACTTTTCCGAATTTCCTCCACTTTTCTCTATTTCGCATGGCCAGTGCTTAGGTCATCACATCCTGGGCCTGTCTTTCCAGTACAGCAGCATGCCTGGGGGGGGGGGGGGGGGGGGGGGGGGTCTATGGTTATTTTCTTGGCCTCGGGCCTCTACAGTATACTTCCTTAGTCATAGGAGATCTGTCAGGTGCCTCTCCGGGCAGTGGCAATACTCCAGGCCTCCCGATGCCCTCAAGGATCTAATGCTTATTATTCTTTAAAAAAAAAAAAGACCCAGCTTTCTCTTTATGGAACGACTCTTGATTTGAGCCACCCCGCAAAGGGAGCCACAGCCCACTTCTACTTTAGGGCGGCCATTCGTAGACCCTGGGTTGCATTGGTGCAACTATTGGTGTAGGGGGGGGTCAAGGCTGTGAAGCAGGAAGCATCACAACTAACATCCAGAGTATACTACAGTGTGTAGCATAGGGAGCAGCTAATATCCACATTATCTGCAGTGCGCGGCATGGGCAGCAGCCAATATCCAGAGTATCTGCAGTGCGCGGCATGGACAGCAGCCAATATCCAGAGTATCTGCAGTGCGCAGCATGGACAGCAGCCAATATCCAGGGTAGCTACAGTGCGCGGCATGGGCAGCAGCCAATATCCAGAGTATCTGCAGTGCGCGGCATGGGCAGCAGGTAATATCCAGAGTAGCTGCAGTGCGCGGCATGGGCAGCAGCCAATATCCAGAGAAGCTACAGTGCGTGGCATGGACAGCAGCCAGTATCCAGAGTAGCTACAGTGTGCAGCATGGACAGCAGGTAATATCCAGAGTAGCTACAGTGCGCGGCATGGGCAGCAGCCAGTATCCAGAGTAGCTGCAGTGTGCAGCATGGACAGCAGCCAGTATCCAGAGTAGCTGCAGTGTGCAGCATGGATAGCAGGTAATATCCAGAGTAGCTACAGTGCGCAGCATGGACAGCAGGTAATATCCAGAGTAGCTACAGTGCGCAGCATGGACAGCAGGTAATATCCAGAGTAGCTACAGTGTGCAGCATGGACAGCAGGTAATATCCAGAGTAGCTACAGTGTGCAGCATGGACAGCAGGTAATATCCAGAGTAGCTACAGTGTGCAGCATGGACAGCAGGTAATATCCAGAGTAGCTACAGTGCGCGGCATGGGCAGCAGCCAGTATCCAGAGTAGCTGCAGTGTGCAGCATGGACAGCAGCCAATATCCAGGGTAGCTACAGTGCACAGCATGGATAGCAGGTAATATCCAGAGTAGCTGCAGTGCGTGGCATGGACAGCAGGTAATATCCAGAGTAGCTACAGTGCGCAGCATGGATAGCAGGTAATATCCAGAGTAGCTACAGTGCGCAGCATGGACAGCAGGTAATATCCAGAGTAGCTGCAGTGCGCAGCATGGACAGCAGGTAATATCCAGAGTATCTGCAGTGTGCAGCATGGATAGCAGCCAATATCCAGAGTAGCTGCAGTGTGCAGCATGGATAGCAGGTAATATCCAGAGTAGCTGCAGTGTGCAGCATGGATAGCAGGTAATATCCAGAGTAGCTGCAGTGCGCGGCATGGACAGCAGCCAATATCCAGAGTAGCTGCAGTGCGCGGCATGGACAGCAGCCAGTATCCAGAGTAGCTACAGTGCGCGGCATGGACAGCAGCCAATATCCAGAGTAGCTACAGTGCGCAGCATGGACAGCAGCCAGTATCCAGAGTAGCTACAGTGCGCAGCATGGACAGCAGCCAATATCCAGAGTAGCTACAGTGCACGGCATGGACAGCAGCCAGTATCCAGAGTAGCTACAGTGCGCAGCATGGACAGCAGCCAATATCCAGAGTAGCTACAGTGCGCAGCATGGACAGCAGCCAATATCCAGAGTAGCTACAGTGCGCAGCATGGACAGCAGCCAGTATCCAGAGTAGCTACAGTGCGCGGCATGGACAGCAGCCAATATCCAGAGTAGCTACAGTGCGCGGCATGGACAGCAGCCAGTATCCAGAGTATCTGCAGTGCGCAGCATGGACAGCAGCCAATATCCAGAGTAGCTACAGTGCGCAGCATGGACAGCAGCTAAGAGACACCCCCCCCCCCCCACAGTGAAACAACAGACCTGGATGGAGAAAAGGTAGGAGGAGGATAAAGAAAGAGATAAAGGACATATGTAAATGAGAGGGCGGGACTAGGGGGTAACAGGAAATATGGAAATTAATATAGAAAAAAAGGGGAATTTTGGTATCACTTACTGTAATAATTCCATTCTCTTCCCCTTCACACAGATTAGCCTTTACACCCAGGTAATACCCTCCCGTTACCAGGAGGGGGCAAACGTGTGCTGGAGATTAACACCCGTGCATCACTATGACAGTATGGGAGGCACCCAGAATGCTGAAGCCCCTCCCCCACAGGATGCCGTCATTCTTTGGATATTAGCTGCTGTTCATGCTACACACTGTAGATACAATACACCAGATATTAGCTGCTATCCGTGCTACACGCTGTAGATACTCTGGCTATTAGCTGCTGTCTATGCTACACACTGTAGATACTCTGGATATTAGCTGCTACACGCTGTAGATACTCTGGCTATTAGCTGCTGTCTATGCTACACACTGTAGATACTCTGGATATTAGCTGCTACACGCTGTAGATACTCTGGCTATTAGCTGCTGTCTATGCTATACACTGTAGATACTCTGGCTATTAGCTGCTGTCTATGCTATACACTGTAGATACTCTGGCTAATAGCTGCTGTCTATGCTTCACGCTGTAGATACTCTGGCTATTAGCCGCTGTCCGTGCTACACGCTGTAGATACTCTGGCTATTAGCCGCTGTCCGTGCTACACGCTGTAGATACTCTGGCTATTAGCCGCTGTCCGTGCTACACGCTGTAGATACTCTGGCTATTAGCTGCTACACGCTGTAGATACTCTGGCTATTAGCCGCTGTCTATGCTACACGCTGTAGATACTCTGGCTATTAGCCGCTGTCCGTGCTACACGCTGTAGATACTCTCGCTATTAGCCGCTGTCCGTGCTACACGCTGTAGATACTCTGGATATTAGCTGCTACACGCTGTAGATACTCTGGCTATTAGCCGCTGTCCATGCTACACGCTGTAGATACTCTGGCTATTAGCCGCTGTCCGTGCTACACGCTGTAGATACTCTGGCTATTAGCCGCTGTCCGTGCTACACGCTGTAGATACTCTGGCTATTAGCCGCTGTCCATGCTACACGCTGTAGATACTCTGGCTATTAGCCGCTGTCCGTGCTACACGCTGTAGATACTCTGGCTATTAGCCGCTGTCCGTGCTACACGCTGTAGATACTCTGGCTATTAGCCGCTGTCCGTGCTACACGCTGTAGATACTCTGGATATTAGCTGCTGTCTGTGCTACACACAATACACCAGATATTAGCTGCTGTCGCTGCCACACGCTGTAGATACTCTGGGATGTTAGCTGCTACACGCTGTAGATACAATAATCTGGATATCAGCTGCTGTACACTGTAGATACTCTGGCTATTAGCTGCTGTCTATGCTATACACTGTAGATACAATGCTCTGGATGTTAGCTGCTACACACTGCAGATACTCCGGGTATTAATTAGCATGTTTCTATTAACCAATGAAATAGCAGCATTCGGACGCCGGTATGTTGAGGACCATCCACAGGAATAAGCCTCTATGCAATAGGCGGCTACATGCCCCGCCTCCTGGAGGAGGAGCATCCTGTACAAACCACACCCGTTTTTGTCCACGGTAGGCCGGCCCACCAGGTACCATACAGGGTCTCTAACCCCGCCCCCCCGCCGGAAGGAATTAATACACAGTAAAAGTTCAGATTTTTTTTAATTAAACAGGGAGTGCGCCGATTGGTCGGTGATGTAGATCAGAGGTCGGTGATTGGAGGCCGGTGAGGAGGGGGCGGGGCCTCACTAGCGGAAGTAGTTGGGGCAATCGTGCGCCACCAGGTTCCAGGCGCTGTTGAAGGCGTCCACCACCGGGGGCAGCAGGGCCCCGCCCTCCGCGCCGGCCAGGTTCTGCTGCAGCTGAGCCACGCTGGACATCCCCAGGATAACTGCGTCGCCACGGCAACCCTGATGCGGCAAGAGAGAGACAGTTACTAACTGCACAAAGGAAAAGGTGAGTATCTCTCTAATGCAGGGTCACTGATGGTGTGAGGGGGGAGGTGCAGTAGTTTCCTGTCCCCCATCAGATGGAGCTCTGCTAGGAAAGGTGAGTATCTCTCTAATGCAGGGTCACTGATGGTGAGGGGGGAGGTGCAGTAGTTTCCTGTCCCCCATCAGATGGAGCTCTGCTAGGAAAAGGTGAGTATCTCTGTAATGCAGGGTCAGTGATGGTGTGAGGGGGAGGTGCAGTAGTTTCCTGTCCCCCATCAGATGGAGCTCTGCTAGGAAAAGGTGAGTATCTCTGTAATGCAGGGTCACTGATGGTGTGAGGGGGAGGTGCAGTAGTTTCTTGTCCCCCATCAGATACTCACCTGCAGCTGGGAGTGGTGGTACATCCAGCGCAGGGCGGCGTCGGCCATGTTGGGCCGCTCCCCCGCGGGGTACGCCTCCTCCAGGGCGTTTTGTACCAGGGCGATGGCGTCGAAGTGATGCTTCTTCCAGTATCTGCGACACAAGACGTAGTGTTACTGCCCCCTGCTGGGGAAAGGTCGGCGCCCCCGATAAAGGGGGTGACCTGCCACCGGCGGGTGAGGTGAGTATTACCTGTTCCTGTAGGCTTCGGCCCAACCGTGTCCAAAAAACCTGCTGGTGGGCTGCTCGCGGTCCTTGTCCTCGTACTGGTAGCGGCCGGTCAGGAGACCCCCTGTGGAAGGATAGAAAGGGGCGGGCCTTGTTACTAAGCAACCCACTAATGGCTCTCATACTAGAGAGGCGGGGAGTGTCCTGCCCCCACTCATCACAGGGTGGTCTGTTCATTGGCTGTGTCCTATTATCAGGGCGGTTCCCATACTAGAGGGACAGGAGAGGCGGGGAGTGTCCTGTCCTATGACATCACAGGGTGGTCTGTTCATTGGCTGTGTCCTATTATCAGGGCGGTTCCCATACTAGAGGGGCAGGAGAGGCGGGGAGTGTCCTGTCCTATGACATCACAGGGAGGTCTGTTCATTGGCTGTGTCCTATTATCAGGGCGGTTCCCATGCTAGAGGGGCAGGAGAGGCGGGGAGTGTCCTGTCCTATGACATCACAGGGTGGGCTGTTCATTGGCTGTGTCCTATTAGGGCGGTTCCCATACTAGAGGGGCAGGAGAGGCGGGGAGTGGCCTGTCCTATGACATCACAGGGTGGTCTGTTCATTGGCTGTGTCCTATTATCATGGCGGTTCCCATACTAGAGGGGCAGGAGAGGCGGGGAGTGTCCTGTCCTATGACATCACAGGACGGTCTGTTCATTGGCTGTGTCCTATTATCAGGGCGGTTCCCATACTAGAGGGGCAGGAGAGGCGGGGAGTGTCCTGTCCTATGACATCACAGGGTGGTCTGTTCATTGGCTGTGTCCTATTATCAGGGTGGTTCCCATACTAGAGGGGCAGGAGAGGCGGGGAGTGTCCTGTCCTATGACATCACAGGGTGGTCTGTTCATTGGCTGTGTCCTATTATCAGGGCGGTTCCCATACTAGAGGGGCAGGAGAGGCGGGGAGTGTCCTGTCCTATGACATCACAGGGTGGTCTGTTCATTGGCTGTGTCCTATTATCAGGGCGGTTCCCATACTAGAGGGGCAGGAGAGGCGGGGAGTGTCCTGTCCTATGACATCACAGGGTGGTCTGTTCATTGGCTGTGTCCTATTATCAGGGTGGTTCCCATACTAGAGGGGCAGGAGAGGCGGGGAGTGTCCTGTCCTATGACATCACAGGACGGTCTGTTCATTGGCTGTGTCCTATTATCAGGGTGGTTCCCATACTAGAGGGGCAGGAGAGGCGAGGAGTGTCCTGTCCTATGACATCACAGGGTGGTCTGTTCATTGGCTGTGTCCTATTATCAGGGTGGTTCCCATACTAGAGGGGCAGGAGAGGCGGGGAGTGTCCTGTCCTATGACATCACAGGGTGGTCTGTTCATTGGCTGTGTCCTATTATCAGGGCGGTTCCCATACTAGAGGGGCAGGAGAGGCGGGGAGTGTCCTGTCCTATGACATCACAGGGTGGTCTGTTCATTGGCTGTGTCCTATTATCAGGGTGGTTCCCATACTAGAGGGGCAGGAGAGGCGGGGAGTGTCCTGTCCTATGACATCACAGGGTGGTCTGTTCATTGGCTGTGTCCTATTATCAGGGCGGTTCCCATACTAGAGGGGCAGGAGAGGCGGGGAGTGTCCTGTCCTATGACATCACAGGGTGGTCTGTTCATTGGCTGTGTCCTATTATCAGGGTGGTTCCCATACTAGAGGGGCAGGAGAGGCGGGGAGTGTTCTGTCCTATGACATCACAGGGTGGTCTGTTCATTGGCTGTGTCCTATTATCAGGGCGGTTCCCATACTAGAGGGGCAGGAGAGGCGGGGAGTGTCCTGTCCTATGACATCACAGGACGGTCTGTTCATTGGCTGTGTCCTATTATCAGGGCGGTTCCCATACTAGAGGGGCAGGAGAGGCGGGGAGTGTCCTGTCCTATGACATCACAGGACGGTCTGTTCATTGGCTGTGTCCTATTATCAGGGCGGTTCCCATACTAGAGGGGCAGGAGAGGCGGGGAGTGTCCTGTCCTATGACATCACAGGGTGGTCTGTTCATTGGCTGCGTCCTATTATCAGGGTGGTTCCCATACTAGAGGGGCAGGAGAGGCGGGGAGTGTCCTGTCCTATGACATCACAGGGTGGTCTGTTCATTGGCTGTGTCCTATTATCAGGGCGGTTCCCATACTAGAGGGGCAGGAGAGGCGGGGAGTGTCCTGTCCTATGACATCACAGGACGGTCTGTTCATTGGCTGTGTCCTATTATCAGGGCAGTTCCCATGCTAGAGGGGCAGGAGAGGCGGGGAGTGTCCTGTCCTATGACATCACAGGGTGGTCTGTTCATTGGCTGTGTCCTATTATCAGGGCAGTTCCCATGCTAGAGGGGCAGGAGAGGAGGGGAGTGTCCTGTTCTATGACATCACAGGGTGGTCTGTTCATTGGCTGTGTCCTATTATCAGGGCGGTTCCCATACTAGAGGGGCAGGAGAGGCGGGGAGTGTCCTGTCCTATGACATCACAGGGTGGTCTGTTCATTGGCTGTGTCCTATTATCTTGGTGGTTCCCATACTAGAGGGGCAGGAGAGGCGGGGAGTGTCCTGTCCTATGACATCACAGGGTGGTCTGTTCATTGGCTGTGTCCTATTATCAGGGCGGTTCCCATACTAGAGGGGCAGGAGAGGCGGGGGAGTGTCCTGTCCTATGACATCACAGGGTGGTCTGTTCATTGGCTGTGTCCTATTATCAGGGCGGTTCCCATACTAGAGGGGCAGGAGAGGCGGGGAGTGTCCTGTCCTATGACATCACAGGGTGGTTTGCGTCCTGATTGGCTCCTCTCACCTGCCAGCGGGTTGTAGGCGTAGAAGCGGATGCCCAGTTGGCGCAGACACGGCAGCAGCTCAGTCTCGACCTGCCGGGTGGTGGCGTTGTACATACCCTATGGAAATAGAGAGAGGTCACATGACCCCGCAGACAGATGCCGATTGGCCGGCGGGAGGGAAGGGGGCGGGTACCTGGTAGACGGTGGGCAGCACCCAGTTCCTCTGCTTACAGATGCAGTAGATCTCCATCACCTCCCAGGACGCGTAATTGGACAGACCCAGCTCCCGGAACTTTCCCTGCAAGACAAGGTGAGTATCTCTCTAATGCAGGGTCACTGATGGTGTGAGGGGGAGGTGCAGTAGTTTCCTGTCCCCCATCAGATGGAGCTCTGCTAGGAAAAGGTGAGTATCTCTCTAATGCAGGGTCACTGATTGTGTGAGGGGGAGGTGCAGTAGTTTCCTGTCCCCCATCAGATGGAGCTCTGCTAGGAAAAGGTGAGTATCTCTCTAATGCAGGGTCACTGATGGTGTGAGGGGGAGGTGCAGTAGTTTCCTGTCCCCCATCAGATGGAGCTCTGCTAGGAAAAGGTGAGTATCTCTCTGATGCAGGGTCACTGATGGTGTGAGGGGGAGGTGCAGTAGTTTCCTGTCCCCCATCAGACACAGCTCTGCTAGGAAAAGGTGAGTATCTCTGTAATGCAGGGTCACTGATTGTGTGAGGGGGAGGTGCAGTAGTTTCCTGTCCCCCATCAGATGGAGCTCTGCTAGGAAAAGGTGAGTATCTCTCTAATGCAGGGTCACTGATGGTGTGAGGGGGAGGTGCAGTACTTTCCTGTCCCCCATCATTCTAGGAAAAGGTGAGTATCTCTGTAATGCAGGGTCACTGATGGTGTGAGGGGGAGGTGCAGTAGTTTGGATGATTGGACGAGGTAAGAGACGATTGGATGCAATGAGAAGCGATTGGATGAGATGAGAAGCGATTGGATGAGAAGCGATTGGATTGGATGAGAAGCGATTGGATGAGAAGCGATTGGATGAGAAGCGATTGGATGAGATGAGAAGCGATTGGATGAGAAGCGATTGGATGAGATGAGAAGCGATTGGATGAGATGAGAAGCGATTGGATGAGATGAGAAGCGATTGGATGAGAAGCGATTGGATTGGATGAGAAGCGATTGGATGAGATGAGAAGCGATTGGATGAGAAGCGATTGGATGAGAAGCGATTGGATGAGAAGCGATTGGATGAGAAGCGATTGGATGAGAAGCGATTGGATGAGAAGCGATTGGATGAGAAGCGATTGGATGAGAAAGGATTGGATGAGAAAGGATTGGATGAGAAAGGATTGGATGAGAAAGGATTGGATGAGAAAGGATTGGATGAGAAAGGATTGGATGAGAAAGGATTGGATGAGAAGCGATTGGATGAGAAGCGATTGGATGAGAAGCGATTGGATGAGAAGCGATTGGATGAGAAGCGATTGGATGAGAAGCGATTGGATGAGAAGCGATTGGATGAGAAGCGATTGGATGAGATGAGAAGCGATTGGATGAGAAAGGATTGGATGAGAAAGGATTGGATGAGAAGCGATTGGATGAGATGAGAAGCGATTGGATGAGAAAGGATTGGATGAGAAAGGATTGGATGAGAAAGGATTGGATGAGAAAGGATTGGATGAGAAAGGATTGGATGAGATGAGAAGCGATTGGATGAGAAAGGATTGGATGAGAAGCGATTGGATGAGAAAGGATTGGATGAGAAAGGATTGGATGAGAAAGGATTGGATGAGAAAGGATTGGATGAGAAAGGATTGGATGAGAAAGGATTGGATGAGAAAGGATTGGATGAGAAAGGATTGGATGAGAAAGGATTGGATGAGAAGCGATTGGATGAGAAGGGATTGGATGAGAAGCGATTGGATGAGAAGCGATTGGATGAGAAGCGATTGGATGAGAAGCGATTGGATGAGAAGCGATTGGATGAGAAGCGATTGGATGAGAAGCGATTGGATGAGATGAGAAGCGATTGGATGAGAAAGGATTGGATGAGAAAGGATTGGATGAGAAAGGATTGGATGAGAAGCGATTGGATGAGAAGCGATTGGATGAGAAGCGATTGGATGAGAAGCGATTGGATGAGAAAGGATTGGATGAGAAAGGATTGGATGAGAAAGGATTGGATGAGAAAGGATTGGATGAGAAAGGATTGGATGAGAAGCGATTGGATGAGATGAGAAGCGATTGGATGAGAAAGGATTGGATGAGAAAGGATTGGATGAGAAAGGATTGGATGAGAAGCGATTGGATGAGAAGCGATTGGATGAGATGAGAAGCGATTGGATGAGAAAGGATTGGATGAGAAAGGATTGGATGAGAAAGGATTGGATGAGAAAGGATTGGATGAGAAAGGATTGGATGAGATGAGAAGCGATTGGATGAGAAAGGATTGGATGAGAAGCGATTGGATGAGAAAGGATTGGATGAGAAAGGATTGGATGAGAAAGGATTGGATGAGAAGCGATTGGATGAGAAGCGATTGGATGAGAAAGGATTGGATGAGAAAGGATTGGATGAGAAAGGATTGGATGAGAAGCGATTGGATGAGAAGCGATTGGATGAGAAGCGATTGGATGAGAGGATTGGATGAGATGAGAAAGGATTGGATGAGAAAGGATTGGATGAGAAAGGATTGGATGAGAAGCGGTTGCAGGCGATGAGAAATGAATAGGTGAGTATCTGTGTAATGTGTGTGCACTCCGGTATAGGGCGGCGCTATTCCTCACCTCCTGGTAGAGCTGCTGGCAGGCGGCCAGGGTCTCCTCCACGGGGGTCTGGTGGTCGGGGGCGTGCAGGTAGAAGAGGTGGACGCTGGGGGCGCGCAGTCGCTCCAGGGAGGTCTCCAGCTGGTGGCGCACGCTCTCGGGGCGCAGGGTGTTGCCCCCCCAGGGGTTGGCCTTGGTGGCCAGCTTCACTGCCGGACGACAAGAGGGGTAAGTCACTGCCCCAGGTGGGGTGGAACTACAACTCCCAGCATGCCCCTGCCTTCATAGAGCACGGCATGCTGGGAGTTGTTATTCCCCAACAGCCAGGACAAAGGCCGGCCGAGATAAGAGGCTGCTGCAGGCAGGAGGTGAATTATTAATCAGCATAGAGCAAGGGCAAAGTGCGAAACGCGTAGCGGCCGCGCCCTTCTCATTGTGACCGATATCCCGAATACACAGGGACCACCTGACAGGTGCCACCCATTACCTGGATACACAGGGACCACCTGACAGGTGTCACCCATTACCTGGATACACAGGGACCACCTGACAGGTGCGACCCATTACCTGGATACACAGGGACCACCTGACAGGCGCGACCCATTACCTGGATACACAGGGACCACCTGACAGGCGCGACCCATTACCTGGATACACAGGGACCACCTGACAGGTGCGACCCATTACCTGGATACACAGGGACCACCTGACAGGTGCGACCCATTACCTGGATACACAGGGACCACCTGACAGGTGCGACCCATTACCTGGATACACAGGGACCACCTGACAGGTGCGACCCATTACCTGGATACACAGGGACCACCTGACAGGTGTCACCCATTACCTGGATACACAGGGACCACCTGACAGGTGTCACCCATTACCTGGATACACAGGGACCACCTGACAGGGACCACCCATTACCTGGATACACAGGGACCACCTGACAGGTGCGACCCATTACCTGGATACACAGGGACCACCTGACAGGTGTCACCCATTACCTGGATACACAGGGACCACCTGACAGGTGTCACCCATTACCTGGATACACAGGGACCACCTGACAGGTGTCACCCATTACCTGGATACACAGGGACCACCTGACAGGTGTCACCCATTACCTGGATACACAGGGACCACCTGACAGGTGTCACCCATTACCTGGATACACAGGGACCACCCATTACCTGGATACCACAGGGACCACCTAACAGGTGCGACCCATTACCTGGATACACAGGGACCACCTAACAGGTGCGACCCATTACCTGGATACACAGGGACCACCTAACAAGTGCGACCCATTACCTGGATACACAGGGACCACCTGACAGGGGCGACCCATTACCTGGATACACAGGGACCACCTGACAGGTGCGACCCATTACCTGGATACACAGGGACCACCTGACAGGTGTCACCCATTACCTGGATACACAGGGACCACCTGACAGGTGTAACCCATTACCTGGATACACAGGGACCACCTGACAGGGGCGACCCATTACCTGGATACACAGGGACCACCTGACAGGTGCGACCCATTACCTGGATACACAGGGACCACCTGACAGGTGTCACCCATTACCTGGATACACAGGGACCACCTGACAGGTGTCACCCATTACCTGGATACACAGGGACCACCTGACAGGTGTCACCCATTACCTGGATACACAGGGACCACCTGACAGGTGCCACCCATTACCTGGATCCACAGGGACCACCTGACAGGCGCGACCCATTACCTGGATCCACAGGGACCACCTGACAGGTGCCACCCATTACCTGGATCCACAGGGACCACCTGACAGGTGCCACCCATTACCTGGATACACAGGGACCACCTGACAGGTGCCACCCATTACCTGGATCCACAGGGACCACCTGACAGGTGCCACCCATTACCTGGATACACAGGGACCACCTGACAGGTGTCACCCATTACCTGGATACACAGGGACCACCTGACAGGTGCCACCCATTACCTGGATCCACAGGGACCACCTGACAGGTGCGACCCATTACCTGGATCCACAGGGACCACCTGACAGGTGCGACCCATTACCTGGATACACAGGGACCACCTGACAGGTGCGACCCATTACCTGGATACACAGGGACCACCTGACAGGTGCGACCCATTACCTGGATACACAGGGACCACCTGACAGGTGCCACCCATTACCTGGATACACAGGGACCACCTGACAGGTGTCACCCATTACCTGGATACACAGGGACCACCTGACAGGTGCCACCCATTACCTGGATACACAGGGACCACCTGACAGGTGCGACCCATTACCTGGATACACAGGGACCACCTGACAGGTGTCACCCATTACCTGGATACACAGGGACCACCTGACAGGTGCCACCCATTACCTGGATACACAGGGACCACCTGACAGGGGTCACCCATTACCTGGATACACAGGGACCACCTGACAGGTGCGACCCATTACCTGGATACACAGGGACCACCTGACAGGTGCCACCCATTACCTGGATACACAGGGACCACCTGACAGGTGTCACCCATTACCTGGATACACAGGGACCACCTGACAGGTGCCACCCATTACCTGGATACACAGGGACCACCTGACAGGTGTCACCCATTACCTGGATACACAGGGACCACCTGACAGGTGTCACCCATTACCTGGATACACAGGGACCACCTGACAGGTGTCACCCATTACCTGGATACACAGGGACCACCTGACAGGTGTCACCCATTACCTGGATACACAGGGACCACCTGACAGGTGTCACCCATTACCTGGATACACAGGGACCACCTGACAGGTGTCACCCATTACCTGGATACACAGGGACCACCTGACAGGTGTCACCCATTACCTGGATCCACAGGGACCACCTGACAGGTGTCACCCATTACCTGGATCCACAGGGACCACCTGACAGGTGCCACCCATTACCTGGATACACAGGGACCACCTGACAGGTGTCACCCATTACCTGGATACACAGGGACCACCTGACAGGGGCGACCCATTACCTGGATACACAGGGACCACCTGACAGGTGCCACCCATTACCTAGATACACAGGGACCACCTGACAGGTGTCACCCATTACCTGGATACACAGGGACCACCTGACAGGTGTCACCCATTACCTGGATACACAGGGACCACCTGACAGGGACCACCCATTACCTGGATACACAGGGACCACCTGACAGGTGCGACCCATTACCTGGATACACAGGGACCACCTGACAGGTGCCACCCATTACCTGGATACACAGGGACCACCTGACAGGTGCGACCCATTACCTGGATACACAGGGACCACCTGACAGGTGCCACCCATTACCTGGATACACAGGGACCACCTGACAGGTGTCACCCATTACCTGGATACACAGGGACCACCTGACAGGCGCCACCCATTACCTGGATACACAGGGACCACCTGACAGGTGCCACCCATTACCTGGATCCACAGGGACCACCTGACAGGTGCCACCCATTACCTGGATACACAGGGACCACCTGACAGGTGCGACCCATTACCTGGATACACAGGGACCACCTGACAGGTGCGACCCATTACCTGGATACACAGGGACCACCTGACAGGTGCCACCCATTACCTGGATACACAGGGACCACCTGACAGGTGTCACCCATTACCTGGATACACAGGGACCACCTGACAGGTGCCACCCATTACCTGGATACACAGGGACCACCTGACAGGTGTCACCCATTACCTGGATACACAGGGACCACCTGACAGGTGCCACCCATTACCTGGATCCACAGGGACCACCTGACAGGTGTCACCCATTACCTGGATCCACAGGGACCACCTGACAGGTGCGACCCATTACCTGGATACACAGGGACCACCTGACAGGTGCCACCCATTACCTGGATACACAGGGACCACCTGACAGGTGTCACCCATTACCTGGATACACAGGGACCACCTGACAGGTGTCACCCATTACCTGGATACACAGGGACCACCTGACAGGGGCGACCCATTACCTGGATACACAGGGACCACCTGACAGGTGCCACCCATTACCTGGATACACAGGGACCACCTGACAGGTGTCACCCATTACCTGGATACACAGGGACCACCTGACAGGTGCCACCCATTACCTGGATCCACAGGGACCACCTGACAGGTGCCACCCATTACCTGGATACACAGGGACCACCTGACAGGTGCGACCCATTACCTGGATACACAGGGACCACCTGACAGGTGTAACCCATTACCTGGATACACAGGGACCACCTGACAGGGGCGACCCATTACCTGGATACACAGGGACCACCTGACAGGTGCGACCCATTACCTGGATACACAGGGACCACCTGACAGGTGTCACCCATTACCTGGATACACAGGGACCACCTGACAGGTGTCACCCATTACCTGGATACACAGGGACCACCTGACAGGTGCGACCCATTACCTGGATACACAGGGACCACCTGACAGGTGTCACCCATTACCTGGATACACAGGGACCACCTGACAGGTGTAACCCATTACCTGGATACACAGGGACCACCTGACAGGTGCCACCCATTACCTGGATACACAGGGACCACCTGACAGGTGTCACCCATTACCTGGATCCACAGGGACCACCTGACAGGTGCCACCCATTACCTGGATACACAGGGACCACCTGACAGGTGTCACCCATTACCTGGATACACAGGGACCACCTGACAGGTGCGACCCATTACCTGGATACACATCTGGTCACATGACCCTGGTGGATGGGTTGCTATGGGCAACAGCATCGCTTTCCCTCCTGCTCCATAACCCCGCCCCCCCCGCTCGTCACGTGACCGTCCTCAGCCAATAAGCATAGCGAGTCACTCACCCTCGGGTGTCAGCCCCATGCCGCCCAGCACCCGCTCGGTTTCTCCGTTCATATACATGAAGGCGGTGTCCAGCTCGTTGTATCCGCGCCCGAGGAACACCCGCACCGCCTCCGCGCTCTGCTCCGCGTTCATCTGGCCCCCGAACGTCATGGTGCCCAGCACGGTGCGCGGGGGAGCGGCGCTGGGGGGTGCGAGAGACATGGCGGCCAGGAGAACGCGACTCACCCGCACCGGAGCGGCGCTCAGTAATGACAGCATGGCCACGTGACCTCGCCTCAAGGAGGACCTGCAGGACACGCCCACAGCATGACGGTGCGCCGTATCCCCGCCCAGTGGTTGATCAGTAACCTGCAGGACACGCCCACAGCCTGACTATAGCGTCGTGTCCCCGCCCACTGGCTGATCCGTAACCTGCAGGACACGCCCATATCCTGACTATAGCGTCGTGTCCCCGCCCACTCACAGTGTGACCGTATCTGTGTCCCCGCCCACTAACGCCTACACTAAGCTTCGTGTCCCCGCCCACTTAATCAGTAAGTGACATGACCCCGCCCCTTTTCTCTCCCTCGAAGCTGAGTGACTCCGCCCACTGGAGGCTGTCACTCCCAAAGCTTGACTCCGCCCCTCTTTGCTTCCGCTTGATGCACCGGCAGATGACGCAGGAACAAACGTGACTCCGCCCGCTTACTAGTTAACTACGCCCATAGCTCTGTAACTCCGCCCACCGTCCGCTAGTCATTCCCTAAGCTATGTTACTGCGCCTGCCAGGCTGCGCGACTCCGCCCATTTACTATTTAGTCCGCCCATAGCTCTGTAACTCCGCCCACCGTCCGCTAGTCATTCCCTAAGCTATGTTACTGCGCCTGCCAGGCTGCGCGACTCCGCCCACTTACTATTTAGTCCGCCCATAGCTGTGTAACTCCGCCCACCGTCTGCTTAGTCATTCCCTAAGCTATGTTACTGCGCCTGCCAGGCTGCGCGACTCCGCCCACTTACTATTTAGTCCGCCCATAGCTCTGTAACTCCGCCCACCGTCCGCTAGTCATTCCCTAAGCTATGTTACTGCGCCTGCCAGGCTGCGCGACTCCGCCCACTTACCATTTAGTCCGCCCATAGCTGTGTAACTCCGCCCACCGTCTGCTTAGTCATTACCTAAGCTATGTTACTGCGCCTGCCAGGCTGCGTGACTCCGCCCACTTACTATTTAGTCACCTCCCGGAGCTGCGTGACTCCGCCCCCTCTTCCCTCTTTCGCAGGGTGATCGGCAGCCTGCGGGGCACGCCCACCGGATGACTGCTGTCCCCCTCCCACTGGCGTGACGTGACTGTGACTCCGCCCCTCTCTGTTGCGCATGCCCACCACCTGACGTAACCCCTTCATCGCCCTTTTACCCACCAGAAAGCTGCGCCGTCAGCATCACGGGACGGGAGGTGACGTCACAGAATCCGATCTAATCCGCCCCGCCCCCCCCCCCGAAGGCTGATCGAGTCGGACTCAGGATCGTTTCACCGATCTGATCGTTAGGAGTGATCGTCGGTTCTCCATCCAATCACAAATCAATAGCGGTAATAAAGTTCTAAAATAATTTTTAATTCGAACATTTAATTCAATTGAAATTTTCAGAAATCAAAAAAATCTAAAATATTTTTTTTTATTTAAAAAAAAAATTCTAAAATAAATTTTAATTCGAATATTTTATTTAATTGAAAATTTGATCGTTTTGATTTCGATCGTATGGAGAAACGTTTTATTGGTTCGACTTTTTGATCGGATCTCTGTCTGATCGCACCTTTGAAGGTCTGATCGAAACGCTCATTTTCGTTTCATCGCTCATATTCTGATCGCATTTAGAGCATTTTCGGTCCGATTTTCGTTTGATCGTTGCGATTCCGATCGGTTGGAGAACAGATTTGATCGGGGACCAGATTTAAATTTGATCGACTCTTTCTCCTTATTGATCAGGGATCGCAGCTTCGAAGGTCTGATCGAGCCGCAGAGTTTCATTTGGTCGGGCCGACTTCGATCTGATCAGGAATCGATTTAATCCGATCCGCAATTGTTTTTCCGTCTGATCGCTATTCGAAAGATCGAACTGTGTATTTCCATTTGATCGCTAATATTCTGATCGCACGTAGAAAACATTTGGTCCGATCAGCCGCAGATTTTCATTTGATCGTTACGATTGGTTGGAGAAACTGATCTGATCGTAGTTTCCTATTCGACTGACCGTTTCACAGCTTGAAAAGTCCGATCGTTCGATCGTCTTAAGTTTGATCAGGAATCGCAGCTTCGAAGGTCTGATTGAGCCGCAGATTTTCATTTGATCGGGTCAACTTCAATCAGATAGAGAAAAGATTGATTGATTCGACTCTTTGTCTGATCGCACCTTCAAAGGTCTTATTTTCATTTGATCGCTCGAATTCTGATCGGACCGAGAAAATATTTGGTCTGATTAGGCTGCAGATTTTCATTCGATTGTTACGATTTTGATCGGTTGGAGAAAAGATTCGATCCGATCGCAGCTTCTTATTTGATCGATCCTATCGCTCGATCGCAGCTTGAAAAGTCCGATCATTAGAGTTTAATCAGGTGGAGAGAAGATTCGATCCAATTCCCTATTTATATTTAATCGACTCTCTCTCCTTATGATCGGGGATCGCGAAGGTTCGATCAAGCAACAGATTTTCATTTGATCGGGACGATCCCCAAGAAGAGATTTGATCTGATCCACGATTAATCAGTTCGGCTCTTTCTCCGTCTGATCAATTATCAATCAATCAATGACCAATTATCATTTGATCGCACCTTTCGTGGTCACAGATTATCATTCGATCGTTCAAATTCTGATCGCACAGAGAAAATGGTTTTTCATTTGATCGTTACGATTTCGATCGGCTGGAGAAAAGTTTTGATCAGGGACCAGATTTAAATTTGATCGACTATTTCTCCGTATTGATCTTCGAAGGTCTGATCGAGCCGCAGATTTTCATTTGATCGGGTCGACTTCGATCGGACGGAGAAGAGATTTGATCCGCGATTAATCGGTTCGGCTCTTTCTCCGTCTGATCAATTGTCAATCAATCAATAACCAATTGTCATTTGATCGCACCTTAAAGGTCACAGATCACCATTCGATCGTTCAAATTCTGACGGCACGGAGAAAATATTGGGCCGCGGATTTTCATTTGATCGTTACGATTTCAATCGGAGAATAGATTTGATTCGATCGCATGGTTCTTATCTGATCAACTCTCTCTCCTTACGATCAGGGATCGCAGCTTCGAAGGTCCGATCGAGCGGCAGATTTTCATTTCTAAATCGACCCCTGATTCATATCTGATCAACTCAACAGCTTCGAAGGTCCGATCGAGCGGCAGATTTGCGATCGCTTTGAGTTTGATCGGATGGAGAGGTCGGGAATCTGATATCAGGGTTGTATCGGTCACAAGCCAGGGATTTGATCAGAAAAAAAAAAGCTCGATGCGATCAATTCAACCGATCCTCAGCTTCCGAGGCTTTTCCTCGTCACGATTGGATGGAGGAAAATGCGATCGAACCCCCAATTCCTATCTGATTGACTTATTCTCCCTCTGATCAATGATCGCAGCTATAAAGGTCTGATCGTTCCACTTTCGAGAAAACGCTCGATACGATCAATTCAACCGATTGCTCAGCTTCCGAGGCTTTGATCCAATTCAAGCCGCTCTTTCTCCTTCTGATCGGATATGGCGACCGCCTCGATCGAATGTCGATCAGAATCTGTCCGATCTAAACAATTCATTTGACCCTTTTCATCGACTCATCGACTCTCTCCTTGTGATCCGATATTTCATCTGTACAGGTCTGATCAAACCACGTTTTTATTTTTAATTTCTCCGTCTGATCAAGCTGCTGATATCCATTGGATTGTTCTGATTTTGATCAGATTCGATCAGACTCCAGATCCTAATTGTTCCTTTTCTGTCTGATCGCAGCTCTAAAGGTCTGATCAAACCCGAAGATTTTCATTGGATTGTTCGGATTTTGATCAGATGCAGATTATTGATCTGATCGATTTTTTTTTCTCCGTCTGATCGCAGCTGTAAAGGTCTGATCAAACCCGAAGATTTTCTTTGGATCGTTCTAATTTTGATCGTATGGAGATCAGATTCGATCAGATTGCAGATCCTAATCTGATCACAGCTATAATGGTCTGATCAAACTGAAGATTTTCATTGGATTGTTCAGATTTTGATCAGATTCGATCAGACTCCAGATCCTAATTGTTCCTTTTCTGTCTGATCGCAGCTCTAAAGGTTTGATCAAACCCGAAGATTTTCATTGGATTATTCTGATTTTGATCGGATGCTGATTATTAATCTGATCGATTTTTTTCTCCGTCTGATCCAGCTGCCGATATCCGTTGGATTGTTCCAATTTTGATCAGATTCCAGATCCCGATCGATTCTTTGATCGCCGCTGTAAAGGTCTGATCAAGCTGCTGATATCCATTGGATTGTTCTGATTTTAATCAGATTCGATCAGACTCCAGATCCTAATTGTTCCTTTTCTGTCTGATCGCAGCTGTAAAGGTCTGAGCAAACTCGAAGATTTTCTTTGGATCGTTCTAATTTTGATCGTACGGAGATCAGATTCGATCAGATTCCAGATCCTAATCAGCTATAATGGTCTGATCAAACTGAAGATCTTTATTGGACCATTCCGATTATTAACTGGATGGAGATTAGATCTGATCTGATCGATTCTTTCTCCGTCTGATCGCAGCTATAATGGTCTGATCAAACCCGAAGATTTCCATTGGATTGTTCAGATTTTGATCGGATGCTGATTATTAATCTGATCGTTTTTTTTCTCCGTCTGATCGCAGCTGTAACGGTCTGATCAAACCCGAAGATGTTCTTTGGATCGTTCCAGCTTCCAAACACTTGATACGATCAATTCAACCGATCCTCACTTTCCTGGTCGTGATTGGATGGAGGAAAATGCGATCGGACCTCCCGATTTCTAGTTGATCGACTCTGATCAAGGATCGCAGCTGCAAAGGTCTGATCAAACCCGAAGACATTCATTGGATCGTTTCAAATTTTAATCGGATGGAGATCAGATTCGATTTGATCAAATATTTCTCTGATCGCAGCTGTAGAGGTCCGATCGAGCCGCTGATGTCTGTTGGATTGTCTTGATTCTGATCGGATGTAGATCAGATTTGATCGGATTCCTGATCCCGATCAATTCTTTCTACATCTGATCGCAACTGTAAAGGTCTGATTAAATCAACAATTTTCACTGGATTTTTAATCGGATGAAGATTAGATTTGATCCGATCAAGTGAAGGACGATTCCTCCGATCCGCTCTGATCGTATATTTCAGGTCTGATCTGACCGTTCATCGGCATTTGATCGTTCCGATTTGATTGAATGGTGATTAGATTCGATCCGATCTGGTCCGATATTTGGATTCTATTCACTTTCATCGTTCTGATCAGATATTTCAGGTCCGATCGTTCATCAGCATTTGATTGTTCCTATCTAATTGGATAGAGATTAGATCCGATCGATCAGATCCAATAGATTCTATTTGCTTTTGTCGTTCTGATCAGATATTTCAGGTCCAATCGTTCATCAGCATTTGATCGTTCTGATCTGATTGGATGGGGATTAGATTTGATCGATCAGATCCGATAGATTCTATTTGCTTTTGTCGTTCTGATCAGATATTTCAGGTCCAATCGTTCATCAGCATTTGATCGTTCTGATCTGATTGGATGGGGATTAGATTTGATCGATCAGATCCGATAGATTCTATTTGCTTTTGTCGTTCTGATCAGATATTTCAGGTCCGATCGTTCATCTGCATTTGATTGTTACGATTTTGGTCCAACACAAAATAAAAGGTTTGATCCGATCTTCAGCTAAAGACGATTTTTCTGATCCACGTCTGTAAGGAAACGAGTCATATTTTATCGGCCGCGTTCTAATCGCGCATTTATATGTGATCGCTCCAATTTGATTGACGGGGGATTAGATCCGATCAGATCCGGTTGATTCGATTCACTTTTGTCGTTCTGATCAGATATTTCAGGTCTGATCGTTCATCGACATTTGATCGTTCAAATCTGATTGAATGGGGATTAGATTCCATCCGATCAAGCGAAGGACGATTCCTCTAAAAGATTCGATTCACTTTTGTCGTTCTGATGAGATATTTCAGGTCCGATCGTTCATCTGCAATTGATCGTTACGATTTGATTGAATGGGGATTAGATTTGATTTCTGATTCTGATCGCACTGAGAAAATATTTGGTCCGGTTAGGCGGCAGATTTTCACTTGATTGTTACGATTTCGATCGGTTGGAGAAATGATTTGATCCGATCGCAGATTCTTATTTCCAATCTGTTATTTGTATTTGATCGACGCTTCTGATCTCCATCTGATCAGAAATCGCAGCTTCAAAGGTCCGATCAAGCAAAGGACGATTCCTCCGCTAGTCAGATTGGATTCACTTTCGTCGTTCTGATCGGATATTTCAGGTCTGATCGATCATCGCCATTTGATCGTTTCGATTTTGGTCCAATGCAAAAAATGATTTGATCCAGATCCAGTTTCTGATCCTCGTCTGTAAAGAAATGAGACGTATTTGACCGGACGCTTTCTGATCGCGCATTTATATGTGATCGTTCCGATTTGATTGAATGGGGATGAGATTTGATCTGATCAGATCCAATAGTCAGATTCTATTCACTTTCCTTCCTTCTGATCGGATATTTCAGATCTGATCTGATCGTTCAGCAGCATTTGATCGTTCTGATTTTATTGAATGGATTTGATCCGATCAGATCTTATTGATCGTTCTGATTTTATTGAATGGATTTGATCTGATTGATCGTTCTGATTTGATTGAATGGATTTGATCCGATAGATTCGATTCACGTTCATCGTTCTGATCAGACATTTCCGATCGTTCAGCAGAATGTGATGGTTCGGATTTTTCTGATCGCGCCTTTATATGCGATGGTTCCCATTGTAGTCGGGTCGGATGTGCTCGTTGTATTCAGGTGAGTGGCCTGGGATGGGAAGGTCGGGGTCTGTCCCTTTAAGGCCTCGGTGTCCGGCGATCTGATTGGCTGCACATTCTCTTTGTTGTTTTTCACAGTTGGAAACAATCAGGTGAAGGATCGGCCTCCATAGCCACGCCCCCCGTGTGACCTCACCGCCAGTCATGTGACAACCGCAGTCATGTGACCTGCTGACAACTGAACAGGAAACAACCGACACAAACAACTGCACCGAGCGCAGGAGGTGAGCGACCGACACTGTGTATCAGTGTATCAGTGTGTGTCAGTGTATCAGTGTGTGTCAGTGTATCAGTGTGTGTCAGTGTGTATCAGTGTGTATCAGTGTATCAGTGTGTATCAGTGTATCAGTGTGTGTCAGTGTATCAGTGTGTGTCAGTGTATCAGTGTGTGTCAGTGTGTATCAGTGTGTGTCAGTGTGTATCAGTGTGTATCAGTGTATCAGTGTGTATCAGTGTATCAGTGTGTGTCAGTGTATCAGTGTGTATCAGTGTGTATCAGTGTATCAGTGTGTATCAGTGTATCAGTGTGTATCAGTGTATCAGTGTGTGTGTCAGTGTATCAGTGTGTGTCAGTGTATCAGTGTGTGTCAGTGTGTATCAGTGTATCAGTGTGTATCAGTGTATCAGTGTGTGTGTCAGTGTATCAGTGTGTGTCAGTGTATCAGTGTGTGTGTCAGTGTATCAGTGTGTATCAGTGTGTGTCAGTGTATCAGTGTGTATCAGTGTGTGTCTGTGTATCAGTGTGTGTCAGTGTATCAGTGTGTGTGTCAGTGTATCAGTGTGTGTGTCAGTGTATCAGTGTGTATCAGTGTGTGTGTCAGTGTATCAGTGTGTGTGTCAGTGTATCAGTGTGTGTCAGTGTATCAGTGTGTGTGTCAGTGTATCAGTGTGTATCAGTGTGTGTCAGTGTATCAGTGTGTATCAGTGTGTGTCTGTGTATCAGTGTGTGTCAGTGTATCAGTGTGTATCAGTGTGTGTCCGTGCATCAGTGTGTGTCAGTGTATCAGTGTGTGTCAGTGTATCAGTGTGTGTCAGTGTATCAGTGTGTATCAGTGTGTGTCAGTGTATCAGTGTGTATCAGTGTGTGTCTGTGTATCAGTGTGTGTCAGTGTATCAGTGTGTGTCAGTGTATCAGTGTGTATCAGTGTGTGTCAGTGTATCAGTGTGTATCAGTGTGTGTCTGTGTATCAGTGTGTGTCTGTGTATCAGTGTGTGTCAGTGTATCAGTGTGTGTCAGTGTATCAGTGTGTATCAGTGTGTATCAGTGTGTGTCTGTGTATCAGTGTGTGTCAGTGTATCAGTGTGTGTCAGTGTATCAGTGTGTGTCAGTGTGTATCAGTGTATCAGTGTGTATCAGTGTATCAGTGTGTGTGTCAGTGTATCAGTGTGTGTCAGTGTATCAGTGTGTGTCAGTGTGTATCAGTGTGTGTCAGTGTGTATCAGTGTATCAGTGTGTATCAGTGTATCAGTGTGTGTGTCAGTGTATCAGTGTGTGTCAGTGTATCAGTGTGTGTGTCAGTGTATCAGTGTGTATCAGTGTGTGTCAGTGTATCAGTGTGTATCAGTGTGTGTCTGTGTATCAGTGTGTGTCAGTGTATCAGTGTGTGTCAGTGTATCAGTGTGTGTCAGTGTGTATCAGTGTATCAGTGTGTATCAGTGTATCAGTGTGTGTGTCAGTGTATCAGTGTGTGTCAGTGTATCAGTGTGTGTCAGTGTGTATCAGTGTGTGTCAGTGTGTATCAGTGTATCAGTGTGTATCAGTGTATCAGTGTGTGTGTCAGTGTATCAGTGTGTGTCAGTGTATCAGTGTGTGTGTCAGTGTATCAGTGTGTATCAGTGTGTGTCAGTGTATCAGTGTGTATCAGTGTGTGTCTGTGTATCAGTGTGTGTCTGTGTATCAGTGTGTGTCAGTGTATCAGTGTGTGTCAGTGTATCAGTGTGTGTCAGTGTGTGTCAGTGTATCAGTGTGTATCAGTGTGTGTCTGTGTATCAGTGTGTGTCTGTGTATCAGTGTGTGTCAGTGTATCAGTGTGTGTCAGTGTATCAGTGTGTATCAGTGTGTGTCAGTGTATCAGTGTGTATCAGTGTGTGTCAGTGTATCAGTGTGTATCAGTGTGTGTCTGTGTATCAGTGTGTGTCTGTGTATCAGTGTGTGTCAGTGTATCAGTGTGTGTCAGTGTATCAGTGTGTATCAGTGTGTATCAGTGTGTATCAGTGTGTATCAGTGTGTGTCTGTGTATCAGTGTGTGTCAGTGTATCAGTGTGTGTCAGTGTATCAGTGTGTATCAGTGTGTATCAGTGTGTGTCAGTGTGTGTCAGTGTATCAGTGTGTGTCAGTGTGTGTCAGTGTGTGTCAGTGTGTGTCAGTGTATCAGTGTGTATCAGTGTGTATCAGTGTGTATCAGTGTGTGTCAGTGTGTGTCAGTGTGTATCAGTGTGTGTCAGTGTGTGTCAGTGTGTGTCAGTGTGTATCAGTGTATCAGTGTGTGTCAGTGTGTATCAGTGTGTGTCAGTGTATCAGTGTGTATCAGTGTGTATCAGTGTGTATCAGTGTGTGTCAGTGTGTGTCAGTGTGTATCAGTGTGTATCAGTGTGTGTCAGTGTGTGTCAGTGTGTGTCAGTGTGTATCAGTGTGTGTGTCAGTGTATCAGTGTGTGTCAGTGTATCAGTGTGTGTCAGTATATCAGAGTGTATCAGTGTGTATCAGTGTGTATCAGTGTGTGTCAGTGTGTGTCAGTGTGTGTCAGTGTGTGTCAGTGTGTGTCAGTGTGTATCAGTGTGTGTCTGTGTATCAGTGTGTATCAGTGTGTGTCAGTGTGTGTCAGTGTGTATCAGTGTGTGTCAGTGTGTATCAGTGTGTATCAGTGTGTGTCTGTGTATCAGTGTGTGTCAGTGTGTGTCAGTGTATCAGTGTGTGTCAGTATATCAGTGTGTGTCAGCATATCAGTGTGTGTCAGTGTATCAGTGTGTATCAGTGTGTATCAGTGTGTATCAGTGTGTATCAGTGTGTGTCAGTGTGTGTAAGTGTGTGTCAGTGTGTGTAAGTGTGTATCAGTGTGTGTCAGTGTGTGTCAGTGTGTGTCAGTGTGTGTCAGTGTGTATCAGTGTGTGTCAGTGTGTATCAGTGTGTGTCAGTATATCAGTGTGTGTCAGTATATCAGTGTGTATCAGTGTGTGTCAGTGTGTATCAGTGTGTGTCAGTGTGTGTCAGTGTGTATCAGTGTGTGTCAGTGTATCAGTGTGTGTCAGTGTATCAGTGTGTATCAGTGTGTATCAGTGTGTGTCAGTGTGTGTCAGTGTGTGTCAGTGTGTGTCAGTGTGTGTCAGTGTGTATCAGTGTGTGTCAGTGTGTATCAGTGTGTGTCAGTGTATCAGTGTGTATCAGTGTGTGTCTGTGTATCAGTGTGTGTCTGTGTATCAGTGTGTGTCAGTGTGTGTCAGTGTGTGTCAGTATATCAGTGTGTGTCAGTGTATCAGTGTGTATCAGTGTGTGTCAGTGTGTGTCAGTGTGTGTCAGTGTGTGTCAGTGTGTGTCAGTGTGTATCAGTGTGTGTCAGTGTATCAGTGTGTATCAGTGTGTGTCTGTGTATCAGTGTGTGTCTGTGTATCAGTGTGTGTCAGTGTGTGTCAGTGTGTGTCAGTGTGTATCAGTGTGTATCAGTGTGTGTCAGTGTATCAGTGTGTGTCAGTGTATCAGTGTGTGTCAGTGTATCAGTGTGTATCAGTGTGTATCAGTGTGTGTAAGTGTGTGTCAGTGTGTGTAAGTGTGTGTCAGTGTGTGTCAGTGTATCAGTGTGTATCAGTGTGTGTCTGTGTATCAGTGTGTGTCAGTATATCAGTGTGTGTCAGTGTATCAGTGTGTATCAGTGTGTATCAGTGTGTGTCAGTGTGTGTCAGTGTGTGTCAGTGTGTGTCAGTGTGTATCAGTGTGTGTCAGTGTGTATCAGTGTGTGTCTGTGTATCAGTGTGTATCAGTGTGTGTCAGTGTGTGTCAGTGTGTGTCAGTGTGTGTCAGTGTGTGTCAGTGTGTATCAGTGTGTGTCAGTGTGTATCAGTGTGTGTCAGTGTATCAGTGTGTGTCAGTGTGTGTCAGTGTATCAGTGTGTATCAGTGTGTGTCTGTGTATCAGTGTGTGTCAGTATATCAGTGTGTATCAGTGTGTATCAGTGTGTATCAGTGTGTGTCAGTGTGTGTCAGTGTGTGTCAGTGTGTGTCAGTGTGTGTCAGTGTGTATCAGTGTGTGTCAGTGTGTATCAGTGTGTGTCTGTGTATCAGTGTGTGTCAGTGTGTGTCAGTGTGTGTCAGTGTGTGTCAGTGTGTGTCAGTGTGTATCAGTGTGTGTCAGTGTGTATCAGTGTGTATCAGTGTGTGTCTGTGTATCAGTGTGTGTCAGTATATCAGTGTGTGTCAGTATATCAGTGTGTGTCAGTGTATCAGTGTGTATCAGTGTGTATCAGTGTGTGTCAGTGTGTGTAAGTGTGTATCAGTGTGTGTAAGTGTGTGTCAGTGTGTGTCAGTGTGTGTCAGTGTGTGTCAGTGTGTGTCAGTGTGTGTCAGTGTGTATCAGTGTGTGTCAGTGTATCAGTGTGTATCAGTGTGTATCAGTGTGTATCAGTGTGTGTCAGTGTGTGTCAGTGTGTGTCAGTGTGTATCAGTGTGTGTCAGTGTGTATCAGTGTGTGTCTGTGTATCAGTGTGTGTCAGTGTGTGTCAGTGTGTGTCAGTGTATCAGTGTGTGTCAGTATATCAGTGTGTGTCAGTATATCAGTGTGTGTCAGTGTATCAGTGTGTGTCAGTGTGTGTCAGTGTGTGTCAGTGTGTGTCAGTGTGTATCAGTGTGTGTCAGTGTGTATCAGTGTGTGTCAGTATATCAGTGTGTGTCAGTGTATCAGTGTGTATCAGTGTGTATCAGTGTGTGTCAGTGTGTGTAAGTGTGTATCAGTGTGTGTCAGTGTGTGTCAGTGTGTGTCAGTGTGTATCAGTGTGTATCAGTGTGTGTCAGTGTGTATCAGTGTGTGTCAGTGTATCAGTGTGTATCAGTGTGTATCAGTGTGTGTCAGTGTGTATCAGTGTGTGTCAGTGTGTGTCAGTGTGTGTCAGTGTGTATCAGTGTGTGTCAGTGTGTGTCAGTGTGTGTCAGTGTGTATCAGTGTGTGTCAGTGTGTGTCAGTGTGTGTCAGTGTGTATCAGTGTGTGTCAGTGTGTATCAGTGTGTGTCAGTGTATCAGTGTGTGTCAGTGTGTGTCTGTGTATCAGTGTGTGTCAGTGTGTGTCAGTATATCAGTGTGTGTCAGTGTATCAGTGTGTATCAGTGTGTGTCAGTGTGTGTCAGTGTGTGTCAGTGTGTGTCAGTGTGTATCAGTGTGTGTCAGTGTGTGTCAGTGTGTGTCAGTGTGTATCAGTGTGTATCAGTGTGTATCAGTGTGTGTCTGTGTATCAGTGTGTGTCTGTGTATCAGTGTGTATCAGTGTGTATCAGTGTGTGTCAGTGTGTGTCAGTGTGTGTCAGTGGGTATCAGTGTGTATCAGTGTATCAGTGTGTGTCAGTGTATCAGTGTGTGTCAGTGTATCAGTGTGTATCAGTGTGTATCAGTGTGTGTAAGTGTGTGTCAGTGTGTGTAAGTGTGTGTCAGTGTGTGTCAGTGTATCAGTGTGTATCAGTGTGTGTCTGTGTATCAGTGTGTGTCAGTGTATCAGTGTGTGTCAGTATATCAGTGTGTGTCAGTATATCAGTGTGTGTCAGTGTATCAGTGTGTATCAGTGTGTGTCAGTATATCAGTGTGTGTCAGTATATCAGTGTGTGTCAGTGTATCAGTGTGTATCAGTGTGTGTCAGTGTGTGTCAGTGTGTATCAGTGTGTATCAGTGTGTATCAGTGTGTGTCAGTGTGTGTCAGTGTGTATCAGTGTGTGTCAGTGTGTATCAGTGTGTGTCTGTGTATCAGTGTGTATCAGTGTGTGTCTGTGTGTCAGTGTGTGTCAGTGTGTGTCAGTGTGTGTCAGTGTGTGTCAGTGTGTATCAGTGTGTGTCAGTGTATCAGTGTGTGTCAGTGTATCAGTGTGTATCAGTGTGTATCAGTGTGTAAGTGTGTGTAAGTGTGTGTAAGTGTGTGTCAGTGTGTGTCAGTGTATCAGTGTGTATCAGTGTGTGTCTGTGTATCAGTGTGTGTCAGTGTATCAGTGTGTGTCAGTGTATCAGTGTGTATCAGTGTGTGTCAGTGTATCAGTGTGTATCAGTGTGTGTCAGTGTATCAGTGTGTGTCAGTGTATCAGTGTGTGTCAGTGTATCAGTGTGTGTCAGTGTATCAGTGTGTATCAGTGTGTGTCAGTGTATCAGTGTGTATCAGTGTGTGTCAGTGTATCAGTGTGTATCAGTGTGTGTCTGTGTATCAGTGTGTGTCTGTGTATCAGTGTGTGTCAGTGTATCAGTGTGTGTAAGTGTATCAGTGTGTATCAGTGTGTGTCAGTGTATCAGTGTGTATCAGTGTGTGTCTGTGTATCAGTGTGTGTCTGTGTATCAGTGTGTGTCAGTGTATCAGTGTGTGTCAGTGTATCAGTGTGTGTCAGTGTGTGTCAGTGTATCAGTGTGTATCAGTGTGTGTGTATCAGTGTGTGTCAGTGTATCAGTGTGTGTCAGTGTATCAGTGTGTATCAGTGTGTATCAGTGTGTATCAGTGTGTGTCAGTGTGTGTCAGTGTGTGTCAGTGTATCAGTGTGTGTCAGTGTGTGTCAGTGTGTGTCAGTGTGTGTCAGTGTATCAGTGTATCATTTTGTGTGTATCAGTGTGTATCAGTGTGTGTCAGTGTGTATCAGTGTGTGTCAGTGTATCAGTGTGTGTCAGTGTGTGTCAGTGTATCAGTGTGTGTCAGTGTGTGTCAGTGTATCAGTGTGTATCAGTGTGTGTCAGTGTGTATCAGTGTGTGTCTGTGTATCAGTGTGTATCAGTGTGTGTCAGTGTGTGTCAGTGTGTGTCAGTGTGTGTCAGTGTGTGTCAGTGTGTGTCAGTGTGTATCAGTGTGTATCAGTGTGTGTCAGTGTGTATCAGTGTGTGTCAGTGTATCAGTGTGTATCAGTGTGTGTCTGTGTATCAGTGTGTGTCAGTATATCAGTGTGTGTCAGTATATCAGTGTGTGTCAGTGTATCAGTGTGTATCAGTGTGTATCAGTGTGTGTCAGTGTGTGTAAGTGTGTATCAGTGTGTGTCAGTGTGTGTCAGTGTGTGTCAGTGTGTGTCAGTGTGTATCAGTGTGTATCAGTGTGTGTCAGTGTGTGTCAGTGTGTGTCAGTGTGTATCAGTGTGTGTCAGTGTATCAGTGTGTATCAGTGTGTGTCAGTGTGTGTCAGTGTGTGTCAGTGTGTGTCAGTGTGTGTCAGTGTGTATCAGTGTGTGTCTGTGTATCAGTGTGTGTCAGTGTGTGTCAGTGTGTCAGTGTATCAGTGTGTGTCAGTATATCAGTGTGTGTCAGTATATCAGTGTGTGTCAGTGTATCAGTGTGTGTCAGTGTGTGTCAGTGTGTGTCAGTGTGTGTCAGTGTGTGTCAGTGTGTATCAGTGTGTGTCAGTGTGTATCAGTGTGTGTCAGTATATCAGTGTGTGTCAGTGTATCAGTGTGTATCAGTGTGTATCAGTGTGTGTCAGTGTGTGTAAGTGTGTATCAGTGTGTGTCAGTGTGTGTCAGTGTGTGTCAGTGTGTGTCAGTGTGTATCAGTGTGTATCAGTGTGTGTCAGTGTGTATCAGTGTGTGTCAGTGTGTATCAGTGTGTGTCAGTGTGTATCAGTGTGTATCAGTGTGTATCAGTGTGTGTCAGTGTGTATCAGTGTGTGTCAGTGTGTGTCAGTGTGTGTCAGTGTGTATCAGTGTGTGTCAGTGTGTGTCAGTGTGTGTCAGTGTGTATCAGTGTGTATCAGTGTGTGTCAGTGTGTGTCAGTGTGTGTCAGTGTGTGTCAGTGTGTATCAGTGTGTGTCAGTGTGTATCAGTGTGTGTCAGTGTGTGTCAGTGTGTATCAGTGTGTATCAGTGTGTGTCTGTGTATCAGTGTGTGTCTGTGTATCAGTGTGTGTCAGTGTGTGTCAGTATATCAGTGTGTGTCAGTGTATCAGTGTGTATCAGTGTGTATCAGTGTGTGTCAGTGTGTGTCAGTGTGTGTCAGTGTGTGTCAGTGTGTATCAGTGTGTGTCAGTGTGTGTCAGTGTGTATCAGTGTGTCAGTGTATCAGTGTGTGTCAGTATATCAGTGTGTGTCAGTATATCAGTGTGTGTCAGTGTATCAGTGTGTGTCAGTGTGTGTCAGTGTGTGTCAGTGTGTGTCAGTGTGTATCAGTGTGTGTCAGTGTGTATCAGTGTGTGTCAGTATATCAGTGTGTGTCAGTGTATCAGTGTGTATCAGTGTGTATCAGTGTGTGTCAGTGTGTGTAAGTGTGTATCAGTGTGTGTCAGTGTGTGTCAGTGTGTGTCAGTGTGTGTCAGTGTGTATCAGTGTGTATCAGTGTGTGTCAGTGTGTATCAGTGTGTGTCAGTGTGTATCAGTGTGTGTCAGTGTATCAGTGTGTATCAGTGTGTATCAGTGTGTGTCAGTGTGTATCAGTGTGTGTCAGTGTGTGTCAGTGTGTGTCAGTGTGTGTCAGTGTGTATCAGTGTGTGTCAGTGTGTGTCAGTGTGTGTCAGTGTGTGTCAGTGTGTGTCAGTGTGTATCAGTGTGTGTCAGTGTGTGTCAGTGTGTGTCAGTGTGTGTCAGTGTGTGTCAGTGTGTGTCAGTGTGTGTCAGTGTGTATCAGTGTGTGTCAGTGTGTATCAGTGTGTATCAGTGTGTGTCTGTGTATCAGTGTGTGTCTGTGTATCAGTGTGTGTCAGTGTGTGTCAGTATATCAGTGTGTGTCAGTGTATCAGTGTGTATCAGTGTGTATCAGTGTGTGTCAGTGTGTGTCAGTGTGTGTCAGTGTGTGTCAGTGTGTATCAGTGTGTGTCAGTGTGTGTCAGTGTGTATCAGTGTGTATCAGTGTGTGTCTGTGTATCAGTGTGTGTCTGTGTATCAGTGTGTATCAGTGTGTATCAGTGTGTGTCAGTGTGTGTCAGTGTGTGTCAGTGGGTATCAGTGTGTATCAGTGTATCAGTGTGTGTCAGTGTATCAGTGTGTGTCAGTGTATCAGTGTGTATCAGTGTGTGTAAGTGTGTGTCAGTGTGTGTAAGTGTGTGTCAGTGTGTGTCAGTGTATCAGTGTGTATCAGTGTGTGTCTGTGTATCAGTGTGTATCAGTGTGTATCAGTGTGTGTCAGTGGGTATCAGTGTGTATCAGTGTATCAGTGTGTGTCAGTGTATCAGTGTGTGTCAGTGTATCAGTGTGTATCAGTGTGTATCAGTGTGTGTAAGTGTGTGTCAGTGTGTGTAAGTGTGTGTCAGTGTGTGTCAGTGTATCAGTGTGTATCAGTGTGTGTCTGTGTATCAGTGTGTGTCAGTGTATCAGTGTGTGTCAGTATATCAGTGTGTGTCAGTATATCAGTGTGTGTCAGTGTATCAGTGTGTATCAGTGTGTGTCAGTATATCAGTGTGTGTCAGTATATCAGTGTGTGTCAGTGTATCAGTGTGTATCAGTGTGTGTCAGTGTGTGTCAGTGTGTATCAGTGTGTATCAGTGTGTATCAGTGTGTGTCAGTGTGTGTCAGTGTGTATCAGTGTGTGTCAGTGTGTATCAGTGTGTGTCTGTGTATCAGTGTGTATCAGTGTGTGTCTGTGTGTCAGTGTGTGTCAGTGTGTGTCAGTGTGTGTCAGTGTGTGTCAGTGTGTATCAGTGTGTGTCAGTGTATCAGTGTGTGTCAGTGTATCAGTGTGTATCAGTGTGTATCAGTGTGTAAGTGTGTGTAAGTGTGTGTCAGTGTGTGTCAGTGTATCAGTGTGTATCAGTGTGTGTCTGTGTATCAGTGTGTGTCAGTGTATCAGTGTGTGTCAGTGTATCAGTGTGTATCAGTGTGTGTCAGTGTATCAGTGTGTATCAGTGTGTGTCAGTGTATCAGTGTGTGTCAGTGTATCAGTGTGTGTCAGTGTATCAGTGTGTATCAGTGTGTGTCAGTGTATCAGTGTGTATCAGTGTGTGTCAGTGTATCAGTGTGTATCAGTGTGTGTCTGTGTATCAGTGTGTGTCAGTGTATCAGTGTGTGTAAGTGTATCAGTGTGTATCAGTGTGTGTCAGTGTATCAGTGTGTGTCAGTGTATCAGTGTGTATCAGTGTGTGTCTGTGTATCAGTGTGTGTCTGTGTATCAGTGTGTGTCAGTGTATCAGTGTGTATCAGTGTGTGTCAGTGTATCAGTGTGTATCAGTGTGTGTGTATCAGTGTGTGTCAGTGTATCAGTGTGTGTCAGTGTATCAGTGTGTATCAGTGTGTATCAGTGTGTATCAGTGTGTGTCAGTGTGTGTCAGTGTATCAGTGTGTGTCAGTGTGTGTCAGTGTGTGTCAGTGTGTGTCAGTGTGTGTCAGTGTATCATTTTGTGTGTATCAGTGTGTATCAGTGTGTGTCAGTGTGTATCAGTGTGTGTCAGTGTATCAGTGTGTGTCAGTGTGTGTCAGTGTATCAGTGTGTGTCAGTGTATCAGTGTGTATCAGTGTGTATCAGTGTGTATCAGTGTGTATCAGTGTGTGTCAGTGTGTATCAGTGTGTGTCAGTGTGTATCAGTGTGTGTCAGTGTGTGTCAGTGTGTATCAGTGTATCAGTGTGTGTCAGTGTATCAGTGTGTATCAGTGTGTGTCCGTGCATTAGTGTGTGTCAGTGTATCAGTGTGTGTCAGTATATCAGTGTGTATCAGTGTGTATCAGTGTGTGTCAGTGTGTATCAGTGTGTGTCAGTGTGTGTCAGTGTGTGTCAGTGTGTATCAGTGTGTATCAGTGTGTGTCAGTGTGTGTCAGTGTGTGTGTCAGTGTATCAGTGTGTGTCAGTGTATCAGTGTGTGTCAGTGTGTGTCAGTATATCAGTGTGTGTCAGTGTATCAGTGTGTATCAGTGTGTATCAGTGTGTGTCAGTGTGTGTCAGTGTGTGTCAGTGTGTGTCAGTGTGTGTCAGTGTGTGTCAGTGTGTGTCAGTGTGTGTCAGTGTGTATCAGTGTGTATCAGTGTGTGTCTGTGTATCAGTGTGTGTCTGTGTATCAGTGTGTATCAGTGTGTATCAGTGTGTGTCAGTGTGTGTCAGTGTGTGTCAGTGGGTATCAGTGTGTATCAGTGTATCAGTGTGTGTCAGTGTATCAGTGTGTGTCAGTGTATCAGTGTGTATCAGTGTGTATCAGTGTGTGTAAGTGTGTGTCAGTGTGTGTAAGTGTGTGTCAGTGTGTGTCAGTGTATCAGTGTGTATCAGTGTGTGTCTGTGTATCAGTGTGTATCAGTGTGTATCAGTGTGTGTCAGTGTGTGTCAGTGTGTGTCAGTGGGTATCAGTGTGTATCAGTGTATCAGTGTGTGTCAGTGTATCAGTGTGTGTCAGTGTATCAGTGTGTATCAGTGTGTGTAAGTGTGTGTCAGTGTGTGTAAGTGTGTGTCAGTGTGTGTCAGTGTATCAGTGTGTATCAGTGTGTGTCTGTGTATCAGTGTGTGTCAGTGTATCAGTGTGTGTCAGTATATCAGTGTGTGTCAGTATATCAGTGTGTGTCAGTGTATCAGTGTGTATCAGTGTGTGTCAGTATATCAGTGTGTGTCAGTATATCAGTGTGTGTCAGTGTATCAGTGTGTATCAGTGTGTGTCAGTGTGTGTCAGTGTGTATCAGTGTGTATCAGTGTGTATCAGTGTGTGTCAGTGTGTGTCAGTGTGTATCAGTGTGTGTCAGTGTGTATCAGTGTGTGTCTGTGTATCAGTGTGTATCAGTGTGTGTCTGTGTGTCAGTGTGTGTCAGTGTGTGTCAGTGTGTGTCAGTGTGTGTCAGTGTGTATCAGTGTGTGTCAGTGTATCAGTGTGTGTCAGTGTATCAGTGTGTATCAGTGTGTATCAGTGTGTAAGTGTGTGTAAGTGTGTGTAAGTGTGTGTAAGTGTGTGTCAGTGTGTGTCAGTGTATCAGTGTGTATCAGTGTGTGTCTGTGTATCAGTGTGTGTCAGTGTATCAGTGTGTGTCAGTGTATCAGTGTGTATCAGTGTGTGTCAGTGTATCAGTGTGTATCAGTGTGTGTCAGTGTATCAGTGTGTGTCAGTGTATCAGTGTGTGTCAGTGTATCAGTGTGTGTCAGTGTATCAGTGTGTGTCAGTGTATCAGTGTGTATCAGTGTGTGTCAGTGTATCAGTGTGTATCAGTGTGTGTCAGTGTATCAGTGTGTATCAGTGTGTGTCTGTGTATCAGTGTGTGTCAGTGTATCAGTGTGTGTCAGTGTATCAGTGTGTATCAGTGTGTGTCAGTGTATCAGTGTGTATCAGTGTGTGTCTGTGTATCAGTGTGTGTCTGTGTATCAGTGTGTGTCAGTGTATCAGTGTGTGTCAGTGTATCAGTGTGTATCAGTGTGTGTCAGTGTATCAGTGTGTATCAGTGTGTGTGTATCAGTGTGTGTCAGTGTGTCAGTGTATCAGTGTGTATCAGTGTGTATCAGTGTGTATCAGTGTGTGTCAGTGTGTGTCAGTGTGTGTCAGTGTATCAGTGTGTGTCAGTGTGTGTCAGTGTGTGTCAGTGTGTGTCAGTGTATCATTTTGTGTGTATCAGTGTGTGTCAGTGTGTATCAGTGTGTGTCAGTGTATCAGTGTGTGTCAGTGTGTGTCAGTGTATCAGTGTGTGTCAGTGTGTGTCAGTGTATCAGTGTGTATCAGTGTGTATCAGTGTGTATCAGTGTGTGTCAGTGTGTATCAGTGTGTATCAGTGTGTATCAGTGTGTATCAGTGTGTGTCAGTGTGTATCAGTGTGTGTCAGTGTGTATCAGTGTGTGTCAGTGTGTGTCAGTGTGTATCAGTGTATCAGTGTGTGTCAGTGTATCAGTGTGTATCAGTGTGTGTCCGTGCATTAGTGTGTGTCAGTGTATCAGTGTGTGTCAGTATATCAGTGTGTATCAGTGTGTATCAGTGTGTGTCAGTGTGTGTCAGTGTGTGTCAGTGTGTATCAGTGTGTATCAGTGTGTGTCAGTGTGTGTCAGTGTGTGTGTCAGTGTATCAGTGTGTGTCAGTGTATCAGTGTGTGTCAGTATATCAGTGTGTATCAGTGTGTATCAGTGTGTATCAGTGTGTGTCAGTGTGTGTCAGTGTGTGTCAGTGTGTATCAGTGTGTGTCAGTGTGTGTCAGTGTATCAGTGTGTATCAGTGTGTGTCAGTGTATCAGTGTGTATCAGTGTGTGTCAGTGTGTGTCAGTGTGTGTCAGTGTGTGTCAGTGTGTATCAGTGTGTGTCAGTGTGTGTCAGTGTATCAGTGTGTATCAGTGTGTGTCAGTGTGTGTCAGTGTGTATCAGTGTGTGTCAGTGTGTGTCAGTGTGTGTCAGTGTGTGTCAGTGTGTGTCAGTGTGTATCAGTGTGTGTCAGTGTATCAGTGTGTGTCAGTATATCAGTGTGTGTCAGTGTATCAGTGTGTATCAGTGTGTATCAGTGTGTGTCAGTGTGTGTGTGTATCAGTGTGTGTCAGTGTGTGTCAGTGTGTGTCAGTGTGTATCAGTGTGTGTCAGTGTGTATCAGTGTGTGTCAGTATATCAGTGTGTGTCAGTGTATCAGTGTGTATCAGTGTGTATCAGTGTGTATCAGTGTGTGTCAGTGTGTGTCAGTGTGTGTAAGTGTGTGTCAGTGTGTGTCAGTGTGTATCAGTGTGTGTCAGTGTATCAGTGTGTATCAGTGTGTGTCTGTGTATCAGTGTGTGTCTGTGTATCAGTGTGTGTCAGTATATCAGTGTGTGTCAGTGTATCAGTGTGTATCAGTGTGTGTCAGTGTGTGTCAGTGTGTGTCTGTATATCAGTGTGTGTCAGTGTGTCAGTGTGTGTCAGTGTGTGTCAGTGTGTGTCAGTGTGTATCAGTGTGTGTCAGTGTATCAGTGTGTATCAGTGTGTATCAGTGTGTATCAGTGTGTGTCAGTGTGTGTCAGTGTGTGTAAGTGTGTGTCAGTGTGTGTCAGTGTGTCAGTGTGTGTCAGTGTGTATCAGTGTGTGTCAGTGTATCAGTGTGTGTCTGTGTATCAGTGTGTGTCTGTGTATCAGTGTGTATCAGTGTGTGTCAGTGTGTGTCAGTGTGTGTCAGTGTGTGTCAGTATATCAGTGTGTGTCAGTGTATCAGTGTGTATCAGTGTGTATCAGTGTGTGTCAGTGTGTGTCAGTGTGTGTCAGTGTGTGTCAGTGTGTGTCAGTGTGTGTCAGTGTGTATCAGTGTGTGTCAGTGTGTATCAGTGTGTATCAGTGTGTGTCTGTGTATCAGTGTGTGTCTGTGTATCAGTGTGTATCAGTGTGTGTCAGTGTGTGTCAGTGTGTGTCAGTGTGTATCAGTGTGTGTCAGTGTATCAGTGTGTGTCAGTATATCAGTGTGTGTCAGTGTATCAGTGTGTATCAGTGTGTATCAGTGTGTGTAAGTGTGTGTAAGTGTGTGTCAGTGTGTATCAGTGTGTGTCAGTGTATCAGTGTGTGTCAGTGTATCAGTGTGTGTAAGTGTGTGTCAGTGTGTGTCAGTGTGTGTCAGTGTGTGTCAGTGTGTATCAGTGTGTATCAGTGTGTGTCAGTGTGTGTCAGTGTGTGTCAGTGTGTGTCAGTGTGTGTCAGTGTATCAGTGTGTGTCAGTGTATCAGTGTGTATCAGTGTGTGTCAGTGTGTGTCAGTGTGTGTCAGTGTGTGTAAGTGTGTATCAGTGTGTGTCAGTGTATCAGTGTGTATCAGTGTGTATCAGTGTGTATCAGTGTGTGTCAGTGTGTGTCAGTGTGTGTCAGTGTATCAGTGTGTGTCAGTGTGTGTCAGTGTGTGTCAGTGTGTATCAGTGTGTGTCAGTGTGTATCAGTGTGTGTCAGTGTATCAGTGTGTATCAGTGTGTGTCTGTGTATCAGTGTGTATCAGTGTGTGTCAGTGTGTGTCAGTGTGTGTCAGTGTGTATCAGTGTGTATCAGTGTGTGTCAGTGTATCAGTGTGTGTCAGTGTATCAGTGTGTGTCAGTATATCAGTGTGTGTCAGTGTATCAGTGTGTATCAGTGTGTATCAGTGTGTATCAGTGTGTATCAGTGTGTGTGTGTGTCAGTGTGTGTAAGTGTGTGTCAGTGTGTGTCAGTGTATCAGTGTGTATCAGTGTGTGTCTGTGTATCAGTGTGTGTCAGTGTATCAGTGTGTGTCTGTGTATCAGTGTGTGTCAGTGTATCAGTGTGTGTCAGTGTATCAGTGTGTATCAGTGTGTGTCAGTGTATCAGTGTGTATCAGTGTGTGTCTGTGTATCAGTGTGTGTCAGTGTATCAGTGTGTGTCAGTGTATCAGTGTGTATCAGTGTGTATCAGTGTGTGTCAGTGTGTGTCAGTGTGTCAGTGTGTGTCAGTGTGTGTCAGTGTGTGTCAGTGTATCATTTTGTGTGTATCAGTGTGTATCAGTGTGTGTCAGTGTGTATCAGTGTGTGTCAGTGTGTGTCAGTGTATCAGTGTGTATCAGTGTGTGTCAGTGTATCAGTGTGTATCAGTGTGTATCAGTGTGTATCTGTGTGTATCAGTGTGTGTCAGTGTGTGTCAGTGTGTCAGTGTGTGTCAGTGTGTATCAGTGTGTATCAGTGTGTGTCTGTGTATCAGTGTGTGTCTGTGTATCAGTGTGTGTCTGTGTATCAGTGTGTGTCAGTGTGTGTCAGTGTGTGTCAGTGTGTGTCAGTATATCAGTGTGTGTCAGTGTATCAGTGTGTATCAGTGTGTATCAGTGTGTATCAGTGTGTGTCAGTGTGTGTAAGTGTGTGTCAGTGTGTGTCAGTGTGTATCAGTGTGTGTCAGTGTATCAGTGTGTATCAGTGTGTGTCTGTGTATCAGTGTGTGTCTGTGTATCAGTGTGTATCAGTGTGTGTCAGTGTGTGTCAGTGTGTGTCAGTGTGTGTCAGTGTGTATCAGTGTGTGTCAGTGTATCAGTGTGTGTCAGTATATCAGTGTGTGTCAGTGTATCAGTGTGTATCAGTGTGTGTAAGTGTGTGTAAGTGTGTGTAAGTGTGTATCAGTGTGTGTCAGTGTGTGTCAGTGTATCAGTGTGTGTCAGTGTGTGTCAGTGTGTGTAAGTGTGTGTCAGTGTGTGTCAGTGTATCAGTGTGTATCAGTGTGTGTCTGTGTATCAGTGTGTGTCAGTGTATCAGTGTGTGTCAGTGTATCAGTGTGTATCAGTGTGTGTCAGTGTGTGTCAGTGTGTGTCAGTGTGTGTCAGTGTGTGTCAGTGTGTGTCAGTGTGTGTCAGTGTGTATCAGTGTGTGTCAGTGTATCAGTGTGTGTCAGTGTATCAGTGTGTGTCAGTGTATCAGTGTGTATCAGTGTGTATCAGTGTGTGTAAGTGTGTGTCAGTGTGTGTAAGTGTGTGTCAGTGTGTGTCAGTGTATCAGTGTGTATCAGTGTGTGTCTGTGTATCAGTGTGTGTCAGTGTATCAGTGTGTGTCAGTGTATCAGTGTGTATCAGTGTGTGTCAGTGTATCAGTGTGTGTCAGTGTGTGTCTGTGTATCAGTGTGTGTCAGTGTATCAGTGTGTGTCAGTGTATCAGTGTGTATCAGTGTGTGTCAGTGTATCAGTGTGTATCAGTGTGTGTCAGTGTATCAGTGTGTATCAGTGTGTGTCAGTGTATCAGTGTGTATCAGTGTGTGTCTGTGTATCAGTGTGTGTCTGTGTATCAGTGTGTGTCAGTGTATCAGTGTGTGTCAGTGTATCAGTGTGTATCAGTGTGTGTCAGTGTATCAGTGTGTATCAGTGTGTGTCTGTGTATCAGTGTGTGTCAGTGTATCAGTGTGTGTCAGTGTGTGTCAGTGTGTGTCAGTGTGTGTCAGTGTATCAGTGTGTGTCAGTGTATCAGTGTGTGTCAGTGTATCAGTGTGTATCAGTGTGTATCAGTGTGTATCAGTGTGTGTCAGTGTGTATCAGTGTGTGTCAGTGTATCAGTGTGTATCAGTGTGTATCAGTGTGTGTCAGTGTGTATCAGTGTATCAGTGTGTATCAGTGTGTGTCCGTGCATTAGTGTGTGTCAGTGTATCAGTGTGTGTCAGTATATCAGTGTGTATCAGTGTGTATCAGTGTGTGTCAGTGTGTGTCAGTGTGTGTCAGTGTGTATCAGTGTGTATCAGTGTGTGTCAGTGTGTGTCAGTGTGTGTGTCAGTGTATCAGTGTGTGTCAGTGTATCAGTGTGTGTCAGTATATCAGTGTGTATCAGTGTGTATCAGTGTGTATCAGTGTGTGTCAGTGTGTGTCAGTGTGTGTCAGTGTGTGTCAGTGTGTGTCAGTGTATCAGTGTGTATCAGTGTGTGTCAGTGTATCAGTGTGTATCAGTGTGTGTCAGTGTGTGTCAGTGTGTGTCAGTGTGTATCAGTGTGTGTCAGTGTGTGTCAGTGTATCAGTGTGTATCAGTGTGTGTCAGTGTGTATCAGTGTGTGTCTGTGTATCAGTGTGTGTCTGTGTATCAGTGTGTGTCAGTGTGTGTCAGTGTGTGTCAGTGTGTATCAGTGTGTATCAGTGTGTGTCAGTGTATCAGTGTGTGTCAGTATATCAGTGTGTGTCAGTGTATCAGTGTGTATCAGTGTGTATCAGTGTGTGTCAGTGTGTGTCAGTGTGTGTCAGTGTGTGTCAGTGTGTATCAGTGTGTGTCAGTGTATCAGTGTGTATCAGTGTGTATCAGTGTGTGTCAGTGTATCAGTGTGTATCAGTGTGTATCAGTGTGTATCAGTGTGTGTCAGTGTGTGTCAGTGTGTGTAAGTGTGTGTCAGTGTGTGTCAGTGTGTATCAGTGTGTGTCAGTGTGTATCAGTGTGTGTCTGTGTATCAGTGTGTGTCTGTGTATCAGTGTGTGTCAGTATATCAGTGTGTGTCAGTGTATCAGTGTGTATCAGTGTGTGTCAGTGTGTGTCAGTGTGTGTCAGTGTGTGTCTGTATATCAGTGTGTGTCAGTGTATCAGTGTGTATCAGTGTGTGTCAGTGTGTGTCAGTGTGTATCAGTGTGTGTCAGTGTATCAGTGTGTATCAGTGTGTATCAGTGTGTATCAGTGTGTGTCAGTGTGTGTCAGTGTGTGTCAGTGTGTGTCAGTGTGTCAGTGTGTGTCAGTGTGTGTCAGTGTGTGTCAGTGTATCAGTGTGTGTCAGTGTATCAGTGTGTGTCTGTGTATCAGTGTGTGTCTGTGTATCAGTGTGTATCAGTGTGTGTCAGTGTGTGTCAGTGTGTGTCAGTGTGTGTCAGTATATCAGTGTGTGTCAGTGTATCAGTGTGTGTCAGTGTGTGTCAGTGTGTGTCAGTGTGTGTCAGTGTGTGTCAGTGTGTGTCAGTGTGTATCAGTGTGTATCAGTGTGTGTCAGTGTGTATCAGTGTGTATCAGTGTGTGTCTGTGTATCAGTGTGTGTCTGTGTATCAGTGTGTATCAGTGTGTGTCAGTGTGTGTCAGTGTGTGTCAGTGTGTATCAGTGTGTGTCAGTGTATCAGTGTGTGTCAGTATATCAGTGTGTGTCAGTGTATCAGTGTGTATCAGTGTGTATCAGTGTGTGTAAGTGTGTGTAAGTGTGTGTCAGTGTGTGTCAGTATATCAGTGTGTATCAGTGTGTGTCTGTGTATCAGTGTGTGTCAGTGTATCAGTGTGTGTCAGTGTATCAGTGTGTATCAGTGTGTGTCAGTGTATCAGTGTGTGTCAGTGTGTGTCTGTGTATCAGTGTGTGTCAGTGTATCAGTGTGTGTCAGTGTATCAGTGTGTATCAGTGTGTGTCAGTGTATCAGTGTGTATCAGTGTGTGTCAGTGTATCAGTGTGTATCAGTGTGTGTCTGTGTATCAGTGTGTGTCAGTGTATCAGTGTGTGTCAGTGTATCAGTGTGTATCAGTGTGTGTCAGTGTATCAGTGTGTGTCTGTGTATCAGTGTGTGTCAGTGTATCAGTGTGTGTCAGTGTATCAGTGTGTGTCAGTGTGTGTCAGTGTATCAGTGTGTGTCAGTGTGTGTCAGTGTGTGTCTGTGTATCAGTGTGTGTCAGTGTATCAGTGTGTGTCAGTGTATCAGTGTGTGTCAGTGTATCAGTGTGTATCAGTGTGTGTCTGTGTATCAGTGTGTGTCAGTGTATCAGTGTGTGTCAGTGTATCAGTGTGTATCAGTGTGTATCAGTGTGTGTCAGTGTGTGTCAGTGTGTCAGTGTGTGTCAGTGTGTGTCAGTGTGTGTCAGTGTGTGTCAGTGTATCAGTGTATCATTTTGTGTGTATCAGTGTGTATCAGTGTGTGTCAGTGTGTATCAGTGTGTGTCAGTGTATCAGTGTGTGTCAGTGTGTGTCAGTGTGTGTCAGTGTGTGTCAGTGTATCAGTGTGTATCAGTGTGTATCAGTGTGTGTCAGTGTATCAGTGTGTGTCAGTGTATCAGTGTGTATCAGTGTGTATCAGTGTGTATCAGTGTGTATCAGTGTGTGTCAGTGTGTATCAGTGTGTGTCAGTGTGTATCAGTGTGTGTCAGTGTGTGTCAGTGTGTATCAGTGTATCAGTGTGTGTCAGTGTATCAGTGTGTATCAGTGTGTGTCCGTGCATCAGTGTGTGTCAGTGTATCAGTGTGTGTCAGTATATCAGTGTGTGTCAGTGTATCAGTGTGTATCAGTGTGTATCAGTGTGTATCAGTGTGTGT
Source organism: Gastrophryne carolinensis (assembly GCA_027917425.1). NCBI lineage: Eukaryota > Metazoa > Chordata > Amphibia > Anura > Microhylidae > Gastrophryne > Gastrophryne carolinensis. The sequence continues at coordinate 195,455,590 of CM051242.1, forward strand.
CAGTGTGTGTCAGTGTGTATCAGTGTGTATCAGTGTGTGTCAGTGTGTGTGTCAGTGTATCAGTGTGTGTCAGTGTATCAGTGTGTGTCAGTATATCAGTGTGTGTCAGTGTATCAGTGTGTGTCAGTGTGTGTCAGTGTGTGTCAGTGTGTATCAGTGTGTGTCAGTGTGTGTCAGTGTGTGTCAGTGTGTATCAGTGTGTGTCAGTGTGTATCAGTGTGTATCAGTGTGTGTCTGTGTGTCAGTGTGTGTCAGTGTGTGTCAGTGTGTGTCAGTGTGTATCAGTGTGTATCAGTGTGTGTCAGTGTGTGTCAGTGTGTATCAGTGTGTATCAGTGTGTGTCTGTGTGTCAGTGTGTGTCAGTGTGTGTCAGTGTGTGTCAGTGTGTATCAGTGTGTATCAGTGTGTATCAGTGTGTGTCAGTGTGTGTGTCAGTGTATCAGTGTGTGTCAGTGTATCAGTGTGTGTCAGTATATCAGTGTGTGTCAGTGTATCAGTGTGTATCAGTGTGTGTCAGTGTGTGTCAGTGTGTGTCAGTGTGTATCAGTGTGTATCAGTGTGTGTCAGTGTGTGTCAGTGTGTATCAGTGTGTGTCAGTGTGTGTCAGTGTGTGTCAGTGTGTGTCAGTGTGTATCAGTGTGTATCAGTGTGTGTCTGTGTGTCAGTGTGTGTCAGTGTGTGTCAGTGTGTGTCAGTGTGTGTCAGTGTGTATCAGTGTGTGTCTGTGTGTCAGTGTGTGTCAGTGTGTGTCAGTGTGTGTCAGTGTGTGTCAGTGTGTATCAGTGTGTGTCAGTGTATCGGTTTGTGTCAGTGTATCAGTGTGTATCAGTGTGTATCAGAGTGTGTCAGTGTGTATCAGTGTGTATCAGTGTGTGTCTGTGTGTCAGTGTGTGTCAGTGTGTGTCAGTGTGTGTCAGTGTGTATCAGTGTGTGTCAGTGTATCAGTGTGTGTCAGTATATCAGTGTGTGTCAGTGTATCAGTGTGTATCAGTGTGTATCAGTGTGTATCAGTGTGTATCAGTGTGTATCAGTGTGTGTCAGTGTGTGTAAGTGTGTATCAGTGTGTGTCAGTGTGTGTCAGTGTGTGTCAGTGTGTGTCAGTGTGTGTCAGTGTGTGTCAGTGTGTATCAGTGTGTGTCAGTATATCAGTGTGTGTCAGTATATCAGTGTGTGTCAGTGTATCAGTGTGTATCAGTGTGTATCAGTGTGTGTCAGTGTGTGTAAGTGTGTATCAGTGTGTGTCAGTGTGTGTCAGTGTGTGTCAGTGTGTATCAGTGTGTGTCAGTGTATCAGTGTGTGTCAGTGTATCAGTGTGTATCAGTGTGTGTCAGTGTGTGTAAGTGTGTGTCAGTGTGTGTCAGTGTGTGTCAGTGTGTATCAGTGTGTATCAGTGTGTATCAGTGTGTGTCAGTGTGTGTAAGTGTGTGTCAGTGTGTGTCAGTGTGTGTCAGTGTGTGTCAGTGTATCAGTGTGTGTCAGTGTATCAGTGTGTATCAGTGTGTGTCAGTGTGTGTCAGTGTGTGTCAGTGTGTATCAGTGTGTGTCAGTGTATCAGTGTGTATCAGTGTGTATCAGTGTGTGTCAGTGTGTGTCAGTGTGTGTCAGTGTGTGTCAGTGTATCAGTGTGTATCAGTGTGTGTCAGTGTGTGTCAGTGTGTGTCAGTGTGTGTCAGTGTGTATCAGTGTGTGTCAGTGTGTATCAGTGTGTGTCAGTGTATCAGTGTGTATCAGTGTGTGTCTGTGTATCAGTGTGTATCAGTGTGTGTCAGTGTGTGTCAGTGTGTGTCAGTGTGTATCAGTGTGTATCAGTGTGTGTCAGTGTATCAGTGTGTGTCAGTGTGTGTCAGTGTGTGTCAGTGTATCAGTGTGTGTCAGTATATCAGTGTGTGTCAGTGTATCAGTGTGTATCAGTGTGTATCAGTGTGTGTGTGTGTCAGTGTGTGTAAGTGTGTGTCAGTGTGTGTCAGTGTATCAGTGTGTATCAGTGTGTGTCTGTGTATCAGTGTGTGTCAGTGTATCAGTGTGTGTCTGTGTATCAGTGTGTGTCAGTGTATCAGTGTGTGTCAGTGTATCAGTGTGTGTCAGTGTATCAGTGTGTATCAGTGTGTGTCAGTGTATCAGTGTGTATCAGTGTGTGTCTGTGTATCAGTGTGTGTCAGTGTATCAGTGTGTGTCAGTGTATCAGTGTGTATCAGTGTGTATCAGTGTGTGTCAGTGTGTGTCAGTGTGTCAGTGTGTGTCAGTGTGTGTCAGTGTATCATTTTGTGTGTATCAGTGTGTATCAGTGTGTGTCAGTGTGTATCAGTGTGTGTCAGTGTATCAGTGTGTGTCAGAGTGTGTCAGTGTATCAGTGTGTATCAGTGTGTGTCAGTGTATCAGTGTGTATCAGTGTGTGTCAGTGTGTATCAGTGTGTGTCAGTGTGTATCAGTGTGTGTCAGTGTGTGTCAGTGTGTGTCAGTGTGTATCAGTGTATCAGTGTGTGTCAGTGTATCAGTGTGTATCAGTGTGTGTCCGTGCATCAGTGTGTGTCAGTGTATCAGTGTGTGTCAGTATATCAGTGTGTGTCAGTGTATCAGTGTGTATCAGTGTGTGTCAGTGTGTGTCAGTTTGTGTCAGTGTGTGTCAGTGTGTGTCAGTGTGTATCAGTGTGTGTCAGTGTATCAGTGTGTATCAGTGTGTGTCTGTGTATCAGTGTGTGTCTGTATATCAGTGTGTGTCAGTGTATCAGTGTGTATCAGTGTGTATCTGTGTGTATCAGTGTGTATCAGTGTGTATCAGTGTGTGTCAGTGTGTGTCAGTGTGTATCAGTGTGTGTCAGTGTGTATCAGTGTGTGTCTGTGTATCAGTGTGTGTCTGTGTATCAGTGTGTGTCAGTGTGTGTCAGTGTGTGTCAGTATATCAGTGTGTGTCAGTGTATCAGTGTGTATCAGTGTGTATCAGTGTGTATCAGTGTGTGTCAGTGTGTGTAAGTGTGTGTCAGTGTGTGTCAGTGTGTGTCAGTGTGTATCAGTGTGTGTCAGTGTATCAGTGTGTATCAGTGTGTGTCTGTGTATCAGTGTGTGTCTGTGTATCAGTGTGTATCAGTGTGTGTCAGTGTGTGTCAGTGTGTGTCAGTGTGTGTCAGTGTGTGTCAGTGTGTATCAGTGTGTGTCAGTGTATCAGTGTGTGTCAGTATATCAGTGTGTGTCAGTGTATCAGTGTGTATCAGTGTGTGTAAGTGTGTGTAAGTGTGTGTCAGTGTGTGTAAGTGTGTGTCAGTGTGTGTCAGTGTATCAGTGTGTATCAGTGTGTGTCTGTGTATCAGTGTGTGTCAGTGTATCAGTGTGTGTCAGTGTATCAGTGTGTATCAGTGTGTGTCTGTGTATCAGTGTGTGTCTGTGTATCAGTGTGTATCAGTGTGTGTCAGTGTGTGTCAGTGTGTGTCAGTGTGTATCAGTGTGTGTCAGTGTATCAGTGTGTGTCAGTGTATCAGTGTGTGTCAGTGTATCAGTGTGTATCAGTGTGTATCAGTGTGTATCAGTGTGTGTGTGTGTCAGTGTGTGTAAGTGTGTGTCAGTGTGTGTCAGTGTATCAGTGTGTATCAGTGTGTGTCTGTGTATCAGTGTGTGTCAGTGTATCAGTGTGTGTCTGTGTATCAGTGTGTGTCAGTGTATCAGTGTGTGTCAGTGTATCAGTGTGTATCAGTGTGTGTCAGTGTATCAGTGTGTATCAGTGTGTGTCTGTGTATCAGTGTGTGTCAGTGTATCAGTGTGTGTCAGTGTATCAGTGTGTGTCAGTGTATCAGTGTGTATCAGTGTGTGTCAGTGTGTCAGTGTGTGTCAGTGTGTGTCAGTGTGTGTCAGTGTATCATTTTGTGTGTATCAGTGTGTATCAGTGTGTGTCAGTGTGTATCAGTGTGTGTCAGTGTATCAGTGTGTGTCAGTGTGTGTCAGTGTATCAGTGTGTATCAGTGTGTGTCAGTGTATCAGTGTGTATCAGTGTGTATCAGTGTGTATCAGTGTGTATCAGTGTGTGTCAGTGTGTATCAGTGTGTGTCAGTGTGTGTCAGTGTGTGTCAGTGTGTATCAGTGTATCAGTGTGTGTCAGTGTATCAGTGTGTATCAGTGTGTGTCCGTGCATCAGTGTGTGTCAGTGTATCAGTGTGTGTCAGTATATCAGTGTGTGTCAGTGTATCAGTGTGTATCAGTGTGTGTCAGTGTGTGTCAGTGTGTGTCAGTGTGTGTCAGTGTGTGTCAGTGTGTATCAGTGTGTGTCAGTGTATCAGTGTGTATCAGTGTGTGTCTGTGTATCAGTGTGTGTCTGTATATCAGTGTGTGTCTGTGTATCAGTGTGTATCTGTGTGTATCAGTGTGTATCAGTGTGTGTCAGTGTGTGTCAGTGTGTCAGTGTGTGTCAGTGTGTATCAGTGTGTGTCAGTGTGTATCAGTGTGTGTCTGTGTATCAGTGTGTGTCTGTGTATCAGTGTGTGTCTGTGTATCAGTGTGTGTCAGTGTGTGTCAGTGTGTGTCAGTGTGTGTCAGTATATCAGTGTGTGTCAGTGTATCAGTGTGTATCAGTGTGTATCAGTGTGTATCAGTGTGTGTCAGTGTGTGTAAGTGTGTGTCAGTGTGTGTCAGTGTGTGTCAGTGTGTATCAGTGTGTGTCAGTGTATCAGTGTGTATCAGTGTGTGTCTGTGTATCAGTGTGTGTCTGTGTATCAGTGTGTATCAGTGTGTGTCAGTGTGTGTCAGTGTGTGTCAGTGTGTATCAGTGTGTGTCAGTGTATCAGTGTGTGTCAGTATATCAGTGTGTGTCAGTGTATCAGTGTGTATCAGTGTGTGTAAGTGTGTGTAAGTGTGTGTCAGTGTGTGTCAGTGTATCAGTGTGTATCAGTGTGTCAGTGTGTGTAAGTGTGTGTCAGTGTGTGTCAGTGTATCAGTGTGTATCAGTGTGTGTCTGTGTATCAGTGTGTGTCAGTGTATCAGTGTGTGTCAGTGTATCAGTGTGTATCAGTGTGTGTCTGTGTATCAGTGTGTGTCTGTGTATCAGTGTGTGTCAGTGTGTGTCAGTGTGTGTCAGTGTGTGTCAGTGTGTATCAGTGTGTGTCAGTGTATCAGTGTGTGTCAGTATATCAGTGTGTGTCAGTGTATCAGTGTGTATCAGTGTGTATCAGTGTGTGTAAGTGTGTGTCAGTGTGTGTAAGTGTGTGTCAGTGTGTGTCAGTGTATCAGTGTGTATCAGTGTGTGTCTGTGTATCAGTGTGTGTCAGTGTATCAGTGTGTGTCAGTGTATCAGTGTGTATCAGTGTGTGTCAGTGTATCAGTGTGTGTCAGTGTGTGTCTGTGTATCAGTGTGTGTCAGTGTATCAGTGTGTGTCAGTGTATCAGTGTGTATCAGTGTGTGTCAGTGTATCAGTGTGTATCAGTGTGTGTCAGTGTATCAGTGTGTATCAGTGTGTGTCAGTGTATCAGTGTGTATCAGTGTGTGTCTGTGTATCAGTGTGTGTCTGTGTATCAGTGTGTGTCAGTGTATCAGTGTGTGTCAGTGTATCAGTGTGTATCAGTGTGTGTCAGTGTATCAGTGTGTATCAGTGTGTGTCTGTGTATCAGTGTGTGTCTGTGTATCAGTGTGTGTCAGTGTATCAGTGTGTGTCAGTGTGTGTCAGTGTGTGTCAGTGTGTGTCAGTGTATCAGTGTGTATCAGTGTGTGTCAGTGTATCAGTGTGTGTCAGTGTATCAGTGTGTATCAGTGTGTATCAGTGTGTATCAGTGTGTGTCAGTGTATCAGTGTGTATCAGTGTGTGTCAGTGTGTGTCAGTGTGTATCAGTGTATCAGTGTGTGTCAGTGTATCAGTGTGTATCAGTGTGTGTCCGTGCATTAGTGTGTGTCAGTGTATCAGTGTGTGTCAGTATATCAGTGTGTATCAGTGTGTATCAGTGTGTGTCAGTGTGTGTCAGTGTGTGTCAGTGTGTATCAGTGTGTATCAGTGTGTGTCAGTGTGTGTGTCAGTGTATCAGTGTGTGTCAGTGTATCAGTGTGTGTCAGTATATCAGTGTGTATCAGTGTGTATCAGTGTGTATCAGTGTGTGTCAGTGTGTGTCAGTGTGTGTCAGTGTGTATCAGTGTGTGTCAGTGTGTGTCAGTGTATCAGTGTGTATCAGTGTGTGTCAGTGTATCAGTGTGTATCAGTGTGTATCAGTGTGTGTCAGTGTGTGTCAGTGTGTGTCAGTGTGTGTCAGTGTGTATCAGTGTGTGTCAGTGTGTGTCAGTGTATCAGTGTGTATCAGTGTGTGTCAGTGTGTGTCAGTGTGTGTCAGTGTGTATCAGTGTGTGTCTGTGTATCAGTGTGTGTCTGTGTATCAGTGTGTGTCAGTGTGTGTCAGTGTGTGTCAGTGTGTGTCAGTGTGTATCAGTGTGTGTCAGTGTATCAGTGTGTGTCAGTATATCAGTGTGTGTCAGTGTATCAGTGTGTATCAGTGTGTATCAGTGTGTATCAGTGTGTGTCAGTGTGTGTCAGTGTGTGTCAGTGTGTATCAGTGTGTGTCAGTGTGTATCAGTGTGTGTCAGTATATCAGTGTGTGTCAGTGTATCAGTGTGTATCAGTGTGTATCAGTGTGTGTCAGTGTGTGTCAGTGTGTGTAAGTGTGTGTCAGTGTGTGTCAGTGTGTATCAGTGTGTGTCAGTGTATCAGTGTGTATCAGTGTGTGTCTGTGTATCAGTGTGTGTCTGTGTATCAGTGTGTGTCAGTATATCAGTGTGTGTCAGTGTATCAGTGTGTGTCAGTGTGTGTCAGTGTGTGTCAGTGTGTGTCAGTGTGTGTCTGTATATCAGTGTGTGTCAGTGTATCAGTGTGTGTCAGTGTGTATCAGTGTGTGTCAGTGTATCAGTGTGTATCAGTGTGTATCAGTGTGTGTCAGTGTGTGTCAGTGTGTGTAAGTGTGTGTCAGTGTGTGTCAGTGTGTATCAGTGTGTGTCAGTGTATCAGTGTGTATCAGTGTGTGTCTGTGTATCAGTGTGTGTCTGTGTATCAGTGTGTGTCAGTATATCAGTGTGTGTCAGTGTATCAGTGTGTGTCAGTGTGTGTCAGTGTGTGTCAGTGTGTGTCAGTGTGTGTCTGTATATCAGTGTGTGTCAGTGTATCAGTGTGTGTCAGTGTGTATCAGTGTGTGTCAGTGTATCAGTGTGTATCAGTGTGTATCAGTGTGTGTCAGTGTGTGTCAGTGTGTGTAAGTGTGTGTCAGTGTGTGTCAGTGTGTGTAAGTGTGTATCAGTGTGTGTCAGTGTGTCAGTGTGTGTCAGTGTGTGTCAGTGTATCAGTGTGTGTCAGTGTATCAGTGTGTGTCTGTGTATCAGTGTGTGTCTGTGTATCAGTGTGTATCAGTGTGTGTCAGTGTGTGTCAGTGTGTGTCAGTGTGTGTCAGTATATCAGTGTGTGTCAGTGTATCAGTGTGTATCAGTGTGTGTAAGTGTGTGTCAGTGTGTGTCAGTGTGTGTCAGTGTGTGTCAGTGTGTATCAGTGTGTATCAGTGTGTGTCAGTGTGTATCAGTGTGTATCAGTGTGTGTCTGTGTATCAGTGTGTGTCTGTGTATCAGTGTGTATCAGTGTGTGTCAGTGTGTGTCAGTGTGTGTCAGTGTGTATCAGTGTGTGTCAGTGTATCAGTGTGTGTCAGTATATCAGTGTGTGTCAGTGTATCAGTGTGTATCAGTGTGTATCAGTGTGTGTAAGTGTGTGTAAGTGTGTGTCAGTGTGTGTCAGTGTATCAGTGTGTATCAGTGTGTGTCTGTGTATCAGTGTGTGTCAGTGTATCAGTGTGTGTCAGTGTATCAGTGTGTATCAGTGTGTGTCAGTGTATCAGTGTGTGTCAGTGTGTGTCTGTGTATCAGTGTGTGTCAGTGTATCAGTGTGTGTCAGTGTATCAGTGTGTATCAGTGTGTGTCAGTGTATCAGTGTGTATCAGTGTGTGTCAGTGTATCAGTGTGTATCAGTGTGTGTCTGTGTATCAGTGTGTGTCAGTGTATCAGTGTGTGTCAGTGTAGTGTGTGTCTGTGTATCAGTGTGTGTCTGTGTATCAGTGTGTGTCAGTGTATCAGTGTGTGTCAGTGTATCAGTGTGTGTCAGTGTGTGTCAGTGTATCAGTGTGTGTCAGTGTGTGTCAGTGTGTGTCTGTGTATCAGTGTGTGTCAGTGTATCAGTGTGTGTCAGTGTATCAGTGTGTGTCAGTGTATCAGTGTGTATCAGTGTGTGTCTGTGTATCAGTGTGTGTCAGTGTATCAGTGTGTGTCAGTGTATCAGTGTGTATCAGTGTGTATCAGTGTGTATCAGTGTGTGTCAGTGTGTGTCAGTGTGTCAGTGTGTGTCAGTGTGTGTCAGTGTGTGTCAGTGTGTGTCAGTGTATCAGTGTATCATTTTGTGTGTATCAGTGTGTATCAGTGTGTGTCAGTGTGTATCAGTGTGTGTCAGTGTATCAGTGTGTGTCAGTGTGTGTCAGTGTGTGTCAGTGTGTGTCAGTGTATCAGTGTGTATCAGTGTGTATCAGTGTGTGTCAGTGTATCAGTGTGTGTCAGTGTATCAGTGTGTATCAGTGTGTATCAGTGTGTATCAGTGTGTGTCAGTGTGTATCAGTGTGTGTCAGTGTGTGTCAGTGTGTGTCAGTGTGTATCAGTGTATCAGTGTGTGTCAGTGTATCAGTGTGTATCAGTGTGTGTCCGTGCATCAGTGTGTGTCAGTGTATCAGTGTGTGTCAGTATATCAGTGTGTGTCAGTGTATCAGTGTGTATCAGTGTGTATCAGTGTGTATCAGTGTGTGTCAGTGTGTGTCAGTGTGTATCAGTGTGTATCAGTGTGTGTCAGTGTGTGTGTCAGTGTATCAGTGTGTGTCAGTGTATCAGTGTGTGTCAGTATATCAGTGTGTGTCAGTGTATCAGTGTGTATCAGTGTGTATCAGTGTGTGTCAGTGTGTGTCAGTGTGTGTCAGTGTGTATCAGTGTGTGTCAGTGTGTGTCAGTGTGTATCAGTGTGTATCAGTGTGTGTCTGTGTGTCAGTGTGTGTCAGTGTGTGTCAGTGTGTATCAGTGTGTGTCAGTGTGTGTCAGTGTGTGTCAGTGTGTATCAGTGTGTATCAGTGTGTGTCTGTGTGTCAGTGTGTGTCAGTGTGTATCAGTGTGTGTCAGTGTGTGTGTCAGTGTATCAGTGTGTGTCAGTGTATCAGTGTGTGTCAGTATATCAGTGTGTGTCAGTGTATCAGTGTGTATCAGTGTGTGTCAGTGTGTGTCAGTGTGTGTCAGTGTGTGTCAGTGTGTATCAGTGTGTATCAGTGTGTGTCAGTGTGTGTCAGTGTGTGTCAGTGTGTGTCTGTGTGTCTGTGTGTCAGTGTGTGTCAGTGTGTGTCAGTGTGTGTCAGTGTGTGTCAGTGTGTGTCAGTGTGTATCAGTGTGTGTCAGTGTGTGTCAGTGTGTGTCAGTGTGTATCAGTGTGTGTCAGTGTGTATCAGTGTGTATCAGTGTGTGTCTGTGTGTCAGTGTGTGTCAGTGTGTGTCAGTGTGTATCAGTGTGTATCAGTGTGTGTCAGTGTGTGTCAGTGTGTGTCAGTGTGTATCAGTGTGTGTCAGTGTGTGTCAGTGTGTGTCAGTGTATCGGTTTGTGTCAGTGTATCAGTGTGTATCAGTGTGTATCAGAGTGTGTCAGTGTGTATCAGTGTGTATCAGTGTGTGTCTGTGTGTCAGTGTGTGTCAGTGTGTGTCAGTGTGTGTCAGTGTGTATCAGTGTGTGTCAGTGTATCAGTGTGTGTCAGTATATCAGTGTGTGTCAGTGTATCAGTGTGTATCAGTGTGTATCAGTGTGTATCAGTGTGTGTCAGTGTGTGTAAGTGTGTATCAGTGTGTGTCAGTGTGTGTCAGTGTGTGTCAGTGTGTGTCAGTGTGTATCAGTGTGTGTCAGTGTGTGTCAGTGTGTATCAGTGTGTGTCAGTATATCAGTGTGTGTCAGTATATCAGTGTGTGTCAGTGTATCAGTGTGTATCAGTGTGTATCAGTGTGTGTCAGTGTGTGTAAGTGTGTATCAGTGTGTGTCAGTGTGTGTCAGTGTGTGTCAGTGTGTGTCAGTGTGTATCAGTGTGTGTCAGTGTGTATCAGTGTGTGTCAGTGTATCAGTGTGTGTCAGTGTATCAGTGTGTATCAGTGTGTGTCAGTGTGTATCAGTGTGTATCAGTGTGTATCAGTGTGTGTCAGTGTGTGTAAGTGTGTGTCAGTGTGTGTCAGTGTGTGTCAGTGTGTGTCAGTGTATCAGTGTGTGTCAGTGTATCAGTGTGTATCAGTGTGTGTCAGTGTGTGTCAGTGTGTGTAAGTGTGTATCAGTGTGTGTCAGTGTGTGTCAGTGTATCAGTGTGTATCAGTGTGTATCAGTGTGTATCAGTGTGTGTCAGTGTGTGTCAGTGTGTGTCAGTGTATCAGTGTGTATCAGTGTGTGTCAGTGTGTGTCAGTGTGTGTCAGTGTGTATCAGTGTGTGTCAGTGTGTATCAGTGTGTGTCAGTGTATCAGTGTGTATCAGTGTGTGTCTGTGTATCAGTGTGTGTCAGTGTGTGTCAGTGTGTGTCAGTGTGTATCAGTGTGTATCAGTGTGTGTCAGTGTATCAGTGTGTGTCAGTGTGTGTCAGTGTGTGTCAGTGTATCAGTGTGTGTCAGTATATCAGTGTGTGTCAGTGTATCAGTGTGTATCAGTGTGTATCAGTGTGTATCAGTGTGTGTGTGTGTCAGTGTGTGTAAGTGTGTGTCAGTGTGTGTCAGTGTATCAGTGTGTATCAGTGTGTGTCTGTGTATCAGTGTGTGTCAGTGTATCAGTGTGTGTCTGTGTATCAGTGTGTGTCAGTGTATCAGTGTGTGTCAGTGTATCAGTGTGTGTCAGTGTATCAGTGTGTATCAGTGTGTGTCAGTGTATCAGTGTGTATCAGTGTGTGTCTGTGTATCAGTGTGTGTCAGTGTATCAGTGTGTGTCAGTGTATCAGTGTGTATCAGTGTGTGTCAGTGTGTGTCAGTGTGTCAGTGTGTGTCAGTGTGTGTCAGTGTGTGTCAGTGTATCATTTTGTGTGTATCAGTGTGTATCAGTGTGTGTCAGTGTGTATCAGTGTGTGTCAGTGTATCAGTGTGTGTCAGTGTGTGTCAGTGTATCAGTGTGTATCAGTGTGTGTCAGTGTATCAGTGTGTATCAGTGTGTATCAGTGTGTATCAGTGTGTGTCAGTGTGTATCAGTGTGTGTCAGTGTGTGTCAGTGTGTGTCAGTGTATCAGTGTGTGTCAGTGTATCAGTGTGTATCAGTGTGTGTCCGTGCATCAGTGTGTGTCAGTGTATCAGTGTGTGTCAGTATATCAGTGTGTGTCAGTGTATCAGTGTGTATCAGTGTGTGTCAGTGTGTGTCAGTTTGTGTCAGTGTGTGTCAGTTTGTGTCAGTGTGTGTCAGTGTGTGTCAGTGTGTGTCAGTGTGTATCAGTGTGTGTCAGTGTATCAGTGTGTATCAGTGTGTGTCTGTGTATCAGTGTGTGTCAGTGTGTATCAGTGTGTGTCTGTGTATCAGTGTGTGTCTGTGTATCAGTGTGTGTCTGTGTATCAGTGTGTGTCAGTGTGTGTCAGTGTGTGTCAGTATATCAGTGTGTGTCAGTGTATCAGTGTGTATCAGTGTGTATCAGTGTGTGTCAGTGTGTGTAAGTGTGTGTCAGTGTGTGTCAGTGTGTGTCAGTGTGTGTCAGTGTGTATCAGTGTGTGTCAGTGTATCAGTGTGTATCAGTGTGTGTCTGTGTATCAGTGTGTGTCTGTGTATCAGTGTGTATCAGTGTGTGTCAGTGTGTGTCAGTGTGTGTCAGTGTGTGTCAGTGTGTATCAGTGTGTGTCAGTGTATCAGTGTGTGTCAGTATATCAGTGTGTGTCAGTGTATCAGTGTGTATCAGTGTGTGTAAGTGTGTGTAAGTGTGTGTCAGTGTGTGTCAGTGTATCAGTGTGTATCAGTGTGTGTCTGTGTATCAGTGTGTGTCAGTGTATCAGTGTGTGTCAGTGTATCAGTGTGTATCAGTGTGTGTCTGTGTATCAGTGTGTGTCTGTGTATCAGTGTGTATCAGTGTGTGTCAGTGTGTGTCAGTGTGTGTCAGTGTGTGTCAGTGTGTATCAGTGTGTGTCAGTGTATCAGTGTGTGTCAGTATATCAGTGTGTGTCAGTGTATCAGTGTGTATCAGTGTGTATCAGTGTGTGTAAGTGTGTGTCAGTGTGTGTAAGTGTGTGTCAGTGTGTGTCAGTGTATCAGTGTGTATCAGTGTGTGTCTGTGTATCAGTGTGTGTCAGTGTATCAGTGTGTGTCAGTGTATCAGTGTGTATCAGTGTGTGTCAGTGTATCAGTGTGTGTCAGTGTGTGTCTGTGTATCAGTGTGTGTCAGTGTATCAGTGTGTGTCAGTGTATCAGTGTGTATCAGTGTGTGTCAGTGTATCAGTGTGTATCAGTGTGTATCAGTGTGTGTCAGTGTATCAGTGTGTATCAGTGTGTGTCAGTGTATCAGTGTGTATCAGTGTGTGTCTGTGTATCAGTGTGTGTCTGTGTATCAGTGTGTGTCAGTGTATCAGTGTGTGTCAGTGTATCAGTGTGTATCAGTGTGTGTCAGTGTATCAGTGTGTATCAGTGTGTGTCTGTGTATCAGTGTGTGTCTGTGTATCAGTGTGTGTCAGTGTATCAGTGTGTGTCAGTGTGTGTCAGTGTGTGTCAGTGTGTGTCAGTGTATCAGTGTGTATCAGTGTGTGTCAGTGTATCAGTGTGTGTCAGTGTATCAGTGTGTATCAGTGTGTATCAGTGTGTATCAGTGTGTATCAGTGTGTATCAGTGTGTGTCAGTGTATCAGTGTGTGTCAGTGTGTGTCAGTGTGTGTCAGTGTATCAGTGTATCATTTTGTGTGTATCAGTGTGTATCAGTGTGTGTCAGTGTGTATCAGTGTGTGTCAGTGTATCAGTGTGTATCAGTGTGTATCAGTGTGTGTCAGTGTGTGTCAGTGTATCAGTGTGTATCAGTGTGTGTCAGTGTATCAGTGTGTATCAGTGTGTGTCAGTGTGTGTCAGTGTGTATCAGTGTATCAGTGTGTGTCAGTGTATCAGTGTGTATCAGTGTGTGTCCGTGCATCAGTGTGTGTCAGTGTATCAGTGTGTGTCAGTATATCAGTGTGTGTCAGTGTATCAGTGTGTATCAGTGTGTATCAGTGTGTGTCAGTGTGTGTCAGTGTGTGTCAGTGTGTATCAGTGTGTGTCAGTGTGTATCAGTGTGTGTGTCAGTGTATCAGTGTGTGTCAGTGTATCAGTGTGTGTCAGTATATCAGTGTGTGTCAGTGTATCAGTGTGTATCAGTGTGTGTCAGTGTGTGTCAGTGTGTGTCAGTGTGTGTCAGTGTGTATCAGTGTGTGTCAGTGTGTATCAGTGTGTATCAGTGTGTGTCTGTGTATCAGTGTGTGTCTGTGTATCAGTGTGTGTCAGTGTGTGTCAGTGTGTATCAGTGTGTATCAGTGTGTGTCAGTGTGTGTCAGTGTATCAGTGTGTGTCAGTATATCAGTGTGTGTCAGTGTATCAGTGTGTATCAGTGTGTATCAGTGTGTGTCAGTGTGTGTAAGTGTGTGTCAGTGTGTGTCAGTGTGTGTCAGTGTATCAGTGTGTATCAGTGTGTATCAGTGTGTATCAGTGTGTGTCAGTGTGTGTAAGTGTGTGTCAGTGTGTGTCAGTGTGTATCAGTGTGTGTCAGTGTATCAGTGTGTATCAGTGTGTGTCTGTGTATCAGTGTGTGTCTGTGTATCAGTGTGTGTCTGTGTATCAGTGTGTGTCAGTGTGTGTCAGTGTGTGTCAGTATATCAGTGTGTGTCAGTGTATCAGTGTGTATCAGTGTGTATCAGTGTGTGTCAGTGTGTATCAGTGTGTGTCAGTGTGTATCAGTGTGTGTCTGTGTATCAGTGTGTGTCTGTGTATCAGTGTGTATCAGTGTGTGTCAGTGTGTGTCAGTGTGTGTCTGTGTATCAGTGTGTATCAGTGTGTGTCAGTGTGTGTCAGTGTGTGTCAGTGTGTATCAGTGTGTGTCAGTGTGTATCAGTGTGTATCAGTGTGTGTCAGTGTGTATCAGTGTGTGTCAGTGTGTGTCCGTGCATCAGTGTGTGTGTCAGTGTATCAGTGTGTGTCAGTATATCAGTGTGTGTCAGTGTATCAGTGTGTGTCAGTGTGTGTCAGTGTGTGTCAGTGTGTATCAGTGTGTGTCAGTGTGTATCAGTGTGTGTCAGTGTGTGTCAGTGTGTATCAGTGTGTGTCAGTGTGTGTCAGTGTATCAGTGTGTGTCAGTGTGTGTCAGTGTATCAGTGTGTATCAGTGTGTGTCAGTGTATCAGTGTGTATCAGTGTGTGTCAGTGTATCAGTGTGTGTCAGTGTATCAGTGTGTATCAGTGTGTGTCAGTGTGTATCAGTGTGTGTCAGTGTGTATCAGTGTGTGTCAGTGTGTATCAGTGTGTGTCAGTGTATCAGTGTGTGTCAGTGTATCAGTGTGTGTCAGTGTGTGTCAGTGTATCAGTGTGTGTCAGTGTGTGTCAGTGTGTATCAGTGTGTGTCAGTGTGTGTCAGTGTGTATCAGTGTGTGTCAGTGTGTATCAGTGTGTGTCAGTGTGTGTCAGTGTGTGTCAGTGTGTGTCAGTGTATCAGTGTGTGTCAGTGTGTCAGTGTGTGTCAGTGTATCAGTGTGTGTCAGTGTGTGTCATTGTGTGTCAGTGTGTGTCATTGTGTGTCAGTGTGTGTCAGTGTGTGTCAGTGTATCAGTGTGTGTCAGTGTATCAGTGTGTGTCAGTGTATCAGTGTGTGTCAGTGTGTATCAGTGTGTGTCAGTGTGTGTCAGTGTGTGTCAGTGTATCAGTGTGTGTCAGTGTATCAGTGTGTGTCAGTGTGTGTCAGTGTGTGTCAGTGTGTGTCAGTGTATCAGTGTGTGTCAGTGTATCAGTGTGTGTCAGTGTGTATCAGTGTGTGTCAGTGTGTCAGTGTGTGTCAGTGTGTGTCAGTGTGTGTCAGTGTGTGTCAGTGTATCAGTGTGTGTCAGTGTGTATCAGTGTGTGTCAGTGTATCAGTGTGTGTCAGTGTGTATCAGTGTGTGTCAGTGTGTATCAGTGTGTGTCAGTGTGTGTCAGTGTGTATCAGTGTGTGTCAGTGTGTGTCAGTGTGTGTCAGTGTGTGTCAGTGTATCAGTGTGTGTCAGTGTATCAGTGTGTGTCAGTGTGTGTCAGTGTATCAGTGTGTGTCAGTGTGTGTCAGTGTGTGTCAGTGTATCAGTGTGTGTCAGTGTGTGTATCAGTGTGTGTCAGTGTGTGTCAGTGTATCAGTGTGTGTCAGTGTGTGTCAGTGTGTGTCAGTGTATCAGTGTGTATCAGTGTGTATCAGTGTGTGTCAGTGTGTGTCAGTGTGTGTCAGTGTGTGTCAGTGTATCAGTGTGTGTCAGTGTGTATCAGTGTGTGTCAGTGTGTGTCAGTGTGTATCAGTGTGTGTCAGTGTGTGTCAGTGTGTGTCAGTGTGTGTCAGTGTATCAGTGTGTGTCAGTGTATCAGTGTGTGTCAGTGTATCAGTGTGTGTCAGTGTGTATCAGTGTGTGTCAGTGTATCAGTGTATCAGTGTGTGTCAGTGTGTGTCAGTGTGTGTCAGTGTGTGTCAGTGTATCAGTGTGTGTCAGTGTGTGTCAGTGTGTATCAGTGTGTGTCAGTGTATCAGTGTGTGTCAGTGTATCAGTGTGTGTCAGTGTGTGTCAGTGTGTGTCAGTGTGTATCAGTGTGTGTCAGTGTGTGTCAGTGTATCAGTGTGTGTCAGTGTATCAGTGTGTGTCAGTGTGTGTCAGTGTGTGTCAGTGTGTGTCAGTGTATCAGTGTGTGTCAGTGTGTGTCAGTGTGTGTCAGTGTGTGTCAGTGTATCAGTGTGTGTCAGTGTGTATCAGTGTGTGTCAGTGTGTGTCAGTGTGTGTCAGTGTATCAGTGTGTGTCAGTGTATCAGTGTGTGTCAGTGTGTGTCAGTGTATCAGTGTGTGTCAGTGTATCAGTGTGTGTCAGTGTGTATCAGTGTGTGTCAGTGTGTGTCAGTGTATCAGTGTGTGTCAGTGTGTGTCAGTGTGTGTCAGTGTATCAGTGTGTGTCAGTGTGTGTCAGTGTGTGTCAGTGTGTGTCAGTGTGTGTCAGTGTATCAGTGTGTGTCAGTGTATCAGTGTGTGTCAGTGTGTGTCAGTGTGTATCAGTGTGTGTCAGTGTATCAGTGTGTGTCAGTGTATCAGTGTGTGTCAGTGTGTGTCAGTGTATCAGTGTGTGTCAGTGTGTGTCAGTGTGTGTCAGTGTGTATCAGTGTGTGTCAGTGTGTGTCAGTGTGTATCAGTGTGTGTCAGTGTGTGTCAGTGTGTATCAGTGTGTGTCAGTGTGTATCAGTGTGTGTCAGTGTGTGTCAGTGTGTGTCAGTGTATCAGTGTGTATCAGTGTGTATCAGTGTGTGTCAGTGTGTGTCAGTGTGTGTCAGTGTGTGTCAGTGTATCAGTGTGTGTCAGTGTGTATCAGTGTGTGTCAGTGTGTGTCAGTGTGTATCAGTGTGTGTCAGTGTGTATCAGTGTGTGTCAGTGTGTGTCAGTGTGTGTCAGTGTGTGTCAGTGTATCAGTGTGTGTCAGTGTATCAGTGTGTGTCAGTGTATCAGTGTGTGTCAGTGTGTATCAGTGTGTGTCAGTGTATCAGTGTGTGTCAGTGTGTGTCAGTGTATCAGTGTGTGTCAGTGTGTGTCAGTGTGTGTCAGTGTGTGTCAGTGTATCAGTGTGTGTCAGTGTGTGTCAGTGTGTATCAGTGTGTGTCAGTGTATCAGTGTGTGTCAGTGTATCAGTGTGTGTCAGTGTGTGTCAGTGTGTGTCAGTGTGTATCAGTGTGTGTCAGTGTGTGTCAGTGTGTGTCAGTGTATCAGTGTGTGTCAGTGTATCAGTGTGTGTCAGTGTGTGTCAGTGTGTGTCAGTGTGTGTCAGTGTATCAGTGTGTGTCAGTGTGTGTCAGTGTATCAGTGTGTGTCAGTGTGTATCAGTGTGTGTCAGTGTGTGTCAGTGTGTGTCAGTGTGTGTCAGTGTATCAGTGTGTGTCAGTGTATCAGTGTGTGTCAGTGTGTGTCAGTGTATCAGTGTGTGTCAGTGTATCAGTGTGTGTCAGTGTGTATCAGTGTGTGTCAGTGTGTGTCAGTGTATCAGTGTGTGTCAGTGTGTGTCAGTGTGTGTCAGTGTATCAGTGTGTGTCAGTGTGTGTCAGTGTGTGTCAGTGTATCAGTGTGTGTCAGTGTATCAGTGTGTGTCAGTGTGTGTCAGTGTGTATCAGTGTGTGTCAGTGTATCAGTGTGTGTCAGTGTATCAGTGTGTGTCAGTGTGTGTCAGTGTATCAGTGTGTGTCAGTGTGTGTCAGTGTGTGTCAGTGTGTGTCAGTGTATCAGTGTGTGTCAGTGTATCAGTGTGTGTCAGTGTATCAGTGTGTGTCAGTGTATCAGTGTGTGTCAGTGTGTGTCAGTGTATCAGTGTGTGTCAGTGTGTGTCAGTGTGTATCAGTGTGTGTCAGTGTATCAGTGTGTGTCAGTGTGTGTCAGTGTATCAGTGTGTGTCAGTGTGTGTCAGTGTGTATCAGTGTGTGTCAGTGTATCAGTGTGTGTCAGTGTATCAGTGTGTGTCAGTGTGTGTCAGTGTATCAGTGTGTGTCAGTGTGTGTCAGTGTGTATCAGTGTGTGTCAGTGTATCAGTGTGTGTCAGTGTATCAGTGTGTGTCAGTGTGTGTCAGTGTATCAGTGTGTGTCAGTGTGTGTCAGTGTGTGTCAGTGTGTGTCAGTGTATCAGTGTGTGTCAGTGTATCAGTGTGTGTCAGTGTGTATCAGTGTGTGTCAGTGTGTGTCAGTGTATCAGTGTGTGTCAGTGTGTGTCAGTGTGTGTCAGTGTGTGTCAGTGTATCAGTGTGTGTCAGTGTGTGTCAGTGTGTGTCAGTGTATCAGTGTGTGTCAGTGTATCAGTGTGTGTCAGTGTGTGTCAGTGTGTATCAGTGTGTGTCAGTGTATCAGTGTGTGTCAGTGTATCAGTGTGTGTCAGTGTGTGTCAGTGTATCAGTGTGTGTCAGTGTGTGTCAGTGTGTGTCAGTGTGTATCAGTGTGTGTCAGTGTGTGTCAGTGTGTATCAGTGTGTGTCAGTGTGTGTCAGTGTGTATCAGTGTGTGTCAGTGTGTGTCAGTGTGTGTCAGTGTGTGTCAGTGTGTATCAGTGTGTGTCAGTGTGTGTCAGTGTGTGTCAGTGTGTGTCAGTGTGTGTCAGTGTATCAGTGTATCAGTGTGTGTCAGTGTATCAGTGTGTGTCAGTGTGTGTCAGTGTGTGTCAGTGTATCAGTGTGTCAGTGTGTGTCAGTGTGTGTCAGTATATCAGTGTGTGTCAGTGTATCAGTGTGTGTCAGTGTGTGTCAGTGTGTGTCAGTGTGTGTCAGTGTGTGTCAGTGTGTATCAGTGTGTGTCAGTGTGTGTCAGTGTATCAGTGTGTATCAGTGTGTGTCAGTGTATCAGTGTGTATCAGTGTATCATTTTATGTGTATCAGTGTGTGTCAGTGTATCAGTGTGTATCAGTGTGTGTCAGTGTGTGTCAGTGTATCAGTGTGTGTCAGTGTGTGTCAGTGTGTGTCAGTGTATCAGTGTGTGTCAGTGTGTGTCAGTGTGTGTCAGTGTGTGTCAGTGTATCAGTGTGTGTCAGTGTATCAGTGTGTGTCAGTGTGTGTCAGTGTGTATCAGTGTGTGTCAGTGTATCAGTGTGTGTCAGTGTATCAGTGTGTGTCAGTGTGTGTCAGTGTATCAGTGTGTGTCAGTGTGTGTCAGTGTGTGTCAGTGTGTATCAGTGTGTGTCAGTGTGTGTCAGTGTGTATCAGTGTGTGTCAGTGTGTGTCAGTGTGTATCAGTGTGTGTCAGTGTGTATCAGTGTGTGTCAGTGTGTGTCAGTGTGTATCAGTGTGTGTCAGTGTGTGTCAGTGTGTGTCAGTGTGTGTCAGTGTGTGTCAGTGTGTATCAGTGTGTGTCAGTGTGTCAGTGTGTGTCAGTGTGTGTCAGTGTGTGTCAGTGTGTGTCAGTGTGTATCAGTGTGTGTCAGTGTGTGTCAGTGTATCAGTGTGTATCAGTGTGTGTCAGTGTATCAGTGTGTATCAGTGTATCATTTTATGTGTATCAGTGTGTGTCAGTGTATCAGTGTGTGTCAGTGTATCAGTGTGTGTCAGTGTATCAGTGTGTGTCAGTGTATCATTTTGTGTATCAGTGTGTGTCAGTTACAGTGTATCAGTGTGTGTCAGTTACAGTGTATCAGTGTGTGTCAGTTACAATGTATCAGTGTGTGTCAGTTACAGTGTATCAGTGTGTGTCAGTTACAGTGTATCAGTGTATCAGTGTGTGTCAGTTACAGTGTATCAGTGTGTGTCAGTTACAATGTATCAGTGTGTGTCAGTTACAGTGTATCAGTGTGTGTCAGTTACAGTGTATCATTATGTGTGTGTCAGTTACAGTGTATCAGTGTGTGTCAGTTACAGTGTATCAGTGTGTGTCAGTTACAGTGTATCAGTGTGTGTCAGTTACAGTGTATCAATGTGTATCAGTGTGTGTCAGTGTGTGTCAGTGTGTATCAGTGTGTGTCAGTGTGTGTCAGTGTGTATCAGTGTGTGTCAGTGTGTGTCAGTGTGTGTCAGTGTGTATCAGTGTGTGTCAGTGTGTATCAGTGTGTGTCAGTGTGTGTCAGTGTATCAGTGTGTATCAGTGTGTGTCAGTGTGTCAGTGTGTGTCAGTGTGTGTCCGTGCATCAGTGTGTGTGTCAGTGTATCAGTGTGTGTCAGTATATCAGTGTGTGTCAGTGTATCAGTGTGTATCAGTGTGTGTCAGTGTGTATCAGTGTGTCAGTGTGTGTCAGTGTGTGTCAGTGTGTGTCAGTGTGTGTCAGTGTATCAGTGTGTATCAGTGTGTGTCAGTGTGTGTCAGTGCGTGTCAGTGCGTGTCAGTGTGTGTCAGTGTGTGTCAGTGTGTGTCAGTGTGTGTCAGTGTATCAGTGTGTATCAGTGTGTGTCAGTGTATCAGTGTGTGTCAGTGTATCAGTGTGTGTCAGTGTATCAGTGTGTGTCAGTGTGTATCAGTGTGTGTCAGTGTATCAGTGTGTGTCAGTGTGTGTCAGTGTGTATCAGTGTGTGTCAGTGTATCAGTGTGTGTCAGTGTGTGTCAGTGTGTATCAGTGTGTGTCAGTGTATCAGTGTGTGTCAGTGTGTATCAGTGTGTGTCAGTGTATCAGTGTGTATCAGTGTGTGTCAGTGTATCAGTGTGTGTCACTGT
The DNA here is from genome assembly GCA_027917425.1 of Gastrophryne carolinensis. NCBI lineage: Eukaryota > Metazoa > Chordata > Amphibia > Anura > Microhylidae > Gastrophryne > Gastrophryne carolinensis. The sequence goes on from CM051242.1 coordinate 195,475,933, forward strand.
ATCAGTGTGTGTCAGTGTGTATCAGTGTATCATTTTGTGTGTATCAGTGTGTGTCAGTGTATCAGTGTGTGTCCGTGCATCAGTGTGTGTGTCAGTGTATCAGTGTGTGTGTCAGTGTATCAGTGTGTGTCAGTGTATCAGTGTGTGTCAGTGTATCATTTTGTGTATCAGTGTGTGTCAGTTACAGTGTATCAGTGTGTGTCAGTTACAGTGTATCAGTGTGTGTCAGTTACAGTGTATCAGTGTGTGTCAGTTACAATGTATCAGTGTGTGTCAGTTACAGTGTATCAGTGTGTGTCAGTTACAATGTATCAGTGTGTGTCAGTTACAGTGTATCAGTGTATCAGTGTGTGTCAGTTACAGTGTATCAGTGTGTGTCAGTTACAATGTATCAGTGTGTGTCAGTTACAATGTATCAGTGTGTGTCAGTTACAATGTATCAGTGTGTGTCAGTTACAGTGTATCATTATGTGTGTGTCAGTTACAGTGTATCAGTGTGTGTCAGTTACAGTGTATCAGTGTGTGTCAGTTACAGTGTATCAGTGTGTATCAGTGTGTATCAGTGTGTGTCAGTGTGTGTCAGTGTGTATCAGTGTGTGTCAGTGTGTATCAGTGTGTGTCAGTGTATCAGTGTGTGTCAGTGTGTGTCAGTGTGTATCAGTGTGTCAGTGTATCAGTGTGTGTCAGTGTGTATCAGTGTGTATCAGTGTGTGTCAGTGTATCAGTGTGTGTCAGTGTATCAGTGTGTGTCAGTGTGTGTCAGTGTGTATCAGTGTGTGTCAGTGTGTGTCACTGTATCAGTGTGTGTCACTGTATCAGTGTGTGTCACTGTATCAGTGTGTGTCACTGTATCAGTGTGTGTCAGTGTGTATCAGTGTGTGTCAGTGTGTGTCAGTGTATCAGTGTGTATCAGTGTATCATTTTGTGTGTATCAGTGTGTGTCAGTGTATCAGTGTGTGTCAGTGTATCAGTGTGTGTCAGTGTATCAGTGTGTGTCCGTGCATCAGTGTGTGTCAGTGTATCAGTGTGTGTCACTGTATCAGTGTGTGTCAGTGTGTATCAGTGTATCATTTTGTGTGTATCAGTGTGTGTCAGTGTATCAGTGTGTGTCCGTGCATCAGTGTGTGTGTCAGTGTATCAGTGTGTGTGTCAGTGTATCAGTGTGTGTCAGTGTATCAGTGTGTGTCAGTGTATCATTTTGTGTATCAGTGTGTGTCAGTTACAGTGTATCAGTGTGTGTCAGTTACAGTGTATCAGTGTGTGTCAGTTACAATGTATCAGTGTGTGTCAGTTACAGTGTATCAGTGTGTGTCAGTTACAATGTATCAGTGTGTGTCAGTTACAGTGTATCAGTGTATCAGTGTGTGTCAGTTACAGTGTATCAGTGTGTGTCAGTTACAATGTATCAGTGTGTGTCAGTTACAATGTATCAGTGTGTGTCAGTTACAATGTATCAGTGTGTGTCAGTTACAGTGTATCATTATGTGTGTGTCAGTTACAGTGTATCAGTGTGTGTCAGTTACAGTGTATCAGTGTGTGTCAGTTACAGTGTATCAGTGTGTATCAGTGTGTGTCAGTGTGTGTCAGTGTGTATCAGTGTGTGTCAGTGTGTATCAGTGTGTGTCAGTGTATCAGTGTGTGTCAGTGTATCAGTGTGTGTCAGTGTGTGTCAGTGTGTATCAGTGTGTCAGTGTATCAGTGTGTGTCAGTGTGTATCAGTGTGTATCAGTGTGTGTCAGTGTATCAGTGTGTGTCAGTGTATCAGTGTGTGTCAGTGTGTGTCAGTGTGTATCAGTGTGTCAGTGTATCAGTGTGTGTCAGTGTGTATCAGTGTGTATCAGTGTGTGTCAGTGTATCAGTGTGTGTCAGTGTATCAGTGTGTGTCAGTGTGTGTCAGTGTGTGTCAGTGTGTGTCAGTGTGTATCAGTGTGTGTCAGTGTGTGTCACTGTATCAGTGTGTGTCACTGTATCAGTGTGTGTCACTGTATCAGTGTGTGTCAGTGTGTATCAGTGTGTGTCAGTGTGTGTCAGTGTATCAGTGTGTATCAGTGTATCATTTTGTGTGTATCAGTGTGTGTCAGTGTATCAGTGTGTGTGTCAGTGTATCAGTGTGTGTCAGTGTATCAGTGTGTGTCAGTGTATCAGTGTGTGTCCGTGCATCAGTGTGTGTGTCAGTGTATCAGTGTGTGTGTCAGTGTATCAGTGTGTGTCAGTGTATCAGTGTGTGTCAGTGTATCATTTTGTGTATCAGTGTGTGTCAGTTACAGTGTATCAGTGTGTGTCAGTTACAGTGTATCAGTGTGTGTCAGTTACAATGTATCAGTGTGTGTCAGTTACAATGTATCAGTGTGTGTCAGTTACAGTGTATCAGTGTGTGTCAGTTACAGTGTATCAGTGTATCAGTGTGTGTCAGTTACAGTGTATCAGTGTGTGTCAGTTACAATGTATCAGTGTGTGTCAGTTACAGTGTATCAGTGTGTGTCAGTTACAGTGTATCAGTGTGTGTCAGTTACAATGTATCATTATGTGTGTGTCAGTTACAGTGTATCAGTGTGTGTCAGTTACAGTGTATCAGTGTGTGTCAGTTACAGTGTATCAGTGTGTGTCAGTTACAGTGTATCAGTGTGTATCAGTGTGTATCAGTGTGTGTCAGTGTATCAGTGTGTATCAGTGTATCATTTTGTGTGTATCAGTGTGTGTCAGTGTATCAGTGTGTGTGTCAGTGTATCAGTGTGTGTCAGTGTATCAGTGTGTGTCCGTGTATCAGTGTGTGTGTCAGTGTATCAGTGTGTGTGTCAGTGTATCAGTGTGTGTCAATGTATCATTTTGTGTATCAGTGTGTGTCAGTTACAATGTATCAGTGTGTGTCAGTTACAGTGTATCAGTGTGTGTCAGTTACAATGTATCAGTGTGTGTCAGTTACAGTGTATCAGTGTGTGTCAGTTACAGTGTATCAGTGTGTGTCAGTTACAGTGTATCAGTGTGTGTCAGTTACAATGTATCAGTGTGTGTCAGTTACAGTGTATCAGTGTGTGTCAGTTACAATGTATCAGTGTGTGTCAGTTACAGTGTATCAGTGTGTGTCAGTTACAGTGTATCAGTGTGTGTCAGTTACAGTGTATCAGTGTGTGTCAGTTACAGTGTATCAGTATCTGTGTCAGTTACAGTGTATCAGTGTGTGTCAGTGTATCAGTGTGTGTCAGTTACAATGTATCAGTGTGTGTCAGTTACAGTGTATCAGTGTGTGTGTCAGTTACAGTGTATCAGTGTGTGTCAGTTACAGTGTATCAGTGTGTGTCAGTTACAGTGTATCAGTGTGTGTCAGTTACAGTGTATCAGTGTGTGTCAGTTACAGTGTATCAGTGTGTGTCAGTTACAGTGTATCAGTATCTGTGTCAGTTACAGTGTATCAGTGTGTGTCAGTGTATCAGTGTGTGTCAGTTACAATGTATCAGTGTGTGTCAGTTACAGTGTATCAGTGTGTGTGTCAGTTACAGTGTATCAGTGTGTGTCAGTTACAGTGTATCAGTGTGTGTCAGTTACAGTGTATCAGTGTGTGTCAGTTACAGTGTATCAGTGTGTGTCAGTTACAGTGTATCAGTGTGTGTCAGTTACAGTGTATCAGTGTGTGTCAGTTACAGTGTATCAGTGTGTGTCAGTTACAGTGTATCAGTGTGTGTCAGTTACAGTGTATCAGTGTGTGTCAGTTACAGTGTATCAGTGTGTGTCAGTTATAGTGTATCAGTGTGTGTCAGTTACAGTGTATCAGTGTGTGTCAGTTACAGTGTATCAGTGTGTGTCAGTTACAGTGTATCGGTGTGTGTCAGTTACAGTGTATCAGTGTGTGTCAGTTATAGTGTATCAGTGTGTGTCAGTTACAGTGTATCAGTGTGTGTCAGTTACAGTGTATCAGTGTGTGTCAGTTACAGTGTATCAGTGTGTGTCAGTTACAGTGTATCAGTGTGTGTCAGTTACAGTGTATCAGTGTGTGTCGGTTACAGTGTATCAGTGTGTGTCAGTTACAGTGTATCAGTGTGTGTGTGTAACTGATACAAGGGTCGGTTGCAGGGAGCTGTTGCTTTATCCTTGTGTCAGGACAGGTCAGCTTTAATGACTCCCTGTTAAGCTCCGCCCTCTGTGCACGCGTTTCGCATAGTTTAAATGCTGCACAAAGGTGTCACAGAGAGGGATAACGTGCAGCCGCTGACAGGCAGAGGGATAATGTGCATCCGCTGACAGGCAGAGGGATAACGTGCAGCCGCTGACAGGCAGAGGGATAATGTGCAGCCGCTGACAGGCAGAGGGATAACGTGCAGCCGCTGACAGGCAGAGGGATAATGTGCAGCCGCTGACAGGCAGAGGGATAATGTGCAGCCGCTGACAGGCAGAGGGATAATGTGCAGCCGCTGACAGGCAGAGGGATAATGTGCAGCCGCTGACAGGCAGAGGGATAATGTGCAGCCGCTGACAGGCAGAGGGATAATGTGCAGCCGCTGACAGGCAGAGGGATAATGTGCAGCCGCTGACAGGCAGAGGGATAACGTGCAGCCGCTGACAGGCAGAGGGATAACGTGCAGCCGCTGACAGGCAGAGGGATAACGTGCAGCCGCTGACAGGCAGAGGGATAATGTGCAGCCGCTGACAGGCAGAGGGATAATTTGCAGCCGCTGACAGGCAGAGGGATAACGTGCAGCCGCTGACAGGCAGAGGGATAACGTGCAGCCGCTGACAGGCAGAGGGATAATGTGCAGCCGCTGACAGGCAGAGGGATAATGTGCATCCGCTGACAGGCAGAGGGATAATGTGCAGCCGCTGACAGGCAGAGGGATAATGTGCAGCCGCTGACAGGCAGAGGGATAACGTGCAGCCGCTGACAGGCAGAGGGATAACGTGCAGCCGCTGACAGGCAGAGGGATAACGTGCAGCCGCTGACAGGCAGAGGGATAACGTGCAGCCGCTGACAGGCAGAGGGATAACGTGCAGCCGCTGACAGGCAGAGGGATAATGTGCAGCCGCTGACAGGCAGAGGGATAATGTGCAGCCGCTGACAGGCAGAGGGATAATGTGCAGCCGCTGACAGGCAGAGGGATAATGTGCAGCCGCTGACAGGCAGAGGGATAACGTGCAGCCGCTGACAGGCAGAGGGATAACGTGCAGCCGCTGACAGGCAGAGGGATAACGTGCAGCCGCTGACAGGCAGAGGGATAACGTGCAGCCGCTGACAGGCAGAGGGATAACGTGCAGCCGCTGACAGGCAGAGGGATAACGTGCAGCCGCTGACAGGCAGAGGGATAACGTGCAGCCGCTGACAGGCAGAGGGATAACGTGCAGCCGCTGACAGGCAGAGGGATAATGTGCAGCCGCTGACAGGCAGAGGGATAATGTGCAGCCGCTGACAGGCAGAGGGATAATGTGCAGCCGCTGACAGGCAGAGGGATAATGTGCAGCCGCTGACAGGCAGAGGGATAATGTGCAGCCGCTGACAGGCAGAGGGATAATGTGCAGCCGCTGACAGGCAGAGGGATAATGTGCAGCCGCTGACAGGCAGAGGGATAATGTGCAGCCGCTGACAGGCAGAGGGATAATGTGCAGCCGCTGACAGGCAGAGGGATAATGTGCAGCCGCTGACAGGCAGAGGGATAATGTGCAGCCGCTGACAGGCAGAGGGATAACGTGCAGCCGCTGACAGGCAGAGGGATAACGTGCAGCCGCTGACAGGCAGAGGGATAACGTGCAGCCGCTGACAGGCAGAGGGATAACGTGCAGCCGCTGACAGGCAGAGGGATAACGTGCAGCCGCTGACAGGCAGAGGGATAACGTGCAGCCGCTGACAGGCAGAGGGATAACGTGCAGCCGCTGACAGGCAGAGGGATAATGTGCAGCCGCTGACAGGCAGAGGGATAATGTGCAGCCGCTGACAGGCAGAGGGATAATGTGCAGCCGCTGACAGGCAGAGGGATAATGTGCAGCCGCTGACAGGCAGAGGGATAACGTGCAGCCGCTGACAGGCAGAGGGATAACGTGCAGCCGCTGACAGGCAGAGGGATAACGTGCAGCCGCTGACAGGCAGAGGGATAACGTGCAGCCGCTGACAGGCAGAGGGATAACGTGCAGCCGCTGACAGGCAGAGGGATAACGTGCAGCCGCTGACAGGCAGAGGGATAACGTGCAGCCGCTGACAGGCAGAGGGATAACGTGCAGCCGCTGACAGGCAGAGGGATAACGTGCAGCCGCTGACAGGCAGAGGGATAACGTGCAGCCGCTGACAGGCAGAGGGATAACGTGCAGCCGCTGACAGGCAGAGGGATAATGTGCAGCCGCTGACAGGCAGAGGGATAATGTGCAGCCGCTGACAGGCAGAGGGATAATGTGCAGCCGCTGACAGGCAGAGGGATAATGTGCAGCCGCTGACAGGCAGAGGGATAATGTGCAGCCGCTGACAGGCAGAGGGATAATGTGCAGCCGCTGACAGGCAGAGGGATAATGTGCAGCCGCTGACAGGCAGAGGGATAATGTGCAGCCGCTGACAGGCAGAGGGATAATGTGCAGCCGCTGACAGGCAGAGGGATAACGTGCAGCCGCTGACAGGCAGAGGGATAATGTGCAGCTGCTGACAGGCAGAGGGATAATCTGTTACAATAGAACCTGTTATGGGCGGAGCCTGGGAAGGGGGCGGAGCAAAGTTTACTGTATACATCCCTTCCACGTAACCCCTTGTTGCCTGTCGTTCCAGGTTCAGCAGGGAACATGGCCTCGGCGCGCGCCCTCCGGCAGCTCGGCTCTCCGTCTCCCCCGAAGAACTTCTCCGACTGCCCCAACGGCTCGGTGTGGGTGTGGAACGCGTTTGGTGAGTGCTCGGCCGACGCCCGGGACCTGGCCAGCGTGTGCCTGGGCCTCATCTCCATCCTCTGCTTCATCACTGCCTCCTTCCCGTAAGTAGCAGCATGGCCTTGCCCTCTGCGGCTTTACCCCAATAGTGTGAGCTAAGGGGGCCCTGCAGCCTTGCCCTCTGCGGCTTTACCCCAATAGTGTGAGCTAAGGGGGCCCTGCAGCCTTGCCCTCTGCGGCTTTACCCCAATAGTGTGAGCTAAGGGGGCCCTGCAGCCTTGCCCTCTGCGGCTTTACCCCAATAGTGTGAGCTAAGGGGGCCCTGCAGCCTTGCCCTCTGCGGCTTTACCCCGGTACTGTGAGCTAAGGGGGCACTGCAGCCTTGCCCTCTGCGGCTTTACCCCAGTAGTGTGAGCTAAGGGGGCCCTGCAGCCTTGCCCTCTGCGGCTTTACCCCAGTACTGTGAGCTAAGGGGGCACTGCAGCCTTGCCCTCTGCGGCTTTACCCCGGTACTGTGAGCTAAGGGGGCCCTGCAGCCTTGCCCTCTGCGGCTTTACCCCAATAGTGTGAGCTAAGGGGGCCCTGCAGCCTTGCCCTCTGCGGCTTTACCCCAATAGTGTGAGCTAAGGGGGCCCTGCAGCCTTGCCCTCTGCGGCTTTACCCCAATAGTGTGAGCTAAGGGGGCACTGCAGCCTTGCCCTCTGCGGCTTTACCCCGGTACTGTGAGCTAAGGGGGCCCTGCAGCCTTTCCCTCTACGGCTTTACCCCAATAGTGTGAGCTAAGGGGGCACTGCAGCCTTGCCCTCTGCGGCTTTACCCCAATAGTGTGAGCTAAGGGGGCCCTGCAGCCTTGCCCTCTGCGGCTTTACCCCGGTACTGTGAGCTAAGGGGGCCCTGCAGCCTTGCCCTCTGCGGCTTTACCCCAATAGTGTGAGCTAAGGGGGCCCTGCAGCCATGCCCTCTACGGCTTTACCCCAATAGTGTGAGCTAAGGGGGCCCTGCAGCCTTGCCCTCTGCGGCTTTACCCCAATAGTGTGAGCTAAGGGGGCCCTGCAGCCTTGCCCTCTGCGGCTTTACCCCAATAGTGTGAGCTAAGGGGGCACTGCAGCCTTGCCCTCTGCGGCTTTACCCCAGTACTGTGAGCTAAGGGGGCCCTGCAGCCTTTCCCTCTACGGCTTTACCCCAATAGTGTGAGCTAAGGGGGCACTGCAGCCTTGCCCTCTGCGGCTTTACCCCAATAGTGTGAGCTAAGGGGGCCCTGCAGCCTTGCCCTCTATGGCTTTACCCCAATAGTGTGAGCTAAGAGGGCCCTGCAGCCTTGCCCTCTGCGACTTTACCCCAGTATTGTGAGATAAGGGGGACCCTACAGCCTTGCCCTCTACGGCTTTACCCCAGTAGTGTGAGCTAAGGGGGCCCTGCAGCCTTGCCCTCTGCGGCTTTACCCCAATAGTGTGAGCTAAGGGGGCACTGCAGCCTTGCCCTCTGCGGCTTTACCCCAATAGTGTGAGCTAAGGGGGCTCTGCGGCTTTACCCCGGTACTGTGAACTAAGGGGGCCCTGCAGCCTTGCCCTCTGCGGCTTTACCCCAATAGTGTGAGCTAAGGGGGCCCTGCAGCCTTGCCCTCTGCGGCTTTACCCCAATAGTGTGAGCTAAGGGGGCCCTGCAGCCTTGCCCTCTGCGGCTTTACCCCAATAGTGTGAGCTAAGGGGGCACTGCAGCCTTGCCCTCTGCGGCTTTACCCCAGTACTGTGAGCTAAGGGGGCCCTGCAGCCTTTCCCTCTACGGCTTTACCCCAATAGTGTGAGCTAAGGGGGCACTGCAGCCTTGCCCTCTGCGGCTTTACCCCAATAGTGTGAGCTAAGGGGGCCCTGCAGCCTTGCCCTCTATGGCTTTACCCCAATAGTGTGAGCTAAGAGGGCCCTGCAGCCTTGCCCTCTGCGACTTTACCCCAGTACTGTGAGATAAGGGGGACCCTACAGCCTTGCCCTCTACGGCTTTACCCCAGTAGTGTGAGCTAAGGGGGCCCTGCAGCCTTGCCCTCTGCGGCTTTACCCCAATAGTGTGAGCTAAGGGGGCACTGCAGCCTTGCCCTCTGCGGCTTTACCCCAATAGTGTGAGCTAAGGGGGCTCTGCGGCTTTACCCCGGTACTGTGAACTAAGGGGGCCCTGCAGCCTTGCCCTCTGCGGCTTTACCCCAATAGTGTGAGCTAAGGGGGCCCTGCAGCCTTGCCCTCTGCGGCTTTACCCCAATAGTGTGAGCTAAGGGGGCACTGCAGCCTTGCCCTCTGCGGCTTTACCCCAATAGTGTGAGCTAAGGGGGCACTGCAGCCTTGCCCTCTCCGGCTTTACCCCAATAGTGTGAGCTAAGGGGGCACTGCAGCCTTGCCCTCTGCGGCTTTACCCCAGTAGTGTGAGCTAAGGGGGCCCTGCAGCCTTGCCCTCTGCGGCTTTACCCCGGTACTGTGAGCTAAGGGGGCACTGCAGCCTTGCCCTCTGCGGCTTTACCCCAGTAGTGTGAGCTAAGGGGGCCCTGCAGCCTTGCCCTCTGCGGCTTTACCCCAGTACTGTGAGCTAAGGGGGCACTGCAGCCTTGCCCTCTGCGGCTTTACCCCAGTAGTGTGAGCTAAGGGGGCCCTGCAGCCTTGCCCTCTGCGGCTTTACCCCAATAGTGTGAGCTAAGGGGGCACTGCAGCCTTGCCCTCTGCGGCTTTACCCCAGTACTGTGAGCTAAGGGGGCCCTGCAGCCTTGCCCTCTACGGCTTTACCCCAATAGTGTGAGCTAAGGGGGCCCTGCAGCCTTGCCCTCTACAGCTTTACCCCAGTAGTGTGAGCTAAGGGGGCCCTGCAGCCTTGCCCTCTGCGGATTTACCCCATCACCTCCTCCTTCCAGTAAGTAGCAGCAAAGGCCGTCGCCTCCGACTCGGGAGATCCTCTTTTCTGTCGCGGGTGGCTACTGCTGACAACGGCATCGGCCAACCACAGAGCGGCTCGGCTGCTGATCTGGCAATCCGCGGAGACCGCTGTTACGCAAGCTGACCTATCCCCCCTCTCCCCCAGTCTGTACTCCAATACTGTGTGCTAAGGGGGACCTGCAGCATGGTCTTGCCCTCTGCAGCTTTACTCCAGTAGTGTGAGCTAAGGGGGCCCTGCAGCCTTGCCCTCTGTGGCTTTACCCTGGTACTGTGAGCTAAGGGGGCACTGCAGCCTTGCCTCTGCGGCTTTACCCCGGTACTGTGAGCTAAGAGGGCACTGCAGCCTTGCCCTCTGCGGCTTTACCCCGGTACTGTGAGCTAAGGGGGCACTGCAGCCTTGCCCTCTGCGGCTTTACCCCGGTACTGTGAGCTAAGGGGGCACTGCAGCCTTGCCCTCTGCGGCTTTACCCTGGTACTGTGAGCTAAGGGGGCACTGCAGCCTTGCGCTCTGCGGCTTTACCCCGGTACTGTGAGCTAAGGGGGCACTGCAGCCTTGCCCTCTGCGGCTTTACCCCGGTACTGTGAGCTAAGGGGGCACTGCAGCCTTGCCCTCTGCGGCTTTACCCCGGTACTGTGAGCTAAGGAGGCCCTGCAGCCTTGCCCTCTGCGGCTTTACCCCGGTACTGTGAGCTAAGGGGGCACTGCAGCCTTGCCTCTGCGGCTTTACCCCAGTAGTGTGAGCTAAGGAGGCCCTGCAGCCTTGCCCTCTGCGGCTTTACCCTGGTACTGTGAGCTAAGAGGGACCTGCAGCCTTGCCCTCTGCGGCTTTACCCCGGTACTGTGAGCTAAGGGGGCACTGCAGCCTTGCCCTCTGCGGCTTTACCCCGGTACTGTGAGCTAAGGGGGCACTGCAGCCTTGCCCTCTGCGGCTTTACTCCGGTACTGTGAGCTAAGGGGGCACTGCAGCCTTGCCCTCTGCGGCTTTACCCCGGTACTGTGAGCTAAGGGGGCACTGCAGCCTTGCCCTCTGCGGCTTTACCCCGGTACTGTGAGCTAAGGGGGCCCTGCAGCCTTGCCCTCTGCGGCTTTACCCCGGTACTGTGAGCTAAGGGGGCACTGCAGCCTTGCGCTCTGTGGCTTTACCCCGGTACTGTGAGCTAAGGGGGCACTGCAGCCTTGCCCTCTGCGGCTTTACCCCGGTACTGTGAGCTAAGGGGGCACTGCAGCCTTGCCCTCTGTGGCTTTACCCCGGTACTGTGAGCTAAGGGGGCACTGCAGCCTTGCCCTCTGCGGCTTTACCCCGGTACTCTGAGCTAAGGGGGCACTGCAGCCTTGCCCTCTGCGGCTTTACCCCGGTACTCTGAGCTAAGTTGGCACTGCAGCCTTGCCCTCTGCGGCTTTACTCCCGTAGTGTGAGCTAAGGGGGACCTACAGCCTTGCCCTCTGCGGCTTTACCCCAGTACTGTGAGCTAAGGGGGCACTGCAGCCTTGCCCTCTGCGGCTTTACCCCAGTACTGTGAGCTAAGGGGGACCTACAGCCTTGCCCTCTGCGGCTTTACCCCAGTACTGTGAGGTAAGGGGGCCCTGCAGCCTTGCCCTCTGCGGCTTTACCCCAATAGTGTGAGCTAAGGGGGCCCTGCAGCCTTGCCCTCTGCAGCTTTCCCCCAGTACTGTGAGCTAAGGGGGCACTGCAGCCTTGCCCTCCGCGGCTTTACCCCGGTACTGTGAGCTAAGGGGACCCTGCAGCCTTGCCCTCTACGGCTTTACCCCGGTACTGTGAGCTAAGGGGGCACTGCAGCCTTGCCCTCTGCGGCTTTACCCTGGTACTGTGAGCTAAGGGGGCCCTGCAGCCTTGCCCTCTACGGCTTTACCCCAATAGTGTGAGCTAAGGGGGCCCTGCAGCCTTGCCCTCTGCGGCTTTACCCCGGTACTGTGAGCTAAAGGGGGCCCTGCAGCCTTGCCCTCTACGGCTTTACCCCAATAGTGTAAGCTAAGTGGGCCCTTCAGCCTTGCCCTCTGCGGCTTTACCCCAATAGTGTGAGCTAAGGGGACCCTGCAGCCTTGCCCTCTGCGGCTTTACCCCAGTACTGTGAGCTAAGGGGGGCACTGCAGCCTTGCCCTCCGCGGCTTTACCCCGGTACTGTGAGCTAAGGGGGCACTGCAGCCTTGCCCTCTGCGGCTTTACCCCGGTACTGTGAGCTAAGGGGGCCCTGCAGCCTTGCCCTCTGCGGCTTTACCCCGGTACTCTGAGCTAAGGGGGCACTGCAGCCTTGCCCTCTGCGGCTTTACTCCGGTAGTGTGAGCTAAAGGGGGACCTACAGCTTTGCCCTCTGCGGCTTTACCCCAGTACTGTGAGCTAAGGGGGCACTGCAGCCTTGCCCTCTGCGGCTTTACCCCAGTACTGTGAGCTAAGGGGGACCTACAGCCTTGCCCTCTGCGGCTTTACCCCAGTACTGTGAGGTAAGGGGGCCCTGCAGCCTTGCCCTCTGCGGCTTTACCCCAATAGTGTGAGCTAAGGGGGCCCTGCAGCCTTGCCCTCTGCAGATTTACCCCAGTACTGTGAGCTAAGGGGGCACTGCAGCCTTGCCCTCAGCGGCTTTACCCCGGTACTGTGAGTTAAGGGGACCCTGCAGCCTTGCCCTCTACGTCTTTACCCCGGTACTGTGAGCTAAGGGGGCACTGCAGCCTTGCCCTCTGCGGCTTTACCCCGGTACTGTGAGCTAAGGGGGCCCTGCAGCCTTGCCCTCTATGGCTTTACCCCAATAGTGTGAGCTAAGGGGGCCCTGCAGCCTTGCGCTCTGCGGCTTTACCCCAATAGTGTGAGCTAAGGGGGCCCTGCAGCCTTGCCCTCTGCAGCTTTACCCCAGTACTGTGAGCTAAGGGGGCACTGCAGCCTTGCCCTCTGCGGCTTTACCCCAGTAGTGTGAGCTAAGGGGGCCCTGCAGCCTTGCCCTCTGCAGCTTTACCCCAGTACTGTGAGCTAAGGGGGCCCTGCAGCCTTGCCCTCTGCGGCTTTACCCCGGTACTGTGAGCTAAGGGGGCCCTGCAGCCTTGCCCTCTGCGGCTTTACCCCGCTACTGTGAGCTAAGGGGGCACTGCAGCCTTGCCCTCTGCGGCTTTACCCCAGTAGTGTGAGCTAAGGGGGCACTGCAGCCTTGCCCTCTATGGCCTTACTCCAGTACTGTGAGCTAAGAGGGACCTGCAGCCTTGCCCTCTGCGGCTTTACCCCGCTACTGTGAGCTAAGGGGGCACTGCAGCCTTGCCCTCTGTGGCCTTACTCCAGTACTGTGAGCTAAGGGGGCACTGCAGCCTTGCCCTCTGCGGCTTTACCCCAGTACTGTGAGCTAAGGGGGCACTGCAGCCTTGCCCTCTGTGGCCTTACTCCAGTACTGTGAGCTAAGAGGGACCTGCAGCCTTGCCCTCTGCGGCTTTACCCCAGTACTGTGAGCTAAGGAGGCACTGCAGCCTTGCCCTCTGTGGCCTTACTCCAGTACTGTGAGCTAAGAGGGACCTGCAGCCTTGCCCTCTGCGGCTTTACCCCGGTACTGTGAGCTAAGGGGGCACTGCAGCCTTGCCCTCTACGGCTTTACCCCAGTACTGTGAGCTAAGGGGGCACTGCAGCCTTGCCCTCTGTGGCCTTACTCCAGTACTGTGAGCTAAGGGGGCCCTGCAGCCTTGCCCTCTGCGGCTTTACCCCGGTACTGTGAGCTAAGGGGGCCCTGCAGCCTTGCCCTCTGCGGCTTTACCCCGGTACTGTGAGCTAAGGGGGCCCTGCAGCCTTGCCCTCTGCGGCTTTACCCCGGTACTGTGAGCTAAGGGGGCCCTGCAGCCTTGCCCTCTGCGGCTTTACCCCGGTACTGTGAGCTAAGGGGGCACTGCAGCCTTGCCCTCTACGGCTTTACCCCAGTACTGTGAGCTAAGGGGGCCCTGCAGCCTTGCCCTCTGCGGCTTTACCCCGGTACTGTGAGCTAAGGGGGCCCTGCAGCCTTGCCCTCTGCGGCTTTACCCCGGTACTGTGAGCTAAGGGGGCCCTGCAGCCTTGCCCTCTGCGGCTTTACCTGCGGAGGTCACACTCTCCCCTACTTTATTTAATGTCGTCCCTCTCTCTCTCTTTCTCTCTCTCTCTCTCTCTCTACTCTTTTCTCTCCATTTCGGTATGCCCTTTTGATTTCCCCACCTGTGGTTTTACCTGCGGAGGTCACACTCTCCCCTACTTTATTTAATGTCGTCCCTCTCTCTCTTCTCTTCTTTTCAGACAATACTACAAGTCCTGCAAGACGGGGAACATGGACAAGGCCTTATCCATCTGGTTCCTCCTGGGCTGGCTGGCGGGGGACTCCTGCAACTTTGTGGGCGCCTTCCTGTCCCACCAGCTCCCCTTACAGGTAAGTGCCCCCCCACCAGAGCTGATCTGTATCTAAGGCCTGAGTGGCCCTCCTGGATTCTGATCAGCAACATTAAGCATTACTGGAAACTAAAACTTAAAGGGACAGTCCATTCAAGGTGTCAGGTTAGTACTGCCAGCCATGCCAACCTACCCTGCTGCAGAGGCAGGGCAAAAACAACTTACCTCTCCCAGGAAGCACACCGATCGGCATGGCATCCCAGGCGAGGTAAGTCGTTCTTCATGATGTAACCCCCAGCGACATCGGCACCGGAACATCTGCCTGGACTGTCCCTTTAAAGCGTAACAAAACCCACATGGCACGTCCCTGGAATCAAAAAGATTCCGCTGGCCTTTCGGGATGCCCCGCTGTGTGAACCCCCCCCCCCCCCCTTTCCTGGAAGGATGCTGCAACACTCACCTACTTCCAGGGCAACCATGCTGGTGGCGACACCCCCTGCCTCTGAGCACACTCACATCCCCGCCATTCAGATAGGCTGGCCTTTTTGGGATGCCCTGCTGTGCGATACCCGCCCGGTCCAGTTGCGCATGCGCAGGCTCTCTTCCAATCAGAGCCCTTTGGCATGTTTCCAGGCTTCGGCAAAAGGCTTTGTTTTCCTTGAAAAGCTCTCTCCCGCGCCCCCCGTGGGGTATGGGCCTCCACCCCGGCCTATATGAACACAGCGGCACCGCGCTCCCCATTGTACATAAAAGGCGGCAGCTCTGATCGGATCATGCCCGCGCATGCACCAGGGAATCAGGAAAAGGTGAGTTATTACCGACGCCCTGAAGGGTTTCACACAGCGGGGCATCCCGAATCGGGGGGAAAGCCAGCGGCCGGCCCTGGAATCTTTTAGATTTAGCTGCCCCTGCCGTTACCAGCGCTGCTGCTGCGGGGCTCTAACTGGCCACCAACCGCTGAGCATATTCCCCCTTAATATACCATCATTATAGCGAGCCTTCACCCTGAATAAGAGCCTATCTTATATGTTTCCCCCCTGTACATACAGATTGCTCACATTAATCCGGACCCTCACCCTGAATAAGAGCCTATCTTATATGTTTCCCACACCCTGTACATACAGATTGCTCACATTAATCCGGACCTTCACCCTGAATAAGAGCCTATCTTATATGTTTCCCACACCCTGTACATACAGATTGCTCACATTAATCCGGACCTTCACCCTGAATAAGAGCCTATCTTATATGTTTCCCCCTCCCTGTATATACAGATTGCCCACATTAATCCGGACCCTCACCCTGAATAAGAGCCTATCTTATATGTTTCCCCCCTGTACATACAGATTGCTCACATTAATCCGGACCCTCACCCTGAATAAGAGCCTATCTTATATGTTTCCCCCCTGTACATACAGATTGCTCACATTAATCCGGACCCTCACCCTGAATAAGAGCCTATCTTATATGTTTCCCACACCCTGTACATACAGATTGCTCACATTAATCCGGACCTTCACCCTGAATAAGAGCCTATCTTATATGTTTCCCACACCCTGTACATACAGATTGCTCACATTAATCCGGACCTTCACCCTGAATAAGAGCCTATCTTATATGTTTCCCACACCCTGTACATACAGATTGCTCACATTAATCCGGACCTTCACCCTGAATAAGAGCCTATCTTATATGTTTCCCACACCCTGTACATACAGATTGCTCACATTAATCCGGACCCTCACCCTGAATAAGAGCCTATCTTATATGTTTCCCACACCCTGTACATACAGATTGCTCACATTAATCCGGACCTTCACCCTGAATAAGAGCCTATCTTATATGTTTCCCACACCCTGTACATACAGATTGCTCACATTAATCCGGACCTTCACCCTGAATAAGAGCCTATCTTATATGTTTCCCACACCCTGTACATACAGATTGCTCACATTAATCCGGACCTTCACCCTGAATAAGAGCCTATCTTATATGTTTCCCACACCCTGTACATACAGATTGCTCACATTAATCCGGACCTTCACCCTGAATAAGAGCCTATCTTATATGTTTCCCCCTCCCTGTATATACAGATTGCCCACATTAATCCGGACCCTCACCCTGAATAAGAGCCTATCTTATATGTTTCCCACACCCTGTACATACAGATTGCTCACATTAATCCGGACCCTCACCCTGAATAAGAGCCTATCTTATATGTTTCCCACACCCTGTACATACAGATTGCTCACATTAATCCGGACCCTCACCCTGAATAAGAGCCTATCTTATATGTTTCCCGCACCCTGTACATATAGATTGCTCACATTAATCCGGACCTTCACCCTGAATAAGAGCCTATCTTATATGTTTCCCACACCCTGTACATACAGATTGCTCACATAAATCCGGACCTTCACCCTGAATAAGAGCCTATCTTATATGTTTCCCCCCTGTACATACAGACTGCTCACATTAATCCGGACCTTCACCCTGAATAAGAGCCTATCTTATATGTTTCCCACACCCTGTACATACAGATTGCTCACATTAATCCGGACCTTCACCCTGAATAAGAGCCTATCTTGTATGTTTCCCACACCCTGTACATACAGATTGCTCACATTAATCCGGACCTTCACCCTGAATAAGAGCCTATCTTATATGTTTCCCACACCCTGTACATACAGATTGCGCACATTAATCCGGACCCTCACCCTGAATAAGAGCCTATCTTATATGTTTCCCACACCCTGTACATACAGATTGCTCACATTAATCCGGACCCTCACCCTGAATAAGAGCCTATCTTATATGTTTCCCGCACCCTGTACATATAGATTGCTCACATTAATCCGGACCCTCACCCTGAATAAGAGCCTATCTTATATGTTTCCCGCACCCTGTACATATAGATTGCTCACATTAATCCGGACCCTCACCCTGAATAAGAGCCTATCTTATATGTTTCCCACACCCTGTACATACAGATTGCTCACATTAATCCGGACCCTCACACTGAATAAGAGCCTATCTTATATGTTTCCCACACTTTGTACATACAGATTGCTCACATTAATCCGGACCTTCACCCTGAATAAGAGCCTATCTTATGTTTCCCACACCCTGTACATACAGATTGCTCACATTAATCCAGACCCTCACCCTGAATAAGAGCCTATCTTATATGTTTCCCACACCCTGTACATACAGATTGCTCACATTAATCCGGACCTTCACCCTGAATAAGAGCCTATCTTATATGTTTCCCACACCCTGTACATACAGATTGCCCACATTAATCCGGACCTTCACCCTGAATAAGAGCCTATCTTATATGTTTCCCACACCCTGTACATACAGATTGCTCACATTAATCCGGACCCTCACCCTGAATAAGAGCCTATCTTATATGTTTCCCACACCCTGTACATACAGATTGCTCACATTAATCCGGACCTTCACCCTGAATAAGAGCCTATCTTATATGTTTCCCACACCCTGTACATACAGATTGCTCACATTAATCCGGACCCTCACCCTGAATAAGAGCCTATCTTATATGTTTCCCACACCCTGTACATACAGATTGCCCACATTAAAAATCATCCTACCTGCATCTACTGCATGTTATGAGCCTTTAAACATCCAAGATGGTGGCTCATGGAGCATCAGGCAGCCTGCAAACAGGAAGTGCCTTCTGGCTGTGCTGCTCTGCATTCTGGGATTGCTGACCTTTCCCTGACCCCAGCTCTGCTCTGTCTGAGCAAAGCACAGCTATAACTCCGCCCCCTGCACTTTATCCCACTCTCCTCTCCTCAGTATGTGATGCTTCTGAGTCAAGATGGCGGCGCCTGTATCCTAGAGTCCTGAACAGAGTTGCAGCCCAGTGAGGGAAAGAATAATAAGTGACTAAAAATGTAAAATATATAAAGTTTAGATGCTGGGGAATCGTTTATAAGGGTTTGGGGCTTTTCCTGGTGAAGGTCCGGGTTAAGGCTCCGCCCCCTTCCCGCAGCCAATCACATGACATATGGGACAGTTGTGTAGCGCGAGCTCTCCTGTTGCTTTGTTTCAGACGTACACGGCGGTTTATTACGTGTTGGCGGATCTTCTGATGCTCGGCCTCTACATCCACTACAAGTACCGGAACCGCGACGCCCGCGGTGAGTATGGCGCTGCTGCCATGGCGACGGCGCCTCTCTGCCCAGAATCATGCCGCTAACTGCGTCTCCGCTCTCAGCCTCTCTTTTAGTGAATGGCGTCTGCGGATTGGCGCTGCTTGGTTCCGCGGCCGCCCTGTCTCCGTTCTGCCGCCAGGGGCCGGCCCCCGAGGATCCCCGCAGCCTGACCAGTGGGAGGCGCTTACTCAGCGCCGATGATGCAGAGGTGGGTAATAATCCAATCGCAGGGCCGGGCGTAACCTGAGGTGACACCCATGGCATTGCTGTTAGATGTATATGAGGCTCCGGTGACACCCATGGCATTGCTGTTAGATATATATGAGGCTCCGGTGACACCCATGGCATTGCTGTTAGATATATATGAGGCTCCGGTGACACCCATGGCATTGCTGTTAGATTAATATGAGCCTCCTGCGCTGGTGACACCCATGGCATTGCTGTTAGATATATATGAGGCTCCGGTGACACCCATGGCATTGCTGTTAGATGTATATGAGGCTCCGGTGACACCCATGGCATTGCTGTTAGATATATATGAGGCTCTGGTGACACCCATGGCATTGCTGTTAGATATATATGAGGCTCTGGTGACACCCATGGCATTGCTGTTAGATGTATATGAGGCTCCGGTGACACCCATGGCATTGCTGTTAGATATATATGAGGCTCCGGTGACACCCATGGCATTGCTGTTAGATATATATGAGGCTCCTGTGCTGGTGACACCCATGGCATTGCTGTTAGATATATATGAGGCTCCGGTGACACCCATGGCATTGCTGTTAGATGTATATGAGGCTCCGGTGACACCCATGGCATTGCTGTTAGATGTATATGAGGCTCCGGTGACACCCATGGCATTGCTGTTAGATATATATGAGGCTCTGGTGACACCCATGGCATTGCTGTTAGATATATATGAGGCTCCTGTGCTGGTGACACCCATGGCATTGCTGTTAGATATATATGAGGCTCCGGTGACACCCATGGCATTGCTGTTAGATATATATGAGGCTCCGGTGACACCCATGGCATTGCTGCTAGATATATATGAGGCTCTGGTGACACCCATAGCATTGCTGTTAGATATATATGAGGCTCCGGTGACACCCATGGCATTGCTGTTAGATATATATGAGGCTCTGGTGACACCCATGGCATTGCTGTTAGATATATATGAGGCTCCGGTGACACCCATGGCATTGCTGTTAGATATATATGAGGCTCTGGTGACACCCATGGCATTGCTGTTAGATATATATGAGGCTCCGGTGACACCCATGGCATTGCTGTTAGATATATATGAGGCTCTGGTGACACCCATGGCATTGCTGTTAGATATATATGAGGCTCCGGTGACACCCATGGCATTGCTGTTAGATATATATGAGGCTCCGGTGACACCCATGGCATTGCTGTTAGATATATATGAGGCTCTGGTGACACCCATGGCATTGCTGTTAGATATATATGAGGCTCCTGTGCTGGTGACACCCATGGCATTGCTGTTAGATGTATATGAGGCTCCGGTGACACCCATGGCATTGCTGTTAGATATATATGAGGCTCCGGTGACACCCATGGCATTGCTGTTAGATATATATGAGGCTCCGGTGACACCCATGGCATTGCTGTTAGATATATATGAGGCTCCGGTGACACCCATGGCATTGCTGTTTGTGCTTTGCAGCCGTTCAGCACCCAGGAGATCATCGGCTGTGTGATTGGTTCGCTGTCCTCCATGTTTTATCTGGTCTCCCGCCTGCCGCAGATCATCACCAATGTGAGTACAATGGTTGTGACATCACTCATGCGCTGTGGGAGGGGTTGGTGACATCACCATGTGCTGTGGGAGGGGTTAGTAATTGGGGGGCGGGGCTTTCCTCTCTTGCAGTTCCGGAGGCGGTCCACAGAGGGCCTGGCGCTCTCCCTCTTCTGTATGGTGATCCTGGGGAACCTGACCTACGGCCTGAGCATCCTGCTGAAGAACCCCGACAAGGGCCAATCGGAATCCGACTACATCCAGCACCACCTGCCCTGGTTGGTCGGGAGCCTCGGGGTGATGAGCCTGGACCTCATTGTATCCTTTGCTGCGCAATGACTCACCCGACCACTGGCTGGAGGCCAGAGACTCACCCGACCACTGGCTGGAGGCCAGAGACTTACCTGACCACTGACTGGAGGCCAGAGAGCTGTCTGACCACTGGCTGGAGGCCAGAGACTTACCTGACCACTGACTGGAGGCCAGAGAGCTGTCTGACCACTGGCTGGAGGCCAGAGACTTACCTGACCACTGACTGGAGGCCAGAGAGCTGTCTGACCACTGGCTGGAGGCCAGAGACTTACCCGACCACTGGCTGGAGGCCAGAGACTCACCCGACCACTGGCTGGAGGCCAGAGACTCACCCGACCACTGGCTGGAGGCCAGAGAGCTGTCTGACCACTGGCTGGAAGCCAGAGACTTACCTGACCACTGGCTGGAGGCCAGAGACTTACCTGACCACTGACTGGAGGCCAGAGAGCTGTCTGACCACTGGCTGGAGGCCAGAGACTTACCCGACCACTGGCTGGAGGCCAGAGACTCACCCGACCACTGGCTGGAGGCCAGAGACTCACCCGACCACTGGCTGGAGGCCAGAGAGCTGTCTGACCACTGGCTGGAAGCCAGAGACTTACCTGACCAATGGCTGGAGGCCAGAGACTCACCCGACCACTGGCTGGAGGCCAGAGAGCTGTCTGACCACTGGCTGGAGGCCAGAGAGCTGTCTGACCACTGGCTGGAGGCCAGAGAGCTGTCTGACCACTGGCTGGAGGCCAGAGAGCTGTCTGACCACTGGCTGGAGGCCAGAGAGCTGTCTGACCACTGGCTGGAGGCCAGAGAGCTGTCTGACCACTGGCTGGAGGCCAGAGAGCTGTCTGACCACTGGCTGGAGGCCAGAGAGCTGTCTGACCACTGGCTGGAGGCCAGAGAGCTGTCTGACCACTGGCTGGAGGCCAGAGAGCTGTCTGACCAATGGCTGGAGGCCAGAGAGCTGTCTGACCAATGGCTGGAGGCCAGAGAGCTGTCTGACCACTGGCTGGAGGCCAGAGACCTGTCCAACCACTGGCTGGTGGCCAGAGAGCTGTCTGACCAATGGCTGGAGGCCAGAGAGCTGTCTGACCAATGGCTGGAGGCCAGAGACCTGTCCGACCACTGGCTGGAGGCCAGAGAGCTGTCTGACTACTGACTGGAGGCCAGAGACCTGTACGACCACTGGCTGGAGGCCAGAGAGCTGTCTGACCAATGGCTGGAGGCCAGAGAGCTGTCTGACCAATGGCTGGAGGCCAAAGAGCTGTCTGACCAATGGCTGGAGGCCAGAGAGCTGTCTGACCAATGGCTGGAGGCCAGAGAGCTGTCTGACCAATGGCTGGAGGCCAGAGAGCTGTCTGACCACTGTCTGGAGGCCAGAGAGCTGTCTGACCATTGGCTGGAGGCCAGAAAGCTGTCTGACCACTGGCTGGAGGCCAGAAAGCTGTCTGACCACTGGCTGGAGGCCAGAGAGCTGTCTGACCACTGGCTGGAGGCCAGAGAGCTGTCTGACCACTGGCTGGAGGCCAGAGACCTGTCTGACCACTGTCTGGAGGCCAGAGAGCTGTCTGACCACTGACTGGAGGCCAGAGACCCGTCTGACCACTGGCTGGAGGCCAGAGAGCTGTCTGACCACTGGCTGGAGGCCAGAGACCTGTCTGACCACTGGCTGGAGGCCAGAGAGCTGTCTGACCACTGGCTGGAGGCCAGAGAGCTGTCTGACCACTGGCTGGAGGCCAGAGAGCTGTCTGACCACTGGCTGGAGGCCAGAGAGCTGTCTGACCACTGGCTGGAGGCCAGAGAGCTGTCTGACCACTGGCTGGAGGCCAGAGAGCTGTCTGACCAATGGCTGGAGGCCAGAGACTTACCTGACCACTGACTGGAGGCCAGAGAGCTGTCTGACCAATGGCTGGAGGCCAGAGAGCTGTCTGACCAATGGCTGGAGGCCAGAGAGCTGTCTGACCAATGGCTGGAGGCCAGAGAGCTGTCTGACCACTGGCTGGAGGCCAGAGAGCTGTCTGACCACTGGCTGGAGGCCAGAGAGCTGTCTGACCACTGGCTGGAGGCCAGAGAGCTGTCTGACCACTGGCTGGAGGCCAGAGAGCTGTCTGACCACTGGCTGGAGGCCAGAGAGCTGTCTGACCACTGGCTGGAGGCCAGAGAGCTGTCTGACCACTGGCTGGAGGCCAGAGAGCTGTCTGACCAATGGCTGGAGGCCAGAGACTTACCTGACCACTGACTGGAGGCCAGAGAGCTGTCTGACCAATGGCTGGAGGCCAGAGAGCTGTCTGACCACTGGCTGGAGGCCAGAGAGCTGTCTGACCACTGGCTGGAGGCCAGAGAGCTGTCTGACCACTGGCTGGAGGCCAGAGAGCTGTCCGACCACTGGCTGGAGGCCAGAGAGCTGTCCGACCACTGGCTGGAGGCCAGAGAGCTGTCCGATCACTGGCTGGAGGCCAGAGACTCGTCTGACCACTGGCTGGAGGCCAGAGAGCTGTCCGACCACTGGCTGGAGGCCAGAGAGCTGTCCGACCACTGGCTGGAGGCCAGAGAGCTGTCCGATCACTGGCTGGAGGCCAGAGACCCGTCTGACCACTGGCTGGAGGCCAGAGAGCTGTCTGACCACTGACTGGAGGCCAGAGAGCTGTCTGACCACTGGCTGGAGGCCAGAGACCCGTCTGACCACTGGCTGGAGGCCAGAGAGCTGTCTGACCACTGACTGGAGGCCAGAGAGCTGTCTGACCACTGGCTGGAGGCCAGAGAGCTGTCGGACCACTGGCTGGAGGCCAGAGAGCTGTCTGACCACTGACTGGAGGCCAGAGAGCTGTCTGACCACTGGCTGGAGGCCAGAGAGCTGTCGGACCACTGGCTGGAGGCCAGAGAGCTGTCTGACCACTGACTGGAGGCCAGAGAGCTGTCTGACCACTGGCTGGAGGCCAGAGAGCTGTCTGACCACTGGCTGGAGGCCAGAGAGCTGTCTGACCACTGGCTGGAGGCCAGAGAGCTGTCTGACCACTGGCTGGAGGCCAGAGAGCTGTCTGACCACTGGCTGGAGGCCAGAGAGCTGTCTGACCACTGGCTGGAGGCCAGAGAGCTGTCTGACCACTGGCTGGAGGCCAGAGAGCTGTCTGACCACTGGCTGGAGGCCAGAGAGCTGTCCGATCACTGGCTGGAGGCCAGAGAGCTGTCTGACCACTGGCTGGAGGCCAGAGAGCTGTCTGACCACTGGCTGGAGGCCAGAGACCTGTCGGACCACTGGCTGGAGGCCAGAGAGCTGTCTGACCACTGACTGGAGGCTAGAGACCTGTCGGACCACTGGCTGGAGGCCAGAGAGCTGTCTGACCACTGACTGGAGGCCAGAGAGCTGTCTGACCACTGGCTGGAGGCCAGAGAGCTGTCCGCCCACTGACTGGAGGCCAGAGAGCTGTCGGACCACTGGCTGGAGGCCAGAGAGCTGTCTGACCACTGGCTGGAGGCCAGAGAGCTGTCCGCCCACTGACTGGAGGCCAGAGAGCTGTCTGACCACTGGCTGGAGGCCAGAGAGCTGTCTGACCACTGGCTGGAGGCCAGAGAGCTGTCTGACCACTGGCTGGAGGCCAGAGAGCTGTCTGACCACTGGCTGGAGGCCAGAGAGCTGTCTGACCACTGGCTGGAGGCCAGAGAGCTGTCTGACCACTGGCTGGAGGCCAGAGAGCTGTCTGACCACTGGCTGGAGGCCAGAGAGCTGTCTGACCACTGGCTGGAGGCCAGAGAGCTGTCTGACCACTGGCTGGAGGCCAGAGAGCTGTCTGACCACTGGCTGGAGGCCAGAGAGCTGTCTGACCACTGGCTGGAGGCCAGAGAGCTGTCTGACCACTGGCTGGGGAGGCCAGAGAGCTGTCTGACCACTGGCTGGAGGCCAGAGAGCTGTCTGACCACTGGCTGGAGGCCAGAGAGCTGTCTGACCACTGGCTGGAGGCCAGAGAGCTGTCGGACCACTGGCTGGAGGCCAGAGAGCTGTCGGACCACTGGCTGGAGGCCAGAGACCTGTCGGACCACTGGCTGGAGGCCAGAGAGCTGTCGGACCACTGGCTGGAGGCCAGAGAGCTGTCGGACCACTGGCTGGAGGCCAGAGAGCTGTCTGACCAATGGCTGGAGGCCAGAGACCCTTCCGCCCACTGGCTGGAGGCCAGAGAGCTGTCCGACCACTGACTGGAGGCCAGAGAGCTGTCCGACCACTGACTGGAGGCCAGAGAGCTGTCTGACCACTGTCTGGAGGCCAGAGAGCTGTATGACCAATGGCTGGAGGCCAGAGACCCTTCCGCCGACTGGCTGGAGGCCAGAGAGCTGTCCGCCCACTGGCTGGAGGCCAGAGAGCTGTCCGCCCACTGGCTGGAGGCCAGAGAGCTGTCCGCCCACTGACTGGAGGCCAGAGAGCTGTCCGCCCACTGACTGGAGGCCAGAGAGCTGTCCGCCCACTGACTGGAGGCCAGAGAGCTGTCCGCCCACTGACTGGAGGCCAGAGAGCTGTCGGACCACTGGCTGGAGGCCAGAGAGCTGCCGGACCACTGGCTGGAGGCCAGAGACCCTTCCGCCGACTGGCTGGAGGCCAGAGAGCTGTCCGCCCACTGGCTGGAGGCCAGAGAGCTGTCCGCCCACTGGCTGGAGGCCAGAGAGCTGTCTGACCAATGGCTGGAGGCCAGAGACCCTTCCGCCCACTGGCTGGAGGCCAGAGAGCTGTCCGACCACTGGCTGGAGGCCAGAGAGCTGTCCGACCACTGGCTGGAGGCCAGAGAGCTGTCCGACCACTGGCTGGAGGCCAGAGAGCTGTCCGCCCACTGGCTGGAGGCCAGAGAGCTGTCTGACCACTGACTGGAGGCCAGAGACCCTGTGACATCACTCACTGTATGAGATCTTCCTTCACTCCCCGCAGATCATCTGCCAGTTCTTCGCGTTCAACCGGAAGCAATCGGACGCCGCAGAGAGGGAGCCGCTACTCGGGGGGCCCGGAAAATAACGACGGGGCGGGCCCGAGTGGCTTCCGGTCCCCGGGGCGAGATGGGGACATTCCAAGTCTTAAAAACAAGTTTACAGGGAGGCTCCTCCCCTGCTTAGTGAACTAGGAGAAGCTCGGGGGCGGAGCTAAATGTAACACGATGCTTGATGCTATACTCACCTCCACCACTCGGAGCGCTGCTGGGGAGCATGATTCAGTTGTATGAATTAATGACAATGCTCCGCCCCTTTCTTGTCCCCGCCCTCCTCCACGCTTCATTAAAAATTGTATATTAAAGGGAAAACAGGAAGTGGGAGGGGCCTGGCATATGCTGCTGCTTAACCCACCCACGTGCTGCCAGGGATTATTTAAATAGAATTTCGGGTGTTGCTATTGGTTGTTCTTTTAAAAGGGAAAGTGAATGGTTGAACTCCCCCTCCTCCAGGGGGAGGAGCCACTCCCAACGGTGCTGCGTCCTGATTGGACGGATTAGTTTAAAAAAAAAGGGACCTAAACTTATTAAACTATTAGAACCTCCTTTTGCCTGACTTGTCTTATTTCCTGGAGTCATGTGACTGCTTCTATGTACAGCGCTGCGGTATATGTCAGCGCTATATAAATGTATAATAACAGTGTGTGAGTGTGGGGGAGACATTAGAGTGTGAGCTCTGAGGGACAGGAGGTCATGTGACTGCTTCTATGTACAGCGCTGTGGTATATGTCAGCGCTATATAATGTATAATAACAGTGTGTGACTGTGGGGGAGACATTAGAGTGTGAGCTCTGAGGGACAGGAGGTCATGTGACTGCTTCTATGTACAGCGCTGTGGTATATGTCAGCGCTATATAATGTATAATAACAGTGTGTGAGTGTGGAGGAGACATTAGAGTGTGAGCTCTGAGGGACAGGAGGTCATGTGACTGCTTCTATGTACAGCGCTGTGGTATATGTCAGCGCTATATAATGTATAATAACAGTGTGTGAGTGTGGGGGAGACATTAGAGTGTGAGCTCTGAGGGACAGGAGGTCATGTGACTGCTTCTATGTACAGCGCTGTGGTATATGTCAGCGCTATATAATGTATAATAACAGTGTGTGAGTGTGGGGGAGACATTAGAGTGTGAGCTCTGAGGGACAGGAGGTCATGTGACTAACACAAATAAATGAGATGTCATGTGATGCTGATGTTGACCACTAGAGGTCGCCTCTTGGTTAGGAGCAATATATAGTAACAGTAATTATTTCTATTAGTCACATGTCTGGTCTCTGATAGTTAATGGCAACTTTTTGGGTGAGTCGGCGGCTTGTTTGTCTTGTTTGAGGCAGTTTTAACACTTCCTGTTCCGCTAATAACTACGGAGAAATATTCAGGATGAGACACCGCGGGTAATAGAGGACTGCGTTAGTAGAGGATCGGCAGGAGTGTGGATGCCCCCCCACAGAGCCTGAGCTCACTCACCTCTTCCCCCGTCACTCCATCCTCTCCACATTTTTAACCCTCCCCCTGCGATTCTTTAATAGCCTCCCCTGCTTCTCCCGCCCGCATTCTCCACCAAATGTAGAGGGGTTCAGGAAGGCTCTTCCCCTGACCTGCCTATGCCTGTGCTGCTTCAGGGAGTTGTAAGCACCTGCAGAAGGCGATGGGCTGCTCTGCCCGCGGACGCCCTGTTTTGGTTCACCCACGGACGGAAAGTGAGGCTTGGTTACGACCTCTTCTTCTTGCCTCTGGGGACGATGCTGGCAGCTCCAGCCAATAGAGATCCCCGATTCTGGGGTGGGGGAGGGGGCAGTGAAGCAAGGAAGGACCACACATAAAGTGGACCAAAACCCAGGATAGTCAAAATTTGGGGCACCCCGCTTGGGGCTGTGTGAGACCCTCCAAAACCGCCCACATCAACTCACCTCATCGGGGTCCTACGGCACATGTGAGGCCGCTCATCCAATCGGAACCCTCCGAGCCGCTGAGCTATGACGTCTAAGCCGCGGCTCCGAGTGCGCTTCCCTCTAACAGGGATGGAGGGCTAGCGGGGATGCGGCCACGCCCACACAGGCATCATCGGACCGGGATTAAGTGTATGGGGGCGTGTCACACAGCGGGGCATCCTGATTTTGGATGCCCCAGGAGGTGGGGAGGGAATGGATCGGCCGGGAATCTTATATCAGATCATTTCCTATTCCGGAGAAATAAGTTCCTCATGGGCGTGGCCCCGATACCGCTGCCGTATCATTCATAGGGTGCAGCCTCGCTGTGTGGGGCGGGGCCTGGAATAGGGGGCGGAGCTGAGTACCACGACATCTCCTGCTCCAAGTCTCAACATAATCCATGAAATCCGGCCAATAAAAAGGGACAAAGCGCCACCTGGTGGCCTCACCATCATCGGGAACTACCCATGAGACACTTCTCTTAAAGGGGAACTGTACACAGGAATTGTTGTTCCCTCTCAGATTTGGGATGAGCCACTGTGTGTATCCCCGCTTTTCGCCCAGGAAACTCGCTTCCTAGGGCAAAATAGAGGGTGCGGATTTTCTTACGCCCAGAACCGGACGGAACGAGTTACACCCCCCACCACATAGCTTTTACATTTCTGTAACGGGCTCAGGACCCAGTTCTGCCCCATTCTAAAACCCTGTTCTTGGATTCGCCAGGTGCGCGGCATCCGGCCTAATAGTTTGACACCAGAACCTGGGTCCTGCGACCCTCCCAGAGAAAGTTATGATCCAGAAATCGTTCCGTGTTCTGCCCTTGAGCTTTGTATTTCTTGATGAACCCCATAGAACTTTCTGCTGACGCATTTTCAGGGTCCCGTTTGGATTTACACTCCTCTCCCCCGCACGACCGATTTAAAGTGGAGCAAAACCGGACCTTCTCCATGATTTACTGAGAAGCCCAAACCCATAAAATATATTAACGTTAGATGCTGGGGAATTTTTAAGTTTTTAGTCACTTACTTATTATTCTTTCCCCCACTGGGCTGCAACTCTGTTCAGGACTCTAGGATACGGGCGCCGCCATCTTGACTCAGAAGCATCACACTTACTGAGGAGAGTGGGGATAAAGTACAGGGGGGTGGGTTATAGCTGTGCTTTGCTCAGACAGAGCAGAGCTGGGGTCAGGAAGAGGTCAGTTATTCAGGGTGAGGGTCCGGATTAATGTGAGCAATCTGTATGTACAGGGTGTGGGAAACATATAAGATAGGCTCTTATTCAGGGTGAAGGTCCGGATTAATGTGGGCAATCTGTATGTACAGGGTGGGGAAACATATAAGATAGGCTCTTATTCAGGGTGAAGGTCCGGATTAATGTGGGCAATCTGTATGTACAGGGTGGGGAAACATATAAGATAGGCTCTTATTCAGGGTGAGGGTCCGGATTAATGTGAGCAATCTGTATGTACAGGGTGTGGGAAACATATAAGATAGGCTCTTATTCAGGGTGAAGGTCCGGATTAATGTGGGCAATCTGTATGTACAGGGTGGGGAAACATATAAGATAGGCTCTTATTCAGGGTGAAGGTCCGGATTAATGTGGGCAATCTGTATGTACAGGGTGGGGAAACATATAAGATAGGCTCTTATTCAGGGTAAAGGTCCGGATTAATGTGAGCAATCTGTATGTACAGGGTGTGGGAAACATATAAGATAGGCTCTTATTCAGGGTGAGGGTCCGGATTAATGTGAGCAATCTGTATGTACAGGGTGTGGGAAACATATAAGATAGGCTCTTATTCAGGGTGAGGGTCCGGATTAATGTGGGCAATCTGTATGTACAGGGTGTGGGAAACATATAAGATAGGCTCTTATTCAGGTTGAGGGTCCGGATTAATGTGGGCAATCTGTATGTACAGGGTGTGGGATAGGCTCTTATTCAGGGTGAAGGTCCGGATTAATGTGAGAAATCTGTATGTACAGGATGTGGGAAACATATAAGATAGGCTCTTATTCAGGGTGAAGGTCCGGATTAATGTGGGCAATCTGTATGTACAGGGTGTGGGATAGGCTCTTATTCAGGGTGAGGGTCCGGATTAATGTGAGCAATCTGTATGTACAGGGTGTGGGAAACATATAAGATAGGCTCTTATTCAGGGTGAGGGTCCGGATTAATGTGAGCAATCTGTATGTACAGGGTGTGGAAAACATATAAGATAGGCTCTTGTTCAGGGTGAGGGTCCGGATTAATGTGGGCAATCTGTATGTACAGGAGGGGAAACATATAAGATAGGCTCTTATTCAGGGTGAGGGTCCGGATTAATGTGGGCAATCTGTATGTACAGAGTGTGGGAAACATATAAGATAGGCTCTTATTCAGGGTGAAGGTCTGGATTAATGTGAGCAATCTGTATGTACAGGGTATGGGAAACATATAAGATAGGCTCTTATTCAGGGTGAGGGTCCGGATTAATGTGAGCAATCTGTATGTACAAGGTGTGGGAAACATATAAGATAGGCTCTTATTCAGAGTGAAGGTCCGGATTAATGTGAGCAATCTGTATGTACAAGGTGTGGGAAACATATAAGATAGGCTCTTATTCAGAGTGAAGGTCCGGATTAATGTGAGCAATCTGTATGTACAAGGTGTGGGAAACATATAAGATAGGCTCTTATTCAGAGTGAAGGTCCGGATTAATGTGAGCAATCTGTATGTACAAGGTGTGGGAAACATATAAGATAGGCTCTTATTCAGAGTGAAGGTCCGGATTAATGTGAGCAATCTGTATGTACAAGGTGTGGGAAACATATAAGATAGGCTCTTATTCAGAGTGAAGGTCCGGATTAATGTGAGCAATCTGTATGTACAGGGTGTGGGAAACATATAAGATAGGCTCTTATTCAGAGTGAAGGTCCGGATTAATGTGAGCAATCTGTATGTACAAGGTGTGGGAAACATATAAGATAGGCTCTTATTCAGAGTGAAGGTCCGGATTAATGTGAGCAATCTGTATGTACAAGGTGTGGGAAACATATAAGATAGGCTCTTATTCAGAGTGAAGGTCCGGATTAATGTGAGCAATCTGTATGTACAAGGTGTGGGAAACATATAAGATAGGCTCTTATTCAGAGTGAAGGTCCGGATTAATGTGAGCAATCTGTATGTACAAGGTGTGGGAAACATATAAGATAGGCTCTTATTCAGAGTGAAGGTCCGGATTAATGTGAGCAATCTGTATGTACAAGGTGTGGGAAACATATAAGATAGGCTCTTAGAAGAAGCTAGGGTCCGGTTATATCCCCACCCCTCGGGGTATCCAGGTTTGGGATGCTCTACCCGTGTGAAACGCTGCTTCCTGGAGCAGAGCCACGCCCACACCGGCAAGGTCTGTATATCTTCCACACAGCAGTACATGCTGAATCGGGATGCCCCAGGGGGTGGATCAGAACCCGGGATGGTGCAATTCACAGGTTTTGGTCTACTTGAAGCATGCTGCATCGGGAGAGAGCAGCTTCATTAACCCTTTGCCCGGAGTGTCCCTTTACTGCCACCTCTATCTCTCTGTGGGGTTTTCTTTATTATCATCCTTTATATTGCTGTATAGCGCCACCTCCTGGCACGGACCAGTCTGTCTAACTCCCAGTCTTACGTGATTCCCACACCCCTGCATTGTGGGTAAAAAGCAAATACCTCCCAGCCTCTGATGATGTCCTGTATTGGGCGAAACGCACGCTTTTACAAGTATATGGTAAACACTATGGATGGGTTTTATTTGAAGGCTAGGCGGTCCTCCACCCAATCAGATCTTTCTGCAGTGACCCGTCTGTGTCCCTAGTCCTGTGATTAAGTGACGTGTACTAAACATGATCTCTGTGGCACATTCCAGCCTCTGATGATGCCCTGTATTGGTCGAAACGCACGTTTTAGTAGCCTATAGCGGAGATTCCCCTGGACAGGTCTTATGTGGAGACTCCAAGCTCCCCTCCCAGTAGAGCTTTCTGCACTGACCCGTCTGTGTCCCTAGTCCTGTGATTAAGTGACATGTACTGGACATGGTCTCTGTGACACATTCCAGCCTCTGATGACGCCCTCTATTGGTCGAAACGCACGTTTTTTGTAGCATATAGTGGAGATTCCCCTGGACAGGTCTTATGTGAAGACTCCTCTCCCAGCAGAGCTTTCTGTACTGACCCGTCTGTGTCACTAGTCCTGTGTAAGTGATGTGTACTAGACATGGTCTCTGTGACACATTCCAGCCTCTGATGATGCCCAATATTGGGCGAAACACACGCTTTTAGAAGTATATGCTAAACACTATGGACAGGTCGTATGTGGAGACTCCTCTCCCAGCAGAGCTTTCGGCCCGGTCCCATCTGTGTCCCTAGTCCTGTGATTAAGTGACATGTACTGGACATTGTCTCTGTGGCACATTCCAGCCTCTGATGATGCCCTGTATTGGGCGAAACGCATGTTTTTAGTAGCATATAGTGGAGATCCCCCCCCCTGGACAGGTCTTAAGTGGAGACTCCGAGCTCCCCTCCCAGTGTATATTTCTGCACTAACCGGTGTCCCTAGTCCTGTGATTAAGCGACGTGTACTTTCATGGTCTCTGTGGTACATTCCAGCCTCTGATGATGCCCAGTATTGGGCGAAACACACGCTTTTAGAAGTATATGCTAAACACTATGGACAGGTCGTATGTGGAGACTCCTCTCCCAGCAGATCTTTCTACAGTGACCCGTCTGTGTCCCTAGTCCTGTGATTAAGTGACGTGTACTAAACATGGTCTCTATGGCACATTCCAGCCTCTGATGATGCTCTGTATTGGGCGAAACGCACGTTTTTAGTATCATATAGCGGAGATCCCTCTGGACAGGTCCTATGTGGAGACTCCAAGCTTCCCTCCCAGCAGATCTTTCTGCAGTGACCCGTCTGTGTCCCTTGTCCTGTGATTAAGTGACGTGTACTGGACATGGTCTCTGTGGCACATTCCAGCCTTTGATGATGCCCTGTATTGGGCGAAACGCACGTTTTTAGTAGCCTATATCGGAGATCCCCCTGGACAGGTCTTATGTGGCGACTCAGCGTTTCCCCCTCTGACCAGTCCTAGCCGGATGTACCCCACGTACCCCGTGTGACACAAGAGCTGACACTCATCGCTGGGTCTTTCCGATCATTTTATTGTTAGTACAGGAAGGCTGATAAAGAAGACTTAAAGCTTTACAAAAAATATATATAACAAAAAAAAAAAAAAAAAAAAACCCAAAGCGATTCCCAAAGAGTCACCGCGAGGGGAGTCATCATACAGAAGGGCGGGGCCATCTTGCCTTTCACGAAGATCGAAGTCCCCTCCCCCTTCCAAGTCGGCCATCTTGAGAGAGGAAGCTGAGGGGCGGAGCTCTGGGGGAGGGGGTGTGGTTAAACACTATGTGCAGTATATGGTGGAACGGGGAGGACAGGCTGCCGCCGGCCGGCGCTCGGTGAACTACTAGTCCCAGCATGCCCTGGCAGGACTCAAGCTGCCCAGTTCTGTGGAGAACTGCAGGGGGAGGGGCTTAAGCAGGAAGTGTTGTGCAGGCCCAGACCGTGAAAGATTCATACAACTTTATTGAACGAGAGCGGCTGCGCATAACAATGGCTGTGTGTCGGGGGGAGACAGACGGACAACAACAAAGAAAAATGGGGGGGGAGGGGCTGAGAAAAAGGTGGGCGGGTTTAAGAAATGAAAGGGGGCGGGGCAGGAGGAGGGGTCAGAGACATTTAGCTTTGCTGCTTTCTCCTCAGCGCCTCCACTAAGTCGTTCTTCAGAGCCTCCTGTCTCGATTTGTCGGCGAGCGTCTGAACGGACCTGCGGGGGGCGAGAGAGAGAGAGGGGCTCGATCAATATAATGCAATGATTAGATTCGATCAATCAATAACACAACGATCAGGTTCGATCAATCGATAACGCAACAATCAGGTTCGATCAATCAATAACGCAACGATCAGGTTCGATCAATCAATAACGCAACAATCAGATTCAATCAATCAATAACGCAACGATCAGGTTCGATCAATCAATAACGCAACAATCAGATTCAATCAATCAATAACGCAACGATCAGGTTCGATCAATCAATAACGCAACAATCAGATTCAATCAATCAATAACGCAACGATCAGGTTCGATCAATCAATAACGCAACAATCAGATTCAATCAATCAATAACACAACGATCAGGTTCGATCAATCAATAATGCAACAATCAGATTCAATCAATAACGCAACGATCAGGTTCGATCAATCAATAACGCAACAATCAGATTCAATCAATCAATAACACAACGATCAGGTTCGATCAATCAATAACGCAACAATCAGATTCAATCAATCAATAACGCAACGATCAGGTTCGATCAATCAATAACGCAACAATCAGATTCAATCAATCAATAACGCAACGATCAGGTTCGATCAATCAATAACGCAACAATCAGATTCAATCAATCAATAACACAACGATCAGGTTCGATCAATCAATAATGCAACAATCAGATTCAATCAATAACGCAACGATCAGGTTCGATCAATCAATAACGCAACAATCAGATTCAATCAATCAATAACACAACGATCAGGTTCGATCAATCAATAATGCAACAATCAGATTCAATCAATCAATAACGCAACGATCAGGTTCGATCAATCAATAACGCAACAATCAGGTTCGATCACTCAATAACGCAACTATCAGATTCGATCAATCAATAACGCAACGATCAGGTTCGATCAATCAATAATGCAACGATCAGGTTCGATCAATCAATAACGCAACAATCAGATTCAATCAATCAATAACGCAACGATCAGGTTCAATCAATCAATAACGCAACAATCAGATTCAATCAATCAATAACGCAACGATCAGGTTCGATCAATCAATAACGCAACAATCAGGTTCGATCACTCAATAACGCAACTATCAGGTTTGATCAATCAATAAGGCAACGATCAGGTTCGATCAATCAATAAGGCAACGATCAGATTCAATCGATCAATAACACAATGATCCCATTAAAATCAATAACGCAACGATCAGGTACAATCAATCGATAACGCAACGATCAGGTTCGATCAATCAATAACAACGATCAGATTCGATCAATCAATAACGCAACGATCAGGTACAATCGATAACGCAATGATCAGGTGCAATCAATCGATAACGCAATGATCTGGTTCGATCAATCAATAAAGCACCGCTCAGATTCAATCAATAACAACGATCAGATTCGATCAATCAATAACACAACGATCAGGTACAATCGATAACGCAATGATCAGGTTCAATCAATCAATGACGCAACAATCCAATTTGATCAATCAATAACGCAACGATCAGGTTTGATCAATTAATAAGGCAACAATCAGATTCCTATCGCTTTCCCGATTGGCCGCTGCCAGCGCTCACCCGCTGGTTCGGATCACATTCGTCTAGGTCGAACACAACGGGACGGTCGATTGGTCCTTTGGAAATATGGGCGGGGCATCGAGACGCCGATCGCAATTCGGCCAGACCGTATGTTGGGTCGGCGTGTGATACGTGGAAATACAGGCCGTCTGATTATCTCTAACGATCGTTTAATTATTCGCGATGGACCCGCGCTTCAATATATTTCTCTTTTGATCGATCGTTTGATTGAATCTTTCAAATGAGTTGAACCGATCAAAAAATCAATAAATAAATAGGGGACAAAAAAAAATGCGGGAACATTCGGTCCCTGGATGCCGATTCGATCGGATTTCTAAGGAGAGCCAATCACGCGGCTCGGAATTTGATGCCGGCTGACCGAGGTCGATCATTCACCATCGTCTGTGAAATCGATCGAATGGACTGGAGGAGGGCGGAGCCGTGCTGCCGATCGGACCATAAAGGTCACATGATCTACAGCCCTGCCCATGGTTAGGCAAGAGGGGGCAGGACTATGCAGATATCTGGGCCTACACAGGTTGCTCGGGGGCGGAGCCATAATTTGGGGAGGAGCTTCAGCAGCACATGCTGAGTGTCAGCTCTGAGGGACAGGAGGTCATGTGACTGCTTCTATGTACAGCGCTGTGGTATATGTCAGCGCTATATAAATGTATAATAACAGTGTGTGAGTGTGGAGGAGACATTAGAGTGTGAGCTCTGAGGGACAGGAGGTCATGTGACTGCTTCTATGTACAGCGCTGTGGTATATGTCAGCGCTATATAATGTATAATAACAGTGTGTGAGTGTGGGGGAGACATTAGAGTGTGAGCTCTGAGGGACAGGGGGTCATGTGACTGCTTCTATGTATAATAACAGTGGGTTAGGTTGCACTCCAGGCTGGTGTTAGTCACTCCATGCGGCCATGCTGTGCCCCTCCCCCATCTATCACACTCCCTATTGGTGGACACGCCCACACCTGAGGCATGCTGGGTAACCAGAGGCACCCGCATGCAGCACTGTGGTGAGAGGCGGGCACACACCCGGGTACCTGGACTAGTTATCGGGCTGCAGGTAGATCTGCCGCTGGGTCAGCACCTGGGACAGCTCCCGCTGGAGTTGCCTGAACTTAACGTTGTCGGGGATGGCGTCTATAGATCTGCACATGTGCGGGCGAGAGAGAGAGACAAAGGGGGTGAGATGGGCGATAGGAGGCGGGGCCAGAGCCAGACAAATACATGGAGGAGGGGCTGGAGGGCCATCGAGGCACCAGGAGGAGGAGGGGCTGGAGGGCCATCGAGGCACCAGGAGGAGGAGGGGCTGGAGGGCCATCAAGGCACCAGGAGGAGGAGGAGCTGAAGGGCCATTTAGGCACCAGGAGGAGGAGGGGCTGGAGGGCCATTTAGGCACCAGGAGGAGGAGGGGCTGGAGGGCCATTTAGGCACCAGGAGGAGGAGGGGCTGGAGGGCCATTTAGGCACCAGGAGGAGGAGGAGCTGGAGGGCCATTTAGGCACCAGGAGGAGGAGGAGCTGGAGGGCCATCGAGGCACCAGGAGGAGGAGGAGCTGGAGGGCCATTTAGGCACCAGGAGGAGGAGGAGCTGGAGGGCCATCAAGGCACCAGGAGGAGGAGGAGCTGGAGGGCCATCAAGGCACCAGGAGGAGGAGGAGCTGGAGGGCCATCAAGGCACCAGGAGGAGGAGGAGCTGGAGGGCCATTTAGGCACCAGGAGGAGGAGGAGCTGGAGGGCCATTTAGGCACCAGGAGGAGGAGGAGCTGGAGGGCCATCGAGGCACCAGGAGGAGGAGGAGCTGGAGGGCCATTTAGGCACCAGGAGGAGGAGGAGCTGGAGGGCCATCAAGGCACCAGGAGGAGGAGGAGCTGGAGGGCCATCAAGGCACCAGGAGGAGGAGGAGCTGGAGGGCCATCGAGGCACCAGGAGGAGGAGGAGCTGGAGGGCCATCAAGGCACCAGGAGGAGGAGGAGCTGGAGGGCCATCAAGGCACCAGGAGGAGGAGGAGCTGGAGGGCCATCGAGGCACCAGGAGGAGGAGGAGCTGGAGGGCCATCGAGGCACCAGGAGGAGGAGGAGCTGGAGGGCCATCAAGGCACCAGGAGGAGGAGGAGCTGGGCGGGCCATCGAGGCACCAGGAGGAGGAGGAGCTGGAGGGCCATTTAGGCACCAGGAGGAGGAGGAGCTGGAGGGCCATCGAGGCACCAGGAGGAGGAGGAGCTGGAGGGCCATCAAGGCACCAGGAGGAGGAGGAGCTGGAGGGCCATTTAGGCACCAGGAGGAGGAGGAGCTGGAGGGCCATCAAGGCACCAGGAAGAGGAGGAGCTGGAGGGCCATCAAGGCACCAGGAGGAGGAGGAGGGGGATGACGGGGCACCAGGAGGAGGAGGAGGAGGAGGAGGGGGAGGGGGATGACGGGGCACCAGGAGGAGGAGGAGGGGGATGACGGGGCACCAGGAGGAGGAGGAGGGGGATGACGGGGCACCAGGAGGAGGGGGATGACGGGGCACCAGGAGGAGGGGGATGACGGGGCACCAGGAGGAGGAGGAGGGGGATGACGGGGGACCAGGAGGAGGAGGAGGGGGATGACGGGGGACCAGGAGGAGGAGGAGGGGGATGACGGGGGACCAGGAGGAGGAGGAGGGGGATGACGGGGCACCAGGAGGAGGGGGATGACGGGGCACCAGGAGGAGGAGGAGGGGGATGACGGGGCACCAGGAGGAGGGGGATGACGGGGCACCAGGAGGAGGAGGAGGGGGATGACAGGGCACCAGGAGGAGGGGGATGACGGGGCACCAGGAGGAGGAGGAGGGGGATGACGGGGCACCAGGAGGAGGAGGAGGGGGATGACGGGGCACCAGGAGGAGGAGGAGGGGGATGACGGGGCACCAGGAGGAGGAGGAGGGGGATGACGGGGCACCAGGAGGAGGAGGAGGGGGATGACGGGGGACCAGGAGGAGGAGGAGGGGGATGACGGGGGACCAGGAGGAGGAGGAGGGGGATGACGGGGCACCAGGAGGAGGAGGAGGGGGATGACGGGGCACCAGGAGGAGGAGGATGACGGGGCACCAGGAGGAGGAGGATGACGGGGCACCAGGAGGAGGAGGAGGGGGATGACGGGGCACCAGGAGGAGGAGGAGGGGGATGACGGGGCACCAGGAGGAGGAGGATGACGGGGCACCAGGAGGAGGAGGAGGGGGATGACGGGGCACCAGGAGGAGGAGGAGGGGGATGACGGGGCACCAGGAGGAGGAGGAGGGGGATGACGGGGCACCAGGAGGAGGGGGATGACGGGGCACCAGGAGGAGGGGGATGACGGGGCACCAGGAGGAGGAGGATGACGGGGCACCAGGAGGAGGAGGATGACGGGGCGTCAGGAGGAGGAGGATGACGGGGCACCAGGAGGAGGAGGAGGGGGATGACGGGGCACCAGGAGGAGGAGGAGGGGGATGACGGGGCACCAGGAGGAGGGGGATGACGGGGCACCAGGAGGAGGGGGATGACGGGGCACCAGGAGGAGGAGGATGACGGGGCACCAGGAGGAGGAGGATGACGGGGCGTCAGGAGGAGGAGGATGACGGGGCACCAGGAGGAGGAGGATGACGGGGCACCAGGAGGAGGAGGATGACGGGGCACCAGGAGGAGGAGGAGGGGGATGACGGGGCACCAGGAGGAGGAGGATGACGGGGCACCAGGAGGAGGAGGATGACGGGGCACCAGGAGGAGGAGGAGGGGGATGACGGGGCACCAGGAGGAGGAGGATGACGGGGCACCAGGAGGAGGAGGATGACGGGGCACCAGGAGGAGGAGGATGACGGGGCACCAGGAGGAGGAGGATGACGGGGCACCAGGAGGAGGGGGATGACGGGGCACCAGGAGGAGGAGGATGACGGGGCACCAGGAGGAGGAGGAGGGGGATGACGGGGCACCAGGAGGAGGGGGATGACGGGGCACCAGGAGGAGGGGGATGACGGGGCACCAGGAGGAGGAGGATGACGGGGCACCAGGAGGAGGAGGATGACGGGGCGTCAGGAGGAGGAGGATGACGGGGCACCAGGAGGAGGAGGAGGGGGATGACGGGGCACCAGGAGGAGGAGGAGGGGGATGACGGGGCACCAGGAGGAGGGGGATGACGGGGCACCAGGAGGAGGGGGATGACGGGGCACCAGGAGGAGGAGGATGACGGGGCACCAGGAGGAGGAGGATGACGGGGCGTCAGGAGGAGGAGGATGACGGGGCACCAGGAGGAGGAGGATGACGGGGCACCAGGAGGAGGAGGATGACGGGGCACCAGGAGGAGGAGGATGACGGGGCACCAGGAGGAGGAGGAGGGGGATGACGGGGCACCAGGAGGAGGAGGATGACGGGGCACCAGGAGGAGGAGGATGACGGGGCACCAGGAGGAGGAGGATGACGGGGCACCAGGAGGAGGAGGATGACGGGGCACCAGGAGGAGGAGGAGGGGGATGACGGGGCACCAGGAGGAGGAGGATGACGGGGCACCAGGAGGAGGAGGAGGGGGATGACGGGGCACCAGGAGGAGGGGGATGACGGGGCACCAGGAGGAGGAGGATGACGGGGCACCAGGAGGAGGAGGATGACGGGGCACCAGGAGGAGGAGGAGGGGGATGACGGGGCACCAGGAGGAGGAGGATGACGGGGCACCAGGAGGAGGAGGAGGGGGATGACGGGGCACCAGGAGGAGGGGGATGACGGGGCACCAGGAGGAGGAGGATGACGGGGCACCAGGAGGAGGAGGATGACGGGGCACCAGGAGGAGGAGGAGGGGGATGACGGGGCACCAGGAGGAGGAGGATGACGGGGCACCAGGAGGAGGAGGAGGGGGATGACGGGGCACCAGGAGGAGGGGGATGACGGGGCACCAGGAGGAGGAGGATGACGGGGCACCAGGAGGAGGAGGATGACGGGGCACCAGGAGGAGGAGGATGACGGGGCACCAGGAGGAGGAGGATGACGGGGCACCAGGAGGAGGAGGATGACGGGGCACCAGGAGGAGGGGGATGACGGGGCACCAGGAGGAGGGGGATGACGGGGCACCAGGAGGAGGAGGATGACGGGGCACCAGGAGGAGGAGGATGACGGGGCACCAGGAGGAGGAGGATGACGGGGCACCAGGAGGAGGGGGATGACGGGGCACCAGGAGGAGGAGGAGGGGGATGACGGGGCACCAGGAGGAGGAGGAGGGGGGGGGATGACGGGGCACCAGGAGGAGGAGGAGGGGGGGGGATGACGGGGCACCAGGAGGAGGAGGAGGGGGATGACGGGGCACCAGGAGGAGGAGGAGGGGGATGACGGGGCACCAGGAGGAGGAGGAGGGGGATGACGGGGCACCAGGAGGAGGAGGAGGTGGATGGATGACGGGGCACCAGGAGGAGGAGGAGGGGGATGACGGGGCACCAGGAGGAGGAGGAGGAGGTTTGGGTCCTCATTCAGGGAGATGGGGGACAGGAAACTGTCTGCGTTACCTCAGTCCGTTCACTATGTCCTTGGTTTTCCCAAAGTAAATCTCGTTCAGGGTGCTGCGGATTTTGTTCTCCATGTCCTAAGAAAAAAAAAAAAAAATGAAGAAGAGATGAGGCGGGAGAGGGAGGCGGGGCCTAGATACTCCCCGCCCCCCACTCCTTCAATTGTAAGCTCTTGGGGCTAACAGGCCGTATAGACGGCTGTGGATGAAGTTCTCTCATCTACAATACAAGTATCTATGTATCTAACAGAGAGCTCTGCCGCCCCCTGCTGTACAATATACATCACTACACTTCAAAGCAACTCAGGCTTGGGTGATGATCCTCAGGGATACTCCCCTTTTCCTAGCAGGGCTCCATCTGATGGGGGACAGGAAACTACTGCACCTCCCCCCTCACACCATCAGTGAGCCCTGCAATAGAGAGATACTCACCTTTCCCTAGCAGAGCTCCATCTGATGGGGGACAGGAAACTGAGTTATTTAGGCTGGGCCATTGCTTTGTATAGGGAAGGCGCCCTCTAGTGGTCACTAGTATATCCAGTGACACTCGTAGAGATAATGAGCTGATGTTTATTACTATAGCTCCGCCTTTATCTGTAGCGCTGTACAAAGTCATGTGACGGAGGCGGTGACATCACGCGAGCACTTACCTCCACCAGCCGGCCGATGTTGGCTATGTGCGGGGAGGAGTCGCTCACAGTCTCGTCCTTCTCCATCTAGGAAAATAAGGGAGGAGATGCCGCGTGAGCTCGGGGGGAGGAGGATTGTGATTGGCCGGGGGAAAGGGGGCGGGGTCACCTACCTGCCGGGTGAGGCTCCCGCCCAGGTTCATGGTCCCCGAGCCGGTCTTGTTGGTCTGCAGCCACAGCATCACGGTGGAGGTCAGCTTGTAATGGGCGGTGCGGCCGCTCGACTTCTCCTGGAAGGGCAAAAACCGGGGGTAGCCGTCACTGCGGGGGGCAAAGGGGGCGTGGCCGGGGGCAACCGGTACGCTAATCTGCACCGGCCCACCGGGGGTCTAACCAGTCACTAGTGAGAGATGGGTCACTGAGGGATACCCCACCCACACCACTACGTGCTATACAGAGCCCCTTTAAGAGGCAAGTGGTCTACAGAGCCCCTTTAAGAGGCAAGTGGTCTACAGCGCCCCTTTAAGAGGTCTGAGCGCCACAGAGCCCCTGTAAGGAGGTACGTGCTCTATCTACAGTGTCCCTTTAAGAGGTACGCGCTCTATCTACAGTGTCCCTTTAAGAAGGTACGCGCTCTATCTACAGTGTCCCTTTAAGAAGGTACGCGCTCTATCTACAGTGTCCCTTTAACAGGTACGCGCTCTATCTACAGTGTCCCTTTAAGAAGGTACGCGCTCTATCTACAGTGTCCCTTTAAGAAGGTACGCACTCTATCTACAGTGTCCCTTTAAGAAGGTACGTTCTCTATCTACAGTGTCCCTTTAAGAAGGTACGAGCTCTATCTACAGTGTCTCTTTAAGAGGTACACGCTCTATCTACAGTGTCCCTTTAAGAAGGTACGCGCTCTATCTACAGTGTCCCTTTAAGGAGGTACATGCTCTATCTACAGTGTCCCTTTAAGAAGGTACGCGCTCTATCTACAGTGTCCCTTTAAGAAGGTACGTGCTCTATCTACAGTGTCCCTTTAAGAAGGTACGCGCTCTATCTACAGTGTCCCTTTAAGAAGGTACGTGCTCTATCTACAGTGTCTCTTTAAGGAGGTACATGCTCTATCTACAGTGTCCCTTTAAGAAGGTACGTGCTCTATCTACAGTGTCCCTTTAAGAAGGTACGTGCTCTATCTACAGTGTCCCTTTAAGAAGGTACGTGCTCTATCTACAGTGTCCCTTTAAGAGGTACGCGCTCTATCTACAGTGTCCCTTTAAGAAGGTACGCGCTCTATCTACAGTGTCCCTTTAAGAAGGTACGTGCTCTATCTACAGTGTCCCTTTAAGAAGGTACGTGCTCTATCTACAGTGTCCCTTTA
This sequence comes from Gastrophryne carolinensis, assembly GCA_027917425.1. Lineage (NCBI taxonomy): Eukaryota > Metazoa > Chordata > Amphibia > Anura > Microhylidae > Gastrophryne > Gastrophryne carolinensis. The sequence goes on from CM051242.1 coordinate 195,518,111, forward strand.
AGAAGGTACGTGCTCTATCTACAGTGTCCCTTTAAGAAGGTACGTGCTCTATCTACAGTGTCTCTTTAAGAGGTACACGCTCTATCTACAGTGTCCCTTTAAGAAGGTACGCGCTCTATCTACAGTGTCCCTTTAAGAAGGTACGCGCTCTATCTACAGTGTCCCTTTAAGAAGGTACGCGCTCTATCTACAGTGTCCCTTTAAGGAGGTACGTGCTCTATCTAAAGTGTCCCTTTAAGGAGGTACATGCTCTATCTACAGTGTCCCTTTAAGAAGGTACGCGCTCTATCTACAGTGTCCCTTTAAGAAGGTACGTGCTCTATCTACAGTGTCCCTTTAAGAAGGTACGCGCTCTATCTACAGTGTCCCTTTAAGAAGGTACGTGCTCTATCTACAGTGTCTCTTTAAGGAGGTACATGCTCTATCTACAGTGTCCCTTTAAGAAGGTACGTGCTCTATCTACAGTGTCCCTTTAAGAAGGTACGTGCTCTATCTACAGTGTCTCTTTAAGAAGGTACGCGCTCTATCTACAGTGTCCCTTTAAGAAGGTACGTGCTCTATCTACAGTGTCCCTTTAAGAAGGTACGTGCTCTATCTACAGTGTCCCTTTAAGAAGGTACGTGCTCTATCTACAGTGTCTCTTTAAGAAGGTACGCGCTCTATCTACAGTGTCCCTTTAAGAAGGTACGCGCTCTATCTACAGTGTCTCTTTAAGGAGGTACGTGCTCTATCTACAGTGTCCCTTTAAGAAGGTACGTGCTCTATCTACAGTGTCCCTTTAAGAAGGTACGTGCTCTATCTACAGTGTCTCTTTAAGAGGTACACGCTCTATCTACAGTGTCCCTTTAAGAAGGTACGCGCTCTATCTACAGTGTCCCTTTAAGAAGGTACGCGCTCTATCTACAGTGTCTCTTTAAGGAGGTACGTGCTCTATCTACAGTGTCCCTTTAAGAAGGTACGTGCTCTATCTACAGTGTCCCTTTAAGAAGGTACGTGCTCTATCTACAGTGTCTCTTTAAGAGGTACACGCTCTATCTACAGTGTCCCTTTAAGAAGGTACGCGCTCTATCTACAGTGTCCCTTTAAGAAGGTACGCGCTCTATCTACAGTGTCTCTTTAAGGAGGTACGTGCTCTATCTACAGTGTCCCTTTAAGGAGGTACGTGCTCTATCTACAGTGTCCCTTTAAGAAGGTACGTGCTCTATCTACAGTGTCCCTTTAAGGAGGTACATGCTCTATCTACAGTGTCCCTTTAAGAAGGTACGTGCTCTATCTACAGTGTCCCTTTAAGGAGGTACGTGCTCTATCTACAGTGTCTCTTTAAGGAGGTACGTGCTCTATCTACAGTGTCCCTTTAAGGAGGTACGTGCTCTATCTACAGTGTCCCTTTAAGGAGGTACATGCTCTATCTACAGTGTCCCTTTAAGAAGGTACGTGCTCTATCTACAGTGTCCCTTTAAGGAGGTACGTGCTCTATCTACAGTGTCCCTTTAAGAAGGTACGTGCTCTATCTACAGTGTCCCTTTAAGAAGGTACGTGCTCTATCTACAGTGTCCCTTTAAGAAGGTACGTGCTCTATCTACAGTGTCCCTTTAAGAAGGTACGTGCTCTATCTACAGTGTCTCTTTAAGGAGGTACGTGCTCTATCTACAGTGTCCCTTTAAGGAAGTACGTGCTCTATCTACAGTGTCCCTTTAAGGAGGTACGTGCTCTATCTACAGTGTCCCTTTAAGAAGGTACGTGCTCTATCTACAGTGTCCCTTTAAGAAGGTACGTGCTCTATCTACAGTGTCCCTTTAAGAAGGTACGTGCTCTATCTACAGTGTCCCTTTAAGAAGGTACGTGCTCTATCTACAGTGTCCCTTTAAGGAGGTACGTGCTCTATCTACAGTGTCCCTTTAAGAAGGTACATGCTCTATCTACAGTGTCCCTTTAAGAAGGTACATGCTCTATCTACAGTGTCCCTTTAAGAAGGTACGTGCTCTATCTACAGTGTCCCTTTAAGAAGGTACGTGCTCTATCTACAGTGTCCCTTTAAGAAGGTACGTGCTCTATCTACAGTGTCTCTTTAAGGAGGTACGTGCTCTATCTACAGTGTCCCTTTAAGAAGGTACATGCTCTATCTACAGTGTCCCTTTAAGAAGGTACGTGCTCTATCTACAGTGTCCCTTTAAGAAGGTACGCGCTCTATCTACAGTGTCCCTTTAAGAAGGTACATGCTCTATCTACAGTGTCCCTTTAAGAAGGTACGTGCTCTATCTACAGTGTCTCTTTAAGGAGGTACGTGCTCTATCTACAGTGTCCCTTTAAGAAGGTACGTGCTCTATCTACAGTGTCCCTTTAAGAAGGTACATGCTCTATCTACAGTGTCTCTTTAAGGAGGTACGTGCTCTATCTACAGTGTCCCTTTAAGAAGGTACGCGCTCTATCTACAGTGTCTCTTTAAGGAGGTACGTGCTCTATCTACAGTGTCCCTTTAAGAAGGTACGTGCTCTATCTACAGTGTCCCTTTAAGAAGGTACATGCTCTATCTACAGTGTCTCTTTAAGGAGGTACGTGCTCTATCTACAGTGTCCCTTTAAGAAGGTACGCGCTCTATCTACAGTGTCTCTTTAAGGAGGTACGTGCTCTACAGTGTCTACAGGGTCGACAGGGCCCCCCTTAAGGAGGTCAGCGGTCGACAGGGCCCCCCCCTTAAGGAGGTCAGCGGTCGACAGGGCCCCCCCCTTAAGGAGGTCAGCGGTCGACAGGGCCCCCCCTTAAGGAGGTCAGGGGTCGACAGGGCCCCCCCTTAAGGAGGTCAGAGGTCAACAGGGCCCCCCCCTTAAGGAGGTCAGCGGTCGACAGGGCCCCCCCTTAAGGAGGTCAGCGGTCGACAGGGCCCCCCCCCTTAAGGAGGTCAGCGGTCGACAGGGCCCCCCCTTAAGGAGGTCAGCGGTCGACAGGGCCCCCCCTTAAGGAGGTCAGGGGTCGACAGGGCCCCCCCTAAGGAGGTCAGGGGTCGACAGGGCCCCCCTTGAGGTGGTCAGTGGTCCTACTTACCAGCCAAATTCTTTCCCCCCTAGGAGCCCCTAGTGGCATCATAGATCCCTACAGCGGCCAGGAGGGGGCGCCGTTACCTGCACTTCCACCACATGGATGGAGTCCCAGCAGCCTTTGATCTTCTTGGAGCCGTCGCCGGCTTTCTTGATGAGGATGACTCCCGCAAATCCGTGGTCCAGGTCCCAGAGGTAAACTGAGGACACGCCCCCTTCAAAGTACCTGGAGCGCAAAGAGACAGGCATCAGGAGACCGTCTATAGACAGAGAGAGAGGTGAGGAGACCGTCTATAGAAAAACGAGGGGCGAGGAGACCATCTATAGACAGAGAGAGGGGTGAGGAGACCGTCTATAGACAGAGAGAGAGGTGAGGAGACCGTCTATAGAAAAACGAGGGGCGAGGAGACCATCTATAGACAGAGAGAGGGGTGAGGAGACCGTCTATAGACAGAGAGAGGTGAGGAGACCGTCTATAGACAGAGAGAGGGGTGAGGAGACCGTCTATAGACAGAGAGAGGGGTGAGGAGACCGTCTATAGACAGAGAGAGGGGTGAGGAGACCGTCTATAGACAGAGAGAGGTGAGGAGACCGTCTATAGACACAGAGAGGGGTGAGGAGACCGTCTATAGACACAGAGAGAGGGGTGAGGAGACCGTCTATAGACACAGAGAGAGGGGTGAGGAGACCGTCTATAGACACAGAGAGAGGGGTGAGGAGACCGTCTATAGACACAGAGAGAGGGGTGAGGAGACCGTCTATAGACAGAGAGAGGGGTCAGGAGACCGTCTATAGACAGAGAGAGGGGTCAGGAGACCGTCTATAGACAGAGAGAGGGGTCAGGAGACCGTCTATAGACAGAGAGAGGGGTCAGGAGACCGTCTATAGACAGAGAGAGGGGTCAGGAGACCGTCTATAGACAGAGAGAGGGGTGAGGAGACCGTCTATAGACAGAGAGAGGGGTGAGGAGACCGTCTATAGACAGAGAGAGGTGAGGAGACCGTCTATAGACAGAGAGAGGGGTGAGGAGACCGTCTATAGACAGAGAGAGGGGTGAGGAGACCGTCTATAGACACAGAGAGAGGTGAGGAGACCGTCTATAGACACAGAGAGGGGTGAGGAGACCATCTATAGACACAGAGAGGGGTGAGGAGACCGTCTATAGACACAGAGAGAGGGGTGAGGAGACCGTCTATAGACACAGAGAGGGGTGAGGAGACCGTCTATAGACAGAGAGAGGGGTGAGGAGACCGTCTATAGACACAGAGAGGGGTGAGGAGACCGTCTATAGACAGAGAGAGGGGTGAGGAGACCGTCTATAGACACAGAGAGGGGTGAGGAGACCATCTATAGACAGAGAGAGGGGTGAGGAGACCGTCTATAGACAGAGAGAGGGGTGAGGAGACCATCTATAGACACAGAGAGAGGGGTGAGGAGACCGTCTATAGACACAGAGAGGGGTGAGGAGACCGTCTATAGACACAGAGAGGGGTGAGGAGACCGTCTATAGACACAGAGAGAGGGGTGAGGAGACCGTCTATAGACACAGAGAGGGGTGAGGAGACCGTCTATAGACACAGAGAGAGGTGAGGAGACCGTCTATAGACAGAGAGAGGGGTGAGGAGACCGTCTATAGACACAGAGAGAGAGGTGAGGAGACTGTCTATAGACAGAGAGAGGGGTGAGGAGACCGTCTATAGACAGAGAGAGGTGAGGAGACCGTCTATAGACAGAGAGAGGGGTGAGGAGACCGTCTATAGACAGAGAGAGGGGTGAGGAGACTGTCTATAGACACAGAGAGAGAGGTGAGGAGACTGTCTATAGACAGAGAGAGGGGTGAGGAGACCGTCTATAGACAGAGAGAGGTGAGGAGACCGTCTATAGACAGAGAGAGGGGTGAGGAGACCGTCTATAGACAGAGAGAGGTGAGGAGACCGTCTATAGACAGAGAGAGGGGTGAGGAGACCGTCTATAGACAGAGAGAGGGGTGAGGAGACCGTCTATAGACACAGAGAGGGGTGAGGAGACCGTCTATAGACACAGAGAGGGGTGAGGAGACCGTCTATAGACAGAGAGAGGGGTGAGGAGACCGTCTATAGACAGAGAGAGGGGTGAGGAGACCATCTATAGACACAGAGAGGGGTGAGGAGACCGTCTATAGACAGAGAGAGGGGTGAGGAGACCGTCTATAGACAGAGAGAGGGGTGAGGAGACCGTCTATAGACACAGAGAGGGGTGAGGAGACCATCTATAGACAGAGAGAGGGGTGAGGAGACCGTCTATAGACAGAGAGAGGGGTGAGGAGACCATCTATAGACACAGAGAGGGGTGAGGAGACCGTCTATAGACACAGAGAGGGGTGAGGAGACCGTCTATAGACACAGAGAGAGGTGAGGAGACCGTCTATAGACAGAGAGAGGGGTGAGGAGACCGTCTATAGACACAGAGAGAGAGGTGAGGAGACTGTCTATAGACAGAGAGAGGTGAGGAGACTGTCTATAGACAGAGAGAGGGGTGAGGAGACCGTCTATAGACACAGAGAGAGAGGTGAGGAGACTGTCTATAGACAGAGAGAGGTGAGGAGACTGTCTATAGACAGAGAGAGGGGTGAGGAGACCGTCTATAGACACAGAGAGGGGCGAGGAGACCGTCTATAGACACAGAGAGGGGTGAGGAGACAGTCTATAGACACAGAGAGAGGGGTGAGGAGACCGTCTATAGACAGAGAGAGGTGAGGAGACCGTCTATAGACAGAGAGAGGGGTGAGGAGACCGTCTATAGACAGAGAGAGGGGTGAGGAGACTGTCTATAGACACAGAGAGAGAGGTGAGGAGACTGTCTATAGACAGAGAGAGGGGTGAGGAGACCGTCTATAGACAGAGAGAGGTGAGGAGACCGTCTATAGACAGAGAGAGGGGTGAGGAGACCGTCTATAGACACAGAGAGGGGTGAGGAGACCGTCTATAGACACAGAGAGGGGTGAGGAGAACGTCTATAGACACAGAGAGGGGTGAGGAGAACGTCTATAGACACAGAGAGGGGTGAGGAGACCGTCTGTAGACAGAGAGAGAGGTGAGGAGACCGTCTATAGACAGAGAGAGGGGTGAGGAGACCGTCTATAGACAGAGAGAGGGGTGAGGAGAACGTCTATAGACACAGAGAGGGGTGAGGAGACCGTCTATAGACAGAGAGAGAGGTGAGGAGACCGTCTGTAGACAGAGAGAGAGGTGAGGAGACCGTCTATAGACAGAGAGAGGGGTGAGGAGACCGTCTATAGACAGAGAGAGGGGTGAGGAGACCATCTATATAGACAGAGAGAGGGGTGAGGAGACCGTCTATATAGACAGAGAGAGGGGTGAGGAGACCGTCTATAGACAGAGAGAGGGGTGAGGAGACCGTCTATAGACAGAGAGAGGGGTGAGGAGACCGTCTATAGACAGAGAGAGGGGTGAGGAGACCGTCTATAGACAGAGGGGTGAGGAGACCGTCTATAGACAGAGGGGTGAGGAGACCGTCTATAGACACAGAGAGAGGGGTGAGGAGACCGTCTATAGACACAGAGAGAGGGGTGAGGAGACCGTCTATAGACACAGAGAGAGGTGAGGAGACCGTCTATAGACACAGAGAGAGGGGTGAGGAGACCATCTATAGACAGAGAGAGGGGTGAGGAGACCGTCTATAGACACAGAGAGAGGTGAGGAGACCGTCTATAGACACAGAGAGAGGGGTGAGGAGACCATCTATAGACAGAGAGAGGGGTGAGGAGACCGTCTATAGACAGAGAGAGGGGTGAGGAGACCGTCTATAGACACAGAGAGAGGGGTGAGGAGACCGTCTATAGACACAGAGAGAGGGGTGAGGAGACCGTCTATAGACACAGAGAGAGGTGAGGAGACCGTCTATAGACACAGAGAGAAGTGAGGAGACCGTCTATAGACACAGAGAGGGGTGAGGAGACCGTCTATAGACACAGAGAGGGGTGAGGAGACCGTCTATAGACAGAGAGAGGGGTGAGGAGACCGTCTATAGACAGAGAGAGGGGTGAGGAGACCGTCTATAGACAGAGAGAGAGGTGAGGAGACCGTCTATAGACACAGAGAGAAGTGAGGAGACCGTCTATAGACACAGAGAGGGGTGAGGAGACCGTCTATAGACACAGAGAGGGGTGAGGAGACCGTCTATAGACAGAGAGAGGGGTGAGGAGACCGTCTATAGACAGAGAGAGGGGTGAGGAGACCGTCTATAGACAGAGAGAGGGGTGAGGAGACCGTCTATAGACACAGAGAGGGGTGAGGAGACCGTCTATAGACACAGAGAGAGGTGAGGAGACCGTCTATAGACACAGAGAGAGGGGTGAGGAGACCATCTATAGACAGAGAGAGGGGTGAGGAGACCGTCTATAGACAGAGAGAGGGGTGAGGAGACCGTCTATAGACACAGAGAGGGGTGAGGAGACCGTCTATAGACACAGAGAGGGGTGAGGAGACCGTCTATAGACACAGAGAGAGGGGTGAGGAGACCGTCTATATAGACACAGAGAGGGGTGAGGAGACCGTCTATAGACAGAGAGGGGTGAGGAGACCGTCTATAGACACAGAGAGGTGAGGAGACCGTCTATAGACACAGAGAGGGGTGAGGAGACCGTCTATAGACACAGAGAGAGGGGTGAGGAGACCGTCTATAGACACAGAGAGGGGTGAGGAGACCGTCTATAGACACAGAGAGAGGGGTGAGGAGACCGTCTATAGACACAGAGAGGGGTGAGGAGACCGTCTATAGACACAGAGAGGGGTGAGGAGACCGTCTATAGACACAGAGAGGGGTGAGGAGACCGTCTATAGACAGAGAGAGGGGTGAGGAGACCGTCCATAGACACAGAGAGAGGGGTGAGGAGACCGTCTATAGACAGAGAGAGGGGTTAGGAGACCGTCTATAGACAGAGAGAGGGGTGAGGATACCGTCTATAGACAGAGAGAGGGGTGAGGAGACCGTCTATAGACACAGAGAGGGGTGAGGAGACCGTCTATAGACACAGAGAGGGGTGAGGAGACCGTCTATAGACAGAGAGAGGGGTGAGGAGACCGTCTATAGACAGAGAGAGAGGTGAGGAGACCGTCTATAGACAGAGAGAGGGGTGAGGAGACCGTCTATAGACACAGAGAGGGGTGAGGAGATCGTCTATAGACACAGAGAGAGGGGTGAGGAGACCGTCTATAGACAGAGAGAGGGGTGAGGAGACCGTCTATAGACAGAGAGAGGGGTGAGGAGACCGTCTATAGACACAGAGAGAGGGGTGAGGAGACCGTCTATAGACAGAGAGAGGGGTGAGGAGACCGTCTATAGACAGAGAGAGGGGTGAGGAGACCGTCTATAGACAGAGAGAGGGGTGAGGAGACCATCTATATAGACAGAGAGAGGGGTGAGGAGACCGTCTATAGACACAGAGAGAGGGGTGAGGAGACCATCTATAGACAGAGAGAGGGGTGAGGAGACCGTCTATAGACAGAGAGAGGTGAGGAGACCGTCTATAGACACAGAGAAAGGGGTGAGGAGACCGTCTATAGACACAGAGAGGGGTGAGGAGACAGTCTATAGACACAGAGAGGGGTGAGGAGACCATCTATAGACAGAGAGAGGGGTGAGGAGACCGTCTATAGACAGAGAGAGGGGTGAGGAGACCGTCTATAGACAGAGAGAGGGGTGAGGAGACCGTCTATAGACACAGAGAGAGGTGAGGAGACCGTCTATAGACACAGAGAGAGGTGAGGAGACCGTCTATAGACACAGAGAGAGGGGTGAGGAGACCGTCTATAGACACAGAGAGAGGGGTGAGGAGACCATCTATAGACAGAGAGAGGGGTGAGGAGACCGTCTATAGACAGAGAGAGGGGTGAGGAGACCGTCTATAGACACAGAGAGAGGGGTGAGGAGACCGTCTATAGACAGAGAGAGGGGTGAGGAGACCATCTATAGACAGAGAGAGGGGTGAGGAGACCGTCTATAGACAGAGAGAGGGGTGAGGAGACCGTCTATAGACACAGAGAGGGGTGAGGAGACCGTCTATAGACACAGAGAGAGAGGTGAGGAGACCGTCTATAGACACAGAGAGAGGGGTGAGGAGACCGTCTATAGACACAGAGAGGGGTGAGGAGACCGTCTATAGACAGAGAGAGGGGTGAGGAGACCGTCTATAGACACAGAGAGGGGTGAGGAGACCGTCTATAGACACAGAGAGGGGTGAGGAGACCGTCTATAGACAGAGAGAGGGGTGAGGAGACCGTCTAAAGACACAGAGAGAGGGGTGAGGAGACCATCTATAGACAGAGAGAGGGGTGAGGAGACCGTCTATAGACAGAGAGAGGGGTGAGGAGACCGTCTATAGACACAGAGAGGGGTGAGGAGACCGTCTATAGACAGAGAGAGGGGTGAGGAGACCGTCTATAGACAGAGAGAGGGGTGAGGAGACCGTCTAAAGACACAGAGAGAGGGGTGAGGAGACCATCTATAGACAGAGAGAGGGGTGAGGAGACCGTCTATAGACACAGAGAGAGGGGTGAGGAGACCGTCTATAGACAGAGAGAGGGGTGAGGAGACCGTCTATAGACACAGAGAGAGGGGTGAGGAGACCGTCTATAGACACAGAGAGAGGGGTGAGGAGACCGTCTATAGACACAGAGAGGGGTGAGGAGACCGTCTATAGACAGAGAGAGAGGTGAGGAGACCATCTATAGAAAGAGAGAGAGGTGAGGAGACCGTCTATAGACAGAGAGAGGGGTGAGGAGACCGTCTATAGACACAGAGAGGGGTGAGGAGACCGTCTATAGACACAGAGAGGGGTGAGGAGACCGTCTATAGACACAGAGAGGGGTGAGGAGACCGTCTATAGACAGAGAGAGGGGTGAGGAGACCGTCTAAAGACACAGAGAGAGGGGTGAGGAGACCATCTATAGACAGAGAGAGGGGTGAGGAGACCGTCTATAGACACAGAGAGAGGGGTGAGGAGACCGTCTATAGACAGAGAGAGGGGTGAGGAGACCGTCTATAGACACAGAGAGAGGGGTGAGGAGACCGTCTATAGACACAGAGAGAGGGGTGAGGAGACCGTCTATAGACACAGAGAGAGGGGTGAGGAGACCGTCTATAGACAGAGAGAGAGGTGAGGAGACCATCTATAGAAAGAGAGAGAGGTGAGGAGACCGTCTATAGACAGAGAGAGGGGTGAGGAGACCGTCTATAGACACAGAGAGGGGTGAGGAGACCGTCTATAGACACAGAGAGGGGTGAGGAGACCGTCTATAGACAGAGAGAGGGGTGAGGAGACCGTCTATAGACACAGAGAGGGGTGAGGAGACCGTCTATAGACACAGAGAGAGGGGTGAGGAGACTGTCTCTCTATAGAGGGGTGAGGAGACCGTCTATAGACACAGAGAGAGGGGTGAGGAGACTGTCTCTCTATAGAGGGGTGAGGAGACTGTCTCTCTATAGAGGGGTGAGGAGACTGTCTCTCTATAGAGGGGTGAGGAGACTGTCTCTCTATAGAGGGGTGAGGAGACTGTCTCTCTATAGAGGGGTGAGGAGACTGTCTCTCTATAGAGGGGTGAGGAGACTGTCTCTCTATAGAGAGGTGAGGAGACTGTCTCTCTATAGAGAGGTGAGGAGACTGTCTCTTTAGAGAGGTGAGGAGACTGTCTCTTTAGAGAGAGGTGAGGAGACTGTCTCTCAGAAAGGCGAGGAGACTGTCTCTTTAGAGAGAGGTGAGGAGACTGTCTCTCTATAGAGAGGCGAGGAGACCGTCTCTCAGAGAGGTGAGGAGACTGTCTCTATAGAGAGGTGAATAGTCTATAGTGTAGGTGCGGTTCCCTCCCGATATTTGCGCGCCCCTTCCATCCGCGATGCGTCATTCGTCCTCTGTAAATATTTCTATGAGTCACGGGAGGAAGGATATAAAAGTCGCACCTCGCACCGGCCGAGCCACAGAGGAAACAATTCATCACCGCGGCGGGGGCGAGCCGCAGCTTGGCTCAGTCATGTGACCTCCGGGCCCAGCCGGTCACCGAAGAACTACATGTCCCAGCACACCCGCAGCCATCCTGTATGGAATGAGCATGCGGCGTGGGATGCCTGGAACATGTAGTTCTCCAGGAAGACCACCCAATGAATTGACTTTCTAGGGTAATGTTCTTGTTCGATTTGGGATCTGCCATAAACTGGCATTTTGCTCCTTCCCGTGGCGCATGCTCGGGCCGATCAGCGGCACGGGACTAAAGGTAATCTGAGGGCGCCATCGGCCACGGCCCCGCCCCTAGATGTGGGCGTGCCCTATAAGCAGTTCGAGCAATTGCCCCCCCCCCCCGAAGAGCCTTATAGTGTTGATCCTTTTTAAAGGGCACCAACCACCCAATCAATTGACTTTCTAGGGTCATGTTCTTGTTCGGTAGAGCATCCCGACTGGGGATCCTCCATCCCATGGGGCATGCTCAGGCCGATCAGCGGTGCAGGATTAAAGGAAATCTGAGGGCGCCATCGGCCACGGCCCCGCCCCTAGATGTGGGCATGCCCTATAAGTATTTAGAGCAACTGCCCCCCCCCAAAGAGTCTTATAGTGTTGATCCAGGTGAGCCTATGGCAATCGGATGAGCCCAAGTTGGATGAGCCTATGGCAACCGGATGAACCCCAGTTGGATGAGCCCCAGTTGGATGAGCCTATGGCAACCGGATGAGCCCCAGTTGGATGAGCCTATGGCAACCGGATGAGCCCCAGTTGGATGAGCCTATGGCAACCGGATGAGCCCCAGTTGGATGAGCCTATGGCAACCGGATGAACCCCAGTTGGATGAGCCTATGGCAACCGGATGAACCCCAGTTGGATGAGCCTATGGCAACCGGATGGGCCCCAGTTGGATGAGCCTATGGCAACCGGATGGGCCCCAGTTGGATGAGCCTATGGCAACCAGATGGGCCCCAGTTGGATGAGCCTATGGCAACCAGATGGGCCCCAGTTGGATGTGCCTATGGCAACCGGATGGGCCCCAGTTGGATGAGCCTATGACAACCGGATGGGCCCCAGTTGGAGGAGCCTATGGCAACCGGATGAGCCCCAGTTGGATGAGCCTATGGCAACCGGATGAACCCCAGTTGGATGAGCCTATGGCAACCGGATGAACCCCAGTTGGATGAGCCTATGGCAACCGGATGGGCCCCAGTTGGATGAGCCTATGGCAACCGGATGGGCCCCAGTTGGATGAGCCTATGGCAACCAGATGGGCCCCAGTTGGATGAGCCTATGGCAACCAGATGGGCCCCAGTTGGATGTGCCTATGGCAACCGGATGGGCCCCAGTTGGATGAGCCTATGACAACCGGATGGGCCCCAGTTGGAGGAGCCTATGGCAACCGGATGAGCCCCAGTTGGATGAGCCTATGGCAACCGGATGAACCCCAGTTGGATGAGCCCCAGTTGGATGAGCCTATGGCAACCGGATGAACCCCAGTTGGATGAGCCTATGGCAACCGGATGGGCCCCAGTTGGATGAGCCTATGGCAACCAGATGGGCCCCAGTTGGATGAGCCTATGGCAACCAGATGGGCCCCAGTTGGATGAGCCTATGGCAACCAGATGGGCCCCAGTTGGATGTGCCTATGGCAACCGGATGGGCCCCAGTTGGATGTGCCTATGGCAACCGGATAAGCTTCGACTAGATGAGCCTATGGCAACTGGATGAGCCCCAGTTGGAGGAGCCTATGGCAACAGGCTGAGCCCCAGTTTGATGAGCCTATGGCAACCGGATGAGCCCCAGTTGGAGGAGCCTATGGCAACCGGACGAGCACCAGTTGGAGGAGCCTATGGCAACCGGACGAGCACCAGTTGGAGGAGCCTATGGCAACAGGATGAGCCCCAGTTTGATGAGCCTATGGCAACCGGATGAGCCCCAGTTGGATGAGCCTATGACAACCGGATGGGCCCCAGTTGGATGAGCCTCTGGCAACCGGACGAGCACCAGTTGGAGGAGCCTATGGCAACCGGATGGGCCCCAGTTGGAGGAGCCTATGGCAACCGGATGGGCCCCAGTTGGAGGAGCCTATGGCAACCGGATGGGCCCCAGTTGGATGAGCTTATGGCAACCGGATGAGCCCCAGTTTGATGAGCCTATGGCAACCGGATGAGCCCCAGTTTGATGAGCCTATGGCAACCGGATGAGCCCCAGTTGGAGGAGCCTATGGCAACCGGACGAGCACCAGTTGGAGGAGCCTATGGCAACCGAACGAGCCCCAGTTCAATAAGCTTATGGCAACCAGATGGGCCCCAGTTGGAGGAGCCTATGGCAACCGGATGGGCCAGAGTTGGATGTGCCTATGGCAACCGCATGAGCCCCAGTTGGATGAGCCTATGGCAACCGGATGAGCCCCAGTTGGAGGAGCCTATGGCAACCGGATGGGCCCCAGTTGGAGGAGCCTATGGCAACCGGATGAGACCCAGTTGGATGAGCCTATGGCAACCGGATGAGCCCCAGTTGGATGAGCCTATGGCAACCGGATGAGCCCCAGTTGGATGAGCCTATGGCAACCGGATGAGCCCCAGTTGGATGAGCCCCAGTTGGATGAGCCTATGGCAACCGGATGTGCCCCAGTTGGATGAGCCCCAGTTGGATGAGCCTATGGCAACCGGATGGGCCCCAGTTGGAGGAGCCTATGGCAACCGGATGAGCCCCAGTTGGAGGAGCCTATGGCAACCGGATGAGACCCAGTTGGATGAGCCAATGGCAACCGGATGAGACCCAGTTGGATGAGCCTATGGCAACCGGATGTGCCCCAGTTGGATGAGCCTATGGCAACCGGATGGGCCCCAGTTGGATGAGCCTATGGCAACCGGATGAGACCCAGTTGGATGAGCCTATGGCAACCGGATGGGCCCCAGTTGGATGAGCCTATGGCAACCGGATGAGACCCAGTTGGATGAGCCTATGGCAACCGGATGAGCCCCAGTTGGATGAGCCTATGGCAACCGGATGAGCCCCAGTTGGATGAGCCTATGGCAACCGCATGTGCCCCAGTTGGATGAGCCTATGGCAACCGGATGAGCCTATGGCAACCGGATGGGCCCCAGTTGGATGAGCCTATGGCAAACGGATGAGCCCCAGTTGGATGAGCCTATGGCAACCGGATGGGCCCCAGTTGGAGGAGCCTATGGCAACCGGATGGGCCCCAGTTGGGGGAGCCTATGGCAACCGGATGGGCCCCAGTTGGGGGAGCCTATGGCAACCGGATGGGCCCCAGTTGGAGGAGCCTATGGCAACCGGATGAGCCCCAGTTGGATGAGCCTATGGCAACCGGATGGGCCCCAGTTGGGGGAGCCTATGGCAACCGGATGGGCCCCAGTTGGAGGAGCCTATGGCAAACGGATGAGCCCCAGTTGGAGGAGCCTATGGCAACCGGATGGGCCCCAGTTGGAGGAGCCTATAGCAAGCGGATGAACCCCAGTTGGATGAGCCTATAGCAAGCGGATGAGCCCCAGTTGGATGAGCCTATGGCAACCGGATGAGACCCAGTTGGATGAGCCTATGGCAACCGGATGAGCCCCAGTTGGATGAGCCTATGGCAACCGGATGAGCCCCAGTTGGATGAGCCTATGGCAACCGGATGAGCCCCAGTTGGATGAGCCTATGGCAACCGGATGAGCCCCAGTTGGATGAGCCTATGGCAAACGGATGAGCCCCAGTTGGATGAGCCTATGGCAACCGGATGGGCCCCAGTTGGAGGAGCCTATGGCAACCGGATAGGCCCCAGTTGGATGAGCCTATGGCAACCGGATGGGCCCCAGTTGGATGAGCCTATAGCAAGCGGATGAGCCCCAGTTGGATGAGCCTATAGCAAGCGGATGAGCCCCAGTTGGATGAGCCTATGGCAACCGGATGAGCCCCAGTTGGATGAGCCTATGGCAACCGGATGAGCCCCAGTTGGATGAGCCTATGGCAACCGGATGAGCCCCAGTTGGAGGAGCCTATGGCAACCGGATGAGCCCCAGTTGGAGGAGCCTATGGCAACCGGATGAGCCCCAGTTGGATGAGCCTATGGCAACCGGATGAGCCCCAGTTGGATGAGCCTATGGCAACCGGATGAGCCCCAGTTGGATGAGCCTATGGCAACCGGATGGGCCCCAGTTGGATGAGCCTATGGCAACCGGATGAGACCCAGTTGGATGAGCCTATGGCAACCGGATGAGCCCCAGTTGGATGAGCCTATGGCAACCGGATGAGCCCCAGTTGGATGAGCCTATGGCAACCGGATGAGCCTATGGCAACCGGATGGGCCCCAGTTGGATGAGCCTATGGCAAACGGATGGGCCCCAGTTGGATGAGCCTATGGCAACCGGATGAGCCCCAGTTGGATGAGCCTATAGCAAGCGGATGAGCCCCAGTTGGATGAGCCTATGGCAACCGGATGAGCCCCAGTTGGATGAGCCTATGGCAACCGGATGAGCCCCAGTTGGATTAGCCTATGGCAACCGGATGAGCCCCAGTTGGATGAGCCTATGGCAACCGGATGAGCCCCAGTTGGATGAGCCTATGGCAACCGGATGGGCCCCAGTTGGAGGAGCCTATGGCAACCGGATAGGCCCCAGTTGGATGAGCCTATGGCAACCGGATGGGCCCCAGTTGGATGAGCCTATAGCAAGCGGATGAGCCCCAGTTGGATGAGCCTATGGCAACCGGATGGGCCCCAGTTGGATGAGCCTATAGCAACCGGATGAGCCCCAGTTGGATGAGCCTATGGCAACCGGATGAGCCCCAGTTGGAGGAGCCTATGGCAACCGGATGAGCCCCAGTTGGAGGAGCCTATAGCAAGCGGAGGAGCCTATAGCAAGCGGATGAGCCCCAGTTGATGAGCCCCAGTTGGATGAGCCTATGGCAACCGGATGAGCCCCAGTTGGATGAGCCTATGGCAACCGGATGAGCCCCAGTTGGATGAGCCTATGGCAACCGGATGAGCCCCAGTTGGATGAGCCTATGGCAACCGGATGTGCCCCAGTTGGAGGAGCCTATGGCAACCGGATGGGCCCCAGTTGGAGGAGCCTATGGCAACCGGATGGGCCCCAGTTGGATGAGCCTATGGCAACCGGATGAGCCCCAGTTGGATGAGCCTATGGCAACCGGATGTGCCCCAGTTGGATGAGCCTATGGCAACCGGATGGGCCCCAGTTGGATGAGCCTATGGCAAACGGATGAGCCCCAGTTGGAGGAGCCTATGGCAACCGGATGGGCCCCAGTTGGAGGAGCCTATGGCAACCGGATGGGCCCCAGTTTGATGAGCCTATAGCAAGCGGATGAACCCCAGTTGGATGAGCCTATGGCAACCGGATGAGCCTATGGCAACCGGATGAGACCCAGTTGGATGAGCCTATGGCAACCGGATGTGCCCCAGTTGGATGAGCCTATGGCAACCGGATGGGCCCCAGCTGGATGAGCCTATGGCAACTGGATGAGCCCCAGTTGGATGAGCCTATGGCAAACGGATGAGCCCCAGTTGGAGGAGCCTATGGCAAACGGATGAGCCCCAGTTGGAGGAGCCTATGGCAAACGGATGAGCCCCAGTTGGATGAGCCTATGGCAAACGGATGAGCCCCAGTTGGAGGAGCCTATGGCAACCGGATGGGCCCCAGTTGGAGGAGCCTATGGCAACCGGATGAGCCCCAGTTGGATGAGCCTATAGCAAGCGGATGAACCCCAGTTGGATGAGCCTATGGCAACTGGATGAGCCTATGGCAACCGGATGAGACCCAGTTGGATGAGCCTATGGCAACCGGATGTGCCCCAGTTGGATGAGCCTATGGCAACCGGATGGGCCCCAGCTGGATGAGCCTATGGCAACTGGATGAGCCCCAGTTGGATGAGCCTATGGCAACCGGATGTGCCCCAGTTGGATGAGCCTATGGCAACCGGATGAGCCCCAGTTGGATGAGCCTATGGCAACCGGATGTGCCCCAGTTGGATGAGCCTATGGCAACCGGATGAGCCCCAGTTGGATGAGCCTATGGCAACTGGATGAGCCCCAGTTGGATGAGCCTATGGCAACCGGATGGGCCTCAGTTGGAGGAGACTATGGCAACCGGATGGGCCCCAGTTGGAGGAGCCTATGGCAACCGGATGAGACCCAGTTGGATGAGCCTATGGGAACCGGATGAGACCCAGTTGGATGAGCCTATGGCAACCGGATGAGACCCAGTTGGATGAGCCTATGGGAACCGGATGAGACCCAGTTGGATGAGCCTATGGGAACCGGATGAGACCCAGTTGGATGAGCCTATGGCAACCGGATGAGACCCAGTTGGATGAGCCTATGGCAAGTGGATGAACCCCAGTTGGATGTGCCTATAGCAAGCGGATGAACCACAGTTGGATGAGCCTATGGCAACCGGATGAGCCTATGGCAACCGGATGAGACCCAGTTGGATGAGCCTATGGCAACCGAACGAGCCCCAGTTCAATAAGCTTATGGCAACCAGATGGGCCCCAGTTGGAGGAGCCTATGGCAACCGGATGGGCCAGAGTTGGATGTGCCTATGGCAACCGCATGAGCCCCAGTTGGATGAGCCTATGGCAACCGGATGAGCCCCAGTTGGAGGAGCCTATGGCAACCGGATGGGCGCCAGTTGGAGGAGCCTATGGCAACCGGATGGGCCCCAGTTGGAGGAGCCTATGGCAACCGGATGAGACCCAGTTGGATGAGCCTATGGCAACCGGATGAGCCCCAGTTGGATGAGCCTATGGCAACCGGATGAGCCCCAGTTGGATGAGCCTATGGCAACCGGATGAGCCCCAGTTGGATGAGCCTATGGCAACCGGATGAGCCCCAGTTGGATGAGCCCCAGTTGGATGAGCCTATGGCAACCGGATGGGCCCCAGTTGGATGAGCCTATGGCAACCGGATGAGACCCAGTTGGATGAGCCAATGGCAACCGGATGAGACCCAGTTGGATGAGCCTATGGCAACCGGATGTGCCCCAGTTGGATGAGCCTATGGCAACCGGATGGGCCCCAGTTGGATGAGCCTATGGCAACCGGATGAGACCCAGTTGGATGAGCCTATGGCAACCGGATGGGCCCCAGTTGGATGAGCCTATGGCAACCGGATGAGCCCCAGTTGGATGAGCCTATGGCAACCGGATGAGCCCCAGTTGGATGAGCCTATGGCAACCGGATGAGCCCCAGTTGGATGAGCCTATGGCAACCGCATGTGCCCCAGTTGGATGAGCCTATGGCAACCGGATGAGCCTATGGCAACCGGATGGGCCCCAGTTGGATGAGCCTATGGCAAACGGATGAGCCCCAGTTGGATGAGCCTATGGCAACCGGATGAGCCTATGGCAACCGGATGGGCCCCAGTTGGAGGAGCCTATGGCAACCGGATGGGCCCCAGTTGGGGGAGCCTATGGCAACCGGATGGGCCCCAGTTGGGGGAGCCTATGGCAACCGGATGGGCCCCAGTTGGAGGAGCCTATGGCAACCGGATGAGCCCCAGTTGGATGAGCCTATGGCAACCGGATGGGCCCCAGTTGGGGGAGCCTATGGCAACCGGATGGGCCCCAGTTGGATGAGCCTATGGCAACCGGATGGGCCCCAGTTGGAGGAGCCTATAGCAAGCGGATGAACCCCAGTTGGATGAGCCTATAGCAAGCGGATGAGCCCCAGTTGGATGAGCCTATGGCAACCGGATGAGACCCAGTTGGATGAGCCTATGGCAACCGGATGAGCCCCAGTTGGATGAGCCTATGGCAACCGGATGAGCCCCAGTTGGATGAGCCTATGGCAACCGGATGAGCCCCAGTTGGATGAGCCTATGGCAACCGGATGAGCCCCAGTTGGATGAGCCTATGGCAACCGGATGAGCCCCAGTTGGATGAGCCTATGGCAACCGGATGGGCCCCAGTTGGAGGAGCCTATGGCAACCGGATGGGCCCCAGTTGGAGGAGCCTATGGCAACCGGATAGGCCCCAGTTGGATGAGCCTATGGCAACCGGATGGGCCCCAGTTGGATGAGCCTATAGCAAGCGGATGAGCCCCAGTTGGATGAGCCTATGGCAACCGGATGAGCCCCAGTTGGATGAGCCTATGGCAAGCGGATGAGCCCCAGTTGGATGAGCCTATGGCAACCGGATGAGCCCCAGTTGGATGAGCCTATGGCAACCGGATGAGCCCCAGTTGGATGAGCCTATGGCAACCGGATGAGCCCCAGTTGGATGAGCCTATGGCAACCGGATGAGCCCCAGTTGGATGAGCCTATGGCAACCGGATGGGCCCCAGTTGGATGAGCCTATGGCAACCGGATGAGACCCAGTTGGATGAGCCTATGGCAACCGGATGAGCCCCAGTTGGATGAGCCTATGGCAACCGGATGAGCCCCAGTTGGATGAGCCTATGGCAACCGGATGAGCCTATGGCAACCGGATGGGCCCCAGTTGGATGAGCCTATGGCAAACGGATGGGCCCCAGTTGGATGAGCCTATGGCAACCGGATGAGCCCCAGTTGGATGAGCCTATGGCAAACGGATGAGCCCCAGTTGGAGGAGCCTATGGCAACCGGATGGGCCCCAGTTGGAGGAGCCTATGGCAACCGGATGGGCCCCAGTTGGATGAGCCTATAGCAAGCGGATGAGCCCCAGTTGGATGAGCCTATGGCAACCGGATGAGCCCCAGTTGGATGAGCCTATGGCAACCGGATGAGCCCCAGTTGGATTAGCCTATGGCAACCGGATGAGCCCCAGTTGGAGGAGCCTATGGCAACCGGATGAGCCCCAGTTGGATGAGCCTATGGCAAACGGATGAGCCCCAGTTGGATGAGCCTATGGCAAACGGATGAGCCCCAGTTGGAGGAGCCTATGGCAACCGGATAGGCCCCAGTTGGATGAGCCTATGGCAAACGGATGAGCCCCAGTTGGAGGAGCCTATGGCAACCGGATAGGCCCCAGTTGGATGAGCCTATGGCAACCGGATGGGCCCCAGTTGGATGAGCCTATAGCAAGCGGATGAGCCCCAGTTGGATGAGCCTATGGCAACCGGATGAGCCCCAGTTGGAGGAGCCTATAGCAAGCGGAGGAGCCTATAGCAAGCGGATGAGCCCCAGTTGATGAGCCCCAGTTGGATGAGCCTATGGCAACCGGATGAGCCCCAGTTGGATGAGCCTATGGCAACCGGATGAGCCCCAGTTGGATGAGCCTATGGCAACCGGATGAGCCCCAGTTGGATGAGCCTATGGCAACCGGATGTGCCCCAGTTGGAGGAGCCTATGGCAACCGGATGGGCCCCAGTTGGATGAGCCTATGGCAACCGGATGAGCCCCAGTTGGATGAGCCTATGGCAACCGGATGTGCCCCAGTTGGATGAGCCTATGGCAACCGGATGGGCCCCAGTTGGATGAGCCTATGGCAAACGGATGAGCCCCAGTTGGAGGAGCCTATGGCAACCGGATGGGCCCCAGTTGGAGGAGCCTATGGCAAACGGATGAGCCCCAGTTGGAGGAGCCTATAGCAAGCGGATGAGCCCCAGTTGATGAGCCCCAGTTGGATGAGCCTATGGCAACCGGATGGGCCCCAGTTGGATGAGCCTATGGCAACCGGATGAGCCCCAGTTGGATGAGCCTATGGCAACCGGATGAGCCCCAGTTGGATGAGCCTATGGCAACCGGATGAGCCCCAGTTGGATGAGCCTATGGCAACCGGATGAGCCCCAGTTGGATGAGCCTATGGCAATCGGATGAGCCCCAGTTGGATGAGCCTATGGCAATCGGATGAGCCCCAGTTGGAGGAGCCTATGGCAACCGGATGGGCCCCAGTTGGATGAGCCTATGGCAACCGGATGAGCCCCAGTTGGATGAGCCTATGGCAACCGGATGAGCCCCAGTTGGATGAGCCTATGGCAACCGGATGAGCCCCAGTTGGATGAGCCTATGGCAACCGGATGAGCCCCAGTTGGATGAGCCTATGGCAACCGGATGAGCCCCAGTTGGATGAGCCTATGGCAATCGGATGAGCCCCAGTTGGATGAGCCTATGGCAACCGGATGAGCCCCAGTTGGAGGAGCCTATGGCAAACGGATGAGCCCCAGTTGGATGAGCCTATGGCAAACGGATGAGCCCCAGTTGGAGGAGCCTATGGCAACCGGATGGGCCCCAGTTGGAGGAGCCTATGGCAACCGGATGGGCCCCAGTTGGAGGAGCCTATGGCAACCGGATGGGCCCCAGTTTGATGAGCCTATAGCAAGCGGATGAACCCCAGTTGGATGAGCCTATGGCAACCGGATGAGCCTATGGCAACCGGATGAGACCCAGTTGGATGAGCCTATGGCAACCGGATGTGCCCCAGTTGGATGAGCCTATGGCAACCGGATGGGCCCCAGCTGGATGAGCCTATGGCAACTGGATGAGCCCCAGTTGGATGAGCCTATGGCAAACGGATGAGCCCCAGTTGGAGGAGCCTATGGCAAACGGATGAGCCCCAGTTGGAGGAGCCTATGGCAACCGGATGGGCCCCAGTTGGAGGAGCCTATGGCAACCGGATGGGCCCCAGTTGGAGGAGCCTATGGCAACCGGATGAGCCCCAGTTGGATGAGCCTATAGCAAGCGGATGAACCCCAGTTGGATGAGCCTATGGCAACCGGATGAGCCTATGGCAACCGGATGAGACCCAGTTGGATGAGCCTATGGCAACCGGATGTGCCCCAGTTGGATGAGCCTATGGCAACCGGATGGGCCCCAGCTGGATGAGCCTATGGCAACTGGATGAGCCCCAGTTGGATGAGCCTATGGCAACCGGATGTGCCCCAGTTGGATGAGCCTATGGCAACCGGATGAGCCCCAGTTGGATGAGCCTATGGCAACCGGATGTGCCCCAGTTGGATGAGCCTATGGCAACCGGATGAGCCCCAGTTGGATGAGCCTATGGCAACCGGATGAGCCCCAGTTGGATGAGCCTATGGCAACCGGATGGGCCCCAGTTGGAGGAGACTATGGCAACCGGATGAGACCCAGTTGGAGGAGCCTATGGCAACCGGATGAGACCCAGTTGGATGAGCCTATGGGAACCGGATGAGACCCAGTTGGATGAGCCTATGGCAACCGGATGAGACCCAGTTGGATGAGCCTATGGGAACCGGATGAGACCCAGTTGGATGAGCCTATGGGAACCGGATGAGACCCAGTTGGATGAGCCTATGGCAACCGGATGAGACCCAGTTGGATGAGCCTATGGCAAGTGGATGAACCCCAGTTGGATGTGCCTATAGCAAGCGGATGAACCCCAGTTGGATGAGCCTATGGCAACCGGATGAGCCTATGGCAACCGGATGAGACCCAGTTGGATGAGCCTATGGGAACCGGATGAGACCCAGTTGGATGAGCCTATGGCAACCGGATGGGCCCCAGTTGGATGAGCCTATGGCAACCGGATGGGCCCCAGTTGGAGGAGCCTATGGCAACCGGATGAGCCCCAGTTGGAGGAGCCTATGGCAACCGGATGGGCCCCAGTTGGAGGAGCCTATGGCAACCGGATGGGCCCCAGTTGGAGGAGCCTATGGCAACCGGATGGGCCCCAGTTGGAGGAGCCTATGGCAACCGGATGGGCCCCAGTTGGAGGAGCCTATGGCAACCGGACGGGCCCCAGTTGGAGGAGCCTATGGCAACCGGATGGGCCCCAGTTGGAGGAGCCTATGGCAACCGGATGGGCCCCAGTTGGAGGAGCCTATGGCAACCAGATAAGCTCCGACTAGATGAGCCTATGGCAACCGGATGGGCCCCAGTTGGAGGAGCCTATGGCAACCAGATAAGCTCCGACTAGATGAGCCTATGGCAAGCGGATGAACCCCAGTTGGATGAGCCTATGGCAACCGGATGGGCCCCAGTTGGAGGAGCCTATGGCAACCAGATAAGCTCCGACTAGATGAGCCTATGGCAACCGGATGGGCCCCAGTTGGAGGAGCCTATGGCAACCAGATAAGCTCCGACTAGATGAGCCTATGGCAACCGGATGAACCCCAGTTGGAGGAGCCTATGGCAACCGGATGGGCCCCAGTTGGAGGAGCCTATGGCAACCGGATGGGCCCCAGTTGGAGGAGCCTATGGCAACCGGACGGGCCCCAGTTGGAGGAGCCTATGGCAACCGGACGGGCCCCAGTTGGAGGAGCCTATGGCAACCGGACGGGCCCCAGTTGGAGGAGCCTATGGCAACCGGATGGGCCCCAGTTGGAGGAGCCTATGGCAACCGGATGGGCCCCAGTTGGAGGAGCCTATGGCAACCAGATAAGCTCCGACTAGATGAGCCTATGGCAACCGGATGGGCCCCAGTTGGAGGAGCCTATGGCAACCAGATAAGCTCCGACTAGATGAGCCTATGGCAAGCGGATGAACCCCAGTTGGATGAGCCTATGGCAACCAGATGGGCCCCACATGGATGAGCCTATGGCAACCAGATGGGCCCCACATGGATGAGCCTATGGCAACCAGATGGGCCCCACATGGATGAGCCTATGGCAACCGGATGAGCCCCAGTTGACTTCTCTGGGCCACCATTACTGGGCCGCTCACTTTCCATATAACAATGTTCTTGTATGGAATAAAGTAGACATTGCTATGGGGCATGCTGGGCCATGTAGTGGCACCATGGAGGACAGTAAACCACAACCATGCCACATCCTGTAGTCCCTCGTCCGAGGCCTGGACGCTGAGTTACGGCTTCCCGGCAGCTCCTGGCAACCTCCGGCGCCAGCTGTGGGAGCGCGGGATGGCGGCGCGCCTCTGCCAACAGGTAACCGGAGAGGAAGAAGGGGATCGGGTTCCCCCCCCCCGGCGGGGGCCGCACAGGTGCCAAGCATCCCGCAGTGAGCGCCACACGGCAAACATCTGCACATCAGAGGAGCGGGACGCCCTGTCCTCAGCTCACACCGAGCCGCACGTGTGCAGACAAAGAGTTAAAGGAGCCCCGTGGGAGGTCTCCGGAGTCCTGCCTTAAGCAGAATGTTGGCGCGGCGACCGGTGGGGGTCAGCCACGCTTGCGCCCCCCCTTTCCCCGAGGCCTGACCCGGGCTCCGGCAGCTGGTAAAAGGCTCATCCCGGAGAGGTCCGGTGAGAACGATGACCTCACGATGACATCACCACTCGGCTCGCCGCGCTCCTGCGAGGAGGTTGCCCTAGCGCCGGAGCTCAAAACAAAGGGATCTGGATTCAATCACATCGCATCCCACACACCGCGCCGCCGCCGCCGCCACCGCTTTATACTGAGCAGAGCCAGCGCGCAGCTGTGCCGACTAGCGGGATCCTCCCCCCCCCTCGCCTCAAGGCCTGCGCCGCACGCACGTGAGAAGGTTTCACCCCCCCCCCCATCATTCATCTCACTAAAGGGAAAGAACGTAACAGCAACGGAAAGAAGAAATGAAGGAGGGATGGGAGAAAGGAGAGAGGAAGAGATAGAAAAAGAAGGGAAGAATAGAAGTGGGAAGGAAGGCGGCAATAAGAGAAAAGAAGAAGGGAAGGAGGTCATGTGACTGCTTCTATGTACAGCGCTGTGGTATATGTCAGCGCTATATAATGTATAATAACAGTGTGTGAGTGTGGGGGAGACATTAGAGTGTGAGCTCTGAGGGACAGGAGGTCATGTGACTGCTTCTATGTACAGCGCTGTGGTATATGTCAGCGCTATATAATGTATAATAACAGTGTGTGAGTGTGGGGGAGACATTAGAGTGTGAGCTCTGAGGGACAGGAGGTCATGTGACTGCTTCTATGTACAGCGCTGTGGTATATGTCAGCGCTATATAATGTATAATAACAGTGTGTGAGTGTGGGAGGAGACATTAGAGTGTGAGCTCTGAGGGACAGGAGGTCATGTGACTGCTTCTATGTACAGCGCTGTGGTATATGTCAGCGCTATATAATGTATAATAACAGTGTGTGAGTGTGGGGGAGACATTAGAGTGTGAGCTCTGAGGGACAGGAGGTCATGTGACTGCTTCTATGTACAGCGCTGTGGTATATGTCAGCGCTATATAATGTATAATAACAGTGTGTGAGTGCGGGGGAGACATTAGAGTGTGAGCTCTGAGGGACAGGTCATGTGACTGCTTCTATGTACAGCGCTGTGGTATATGTCAGCGCTATATAATGTATAATAACAGTGTGTGAGTGTGGGGGAGACATTAGAGTGTGAGCTCTGAGGGACAGGAGGTCATGTGACTGCTTCTATGTACAGCGCTGTGGTATATGTCAGCGCTATATAATGTATAATAACAGTGTGTGAGTGTGGGGGAGACATTAGAGTGTGAGCTCTGAGGGACAGGAGGTCATGTGACTGCTTCTATGTACAGCGCTGTGGTATATGTCAGCGCTATATAATGTATAATAACAGTGTGTGAGTGTGGGGGAGACAGAGTGTGAGCTCTGAGGGACAGGAGGTCATGTGACTGCTTCTATGTACAGCGCTGTGGTATATGTCAGCGCTATATAATGTATAATAACAGTGTGTGAGTGCGGGGGAGACATTAGAGTGTGAGCTCTTGGGCCCAGGCAGCACGTACAGGTCTCGGTACTGGTCGAAGGCGCTGTTGGCGTCCACCTCCAGCTTGCGCAGGCGAGCAGAGGGCATGGCTCCGTCCTCCAGCGGCGGGTCGTACTTGTTGCTCCATGGTGATCTGTAGAGAGGAGGCAGAGCGGTGAGGGTCAGGCGAGGTGATGGGCGCGTGCAGCGTTTCCTGGCGCTGTCATGGCGGCGGCGGCGGTGGGATGAGGGTGATGTACGGCTCCCCGGTGATCTGGTGTCGGCAGAAGCCGGTTAGGTGAGGGGGAGGCGATGACATCACAGCGAATCGACTCCAGCCCGCCGCTGCCAGCGCCACAACACGGCCGCCGCCCCTAGCAACAGGACGACCGCCGCCAGACGCGCATCACCCCGGCGGCCATGACAGCGCCATAAAACTGTCCTCAAGGTCACTCTAGGGTCACCGGAGGGGGGTCCCCGCTCACTCTAGGGTCACCGGAAGGGGGTCCCCGCTCACTCTAGGGTCACCGGAGGGGGGGGGTCCCGCTCACTCTAGGGTCACCGGAGGGGGGTCCCCGCTCACTCTAGGGTCACCGGAGGGGGGGTCCCGCTCACTCTAGGGTCACTGGAGGGGGGTCCCCGCTCACTCTAGGGTCACCGGAGGGGGGGGTCCCGCTCACTCTAGGGTCACCGGAGGGGGGTCCCCGCTCACTCTAGGGTCACCGGAGGGGGGTCCCCGCTCACTCTAGGGTCACCGGAGGGGGGTCCCCGCTCACTCTAGGGTCACCGGAGGGGGGTCCCCGCTCACTCTAGGGTCACCAGAAGGGGGTCCCCGCTCACTCTAGGGTCACCGGAGGGGGGTCCCCGCTCACTCTAGGGTCACCGGAGGGGGGGGGTCCCGCTCACTCTAGGGTCACCGGAGGGGGGTCCCCGCTCACTCTAGGGTCACCGGAGGGGGGTCCCCGCTCACTCTAGGGTCACCGGAGGGGGGTCCCCGCTCACTCTAGGGTCACCGGAGGGGGGTCCCCGCTCACTCTAGGGTCACCGGAGGGGGGTCCCCGCTCACTCTAGGGTCACCGGAGGGGGGTCCCCGCTCACTCTAGGGTCACCGGAGGGGGGTCCCCGCTCACTCTAGGGTCACCGGAGGGGGGTCCCCGCTCACTCTAGGGTCACCGGAGGGGGGTCCTGCTCACTCTAGGGTCACCGGAGGGGGGTCCCCGCTCACTCTAGGGTCACCGGAGGGGGGTCCTGCTCACTCTAGGGTCACCGGAGGGGGGTCCCCGCTCACTCTAGGGTCACCAGAGGGGGGTCCCCGCTCACTCTAGGGTCACCGGATGGGGGACGCCCGCTCTCTAGGGTTACCAGATGGGGGACGCCCGCTCTCTAGGGTTACCGGTTGCTATGGGAACAGGGGGGCGGGGCTCACCTGTAGGAGTCGCCGTCCCGGTTGTAGTCGCACAGCAGGTAGTCCTTCCCCACCACCTTGTCCCGGGCGATCTTCAGGGGCTGGTCCACGGAGGACAGGAGGTCTTCACACAGACTGGGGACCTGCAGAGAGGGGGCGGGGCAGAGAGAAAGGGGGAGGGGTCAGGGTCACATACCTACAAGCGCAGTACAGTAAACGGCCAGCAGAGGGCGACACGCCGCACAACGATAGGCTGGAGCTTTATTTTCAGTGAGAGGAGGAAGAACCGCCTCCCGGACCCGCTGCAGCCAAGAAGCCCGACATCAAAGAAGCCCCCGCTGCAGCCAAGAAGCCCGACATCAAAGAAGCCCCCGCTGCAGCCAAGAAGCCCGACATCAAAGAAGCCCCCGCTGCAGCCAAGAAGCCCGACATCAAAGAAGCCCCCGCTGCAGCCAAGAAGCCCGACATCAAAGAAGCCCCCGCTGCAGCCAAGAAGCCCGACATCAAAGAAGCCCCCGCTGCAGCCAAGAAGCCCGACATCAAAGAAGCCCCCGCGCCCCCCACTGCCAGACAAGAGGAATGCGGAGGAGCCTTCATCCCGAGCCAGTAACCCTTCCCTTACAGTGCCGAGGGGCCAGGCTTCGCCCACTAGAAAGGGAGCCCAGGCTTCTCCCACTAGAAAGGAAGCCCAGGCTTCTCACACTAAAGAGGGAGACCAGGCTTCTCACACTAAAGAGGAAGCCCAGGCTTCTCCCGGTAGAAGCTCATCCCGGAGGGCTCTACAGGTGAGGCCTGGGTGGGCCCATGTCGGGGGGGGGGGAAGGACAACAACCTCAGTAAGTCCCCGGGGGAAACCCAAGGAGGCGGGGCCACAAAGGGGAGACAAATTGGGGGAAGTTTAATGAGATCCCGAGAGGCCTCTCGCCCTCCGAGCCAAACAAGCTTTAATTAAAGTCGCCCGCCTGCTGACCCCCCCCCGCCCCACCGACAAGACTGAGGCCTTTGTCCGAGGAGAAACCGGATCCCAACGCAGAGATTGGCCGGCGACCAAGAAAGGGATGAAAGACGCGCGTCACCGGGCCGACGGGTAAAACGCGGGCCAACCGACCAATCAATGACTAAGGATCTCTATAGATCCCAAACCCATCAATGACTAAGGATCTCTATAGATCCCAAACCCATCAATGACTAAGGATCTCTATAGACCCCAAACCCATCAATGACTAAGGATCTCTATAGACCCCAAACCCATCAATGACTAAGGATCTCTATAGACCCCAAACCCATCAATGACTAAGGATCTCTATAGATCCCAAACCCATCAATGACTAAGGATCTCTATAGACCCCAAACCCATCAATGACTAAGGATCTCTATAGATCCCAAACCCATCAATGACTAAGGATCTCTATAGATCCCAAACCCATCAATGACTAAGGATCTCTATAGATCCCAAACCCATCAATGACTAAGGATCTCTATAGACCCCAAACCCATCAATGACTAAGGATCTCTATAGATCCCAAACCCATCAATGACTAAGGATCTCTATAGATCCCAAACCCATCAATGACTAAGGATCTCTATAGATCCCAAACCCATCAATGACTAAGGATCTCTATAGATCCCAAACCCATAAATGACTAAGGATCTCTATAGACCCCAAACCCATCAATGACTAAGGATCTCTATAGACCCCAAACTCATCAATGACTAAGGATCTCTATAGATCCCAAACCCATCAATGACTAAGGATCTCTATAGATCCCAAACCCATCAATGACTAAGGATCTATATAGACCCCAAACCCATCAATGACTAAGGATCTCTATAGATCCCAAACCCATCAATGACTAAGAATATCTATAGATCCCAAACCCATCAATGACTAAGGATCTCTATAGATCCCAAACCCATCAATGACTAAGGATCTCTATAGATCCCAAACCCATCAATGACTAAGCATCTATATAGACCCCAAACCCATCAATGACTAAGGATCTCTATAGATCCCAAACCCATCAATGACTAAGGATCTCTATAGACCCCAAACCCATCAATGACTAAGGATCTCTATAGATCCCAAACCCATCAATGACTAAGCATCTATATAGACCCCAAACCCATCAATGACTAAGGATCTCTATAGATCCCAAACCCATCAATGACTAAGCATCTATATAGACCCCAAACCCATCAGTGACTAAGCATCACTATAGACCCCAAACCCATCAATGACTAAGGATCTCTATAGATCCCAAACCCATCAATGACTAAGCATCTATATAGACCCCAAACCCATCAATGACTAAGGATCTCTATAGATCCCAAACCCATAAATGACTAAGAATCTCTATAGACCCCAAACCCATCAATGACTATGATCTCTATAGACCCCAAACCCATCAATGACTAAGGATCTCTATAGAGCCCCAAACCCATCAATGACTAAGGATCTCTATAGATCCCAAACCCATCAATCACTAAGGATCTCTATAGACTCCAAACCCATCAATGACTAGGATCTCTATAGATCCCAAACCCATCAATGACTAAGAATCTCTATAGACCCCAAACCCATCAATCACTAAGGATCTCTATAGATCCCAAACCCATCAATGACTAAGGATCTCTATAGATCCCAAACCCATAAATGACTAAGGATCTCTATAGACCCTAAAACCCATCAATGACTAAGGATCTCTATAGATCCCAAACCCATCAATGACTAAGGATCTCTATAGATCCCAAACCCATCAATGACTAGGGATCTCTATAGACCCCAAACCCATCAATCACTAAGGATCTCTATAGATCCCAAACCCATCAATGACTAAGGATCTCTATAGATCCCAAACCCATAAATGACTAAGGATCTCTATAGACCCCAAACCCATCAATGACTAAGGATCTCTATAGATCCCAAACCCATCAATGACTAAGGATCTCTATAGATCCCAAACTCATCAATGACTAAGGATCTCTATAGATCCCAAACCCATCAATGACTAAGGATCTCTATAGATCCCAAACCCATAAATGACTAAGGATCTCTATAGACCCCAAACCCATCAATCACTAAGGATCTCTATAGATCCCAAACCCATCAATGACTAAGGATCTCTATAGATTCCAAACCCATAAATGACTAAGGATCTCTATAGACCCCAAACCCATCAATGACTAAGGATCTCTATAGACCCCAAACCCATCAATCACTAAGGATCTCTATAGATCCCAAACCCATAAATGACTAAGGATCTCTATAGACCCCAAACCCATCAATCACTAAGGATCTCTATAGATCCCAAACCCATCAATGACTAAGGATCTCTATAGACCCCAAACCCATCAATGACTAAGGACCTCTATAGATCCCAAACCCATCAGTGACTGATCTAAAACCCTTCAATGATTAAGGATCTTTATAGATAAGAAACCAACCAATGACTAAGGACCTCTATAAATCCCAAACCCATCAATGACTTATTCTAAGTATGTCACACACCCCGCTTCAAGATATTCATAACCTGTGGGTAATACTGACCTGTAGAGGGCGATCTGCAGAGATGATTGGAGGAAAGAAAGCCCCTCCCGGTCC
Organism: Gastrophryne carolinensis; assembly: GCA_027917425.1. Classification (NCBI taxonomy): domain Eukaryota; kingdom Metazoa; phylum Chordata; class Amphibia; order Anura; family Microhylidae; genus Gastrophryne; species Gastrophryne carolinensis. The sequence continues at coordinate 195,548,667 of CM051242.1, forward strand.
ATAAATACCTGGGACCTCCCACTCATTCCCCAGTCTTCATCTCTGCAGACGGCGAGCAAGCAGAAGATGATGTCTCCTCCTTGCACAGGGGGTCTGTCAGGTAGCCGGGATTACTCCCGGCCAGTTAATTTTTTATTTCCGTTCGGACTTATCTTTTCCCCTTTTGATCCTTATATTTGTATGCCTCCCAGTCTTGACTGTTGTCAGGGCGAAGGTATATTAGCACCACTGGTGCTCAGGAGCTATGCTCCGCCGCGAGACCCTATATAGAGGGTAGGCGGTTATACCGGGTTGGTGACCCCGGTTTGGGATGCCCTGTCCACTTTGGAACATTTATTCCCTCATGACATATTCCCACCTCCCTGGCTTGGGTTCGGGGTCCTCTCCTCAGCTTTCGGCTTTCTTATGGAAGTTTTCCCTCAAAATGTATTGGTTGCACTGTTGTATATTGTAGTGTTACTGTATACCGGGAGGGAACTTTATTACTACAGACACCGCGGCCGCCATTGCCGCCGTGGTGCTGCTTTTACCTCAGAAGGCTGAGGGGAGGTCTCTCCCCTCACGCTCTTCTGTGGGGGGGCGGGGCCGGGCCTTCGGCACGAGGCCGCGGCCCGCTCCCTTTTAAATGTGAGCCTTATGTAGCGTGGCTCGAGCGGGGAGCGGCTCCACACACCGGCCGCTACCGCTTGGCTTTTTACTATCCGGTGCCGGCTTTTTGAGGCACTACAGCGGAGGGGAACCTTCCCCTCACGCGTTCTATTGGGGGCGGGGCCGGACTTGCGGCGCGTCGCCGCGACCCGCCCCCTCCAGCTCTGAGCACCACCGAGGAGCTCTATCCTCCTCACTTACTTGCGGCGGGGGGCAGAGCAGGTCAAGCGCGCAATCCGCGCTGGCCACGCCCCCCCCCCTTCTCCGTCTCCAGCTCTGCATTTTACCTCAGGTCGGCGAGGACGCAGCACTCGGATTATACAGGCTCTGTGAGTGGCCCTGTGGGCCTTTTCTTCCCGTGTTTTGACTCTTATTCTATGATTAAGGTTTTCTCATTGTGTCCATCTTGTTTTTTAGGTGGAATCTTCTGGGATATTTTGGGGGCTTCTCCCAGTCCTAGGGTCCCTGGGTGTTTTTCTATACATATATTTTACAAATCCTCCCACTTGGACACTATAAGGGCATCCCGGGTTGCTTAGTAGCGTAATTCCCTTGGTCATAGCGACTCACTCAAGTTCACCTTATGGAGGCATCCCAGGATTCCGGGCTCCCCTCGGGACAGTCTCGGAAGTGTTTGGGTTGCGGGGTATCCCTAACTGGGGATGATTTCTTTTTATGTATATCATGTGCACAACAGACTATTACACGGCAGTCCGGACCCCAGGCTTCTGGGTCAGCACCGCCGGCTTCATCCTCTCCCCCTCCCATTTTGACCCGTGCCCCGTGTGATGTTGTCATGGGGGGGCAGTCGCAATCTGATGTGTGTGCCAGATTGGCCAATATTGAAAAATGTATTTCCACTACGGTAGCCAAGAAGGCACCGGCTAAGAGAAAGCATTTGTCACCGGTTACTCATTTTGAATATGATGATGCGGATGGTCTGGATTGGTCAGATTATTCCCCTCCGGAGGAACGGGAGTTATTTGAGGATTCGGATAATTCCGAGGATCAGCAAATTGTTGGTGCCGATTCTGATGGGGGTCAGGGAGTTCTTCGGATACTCCTAATGTTCTGACTCAGATGTTTGAGGTTCTGGCTATCTCACCTCCGGCGGTGGTTCCTCAACAACAAGGGGAGTTTTATGAGGAATCCAGGCCGCGCTTAGAATTCCCTAATCAAAAGCATTTTGATAATATTATTTCCAAGGAATGGGAGAGGCCGGCTCGGCTCCCAGGCATTCCTCAGAGTTGGGATAGAAGGTATCCTTTCCCTGTGGACACGGTTAAGCGCTGGGCTTCCCCCCCCCCCCCCCCGAGGTGGACGCCCCAACTCAGCCGTTTTGAATAACCCTGATTGTTCCTCTCTTAAAGATGGTGAGGATAAACGCATTGACCAGATGGTTGTCATGGTTTTGCCAGTATTGGGGCAGCCATACGGCCTGTTTGTGCCTCATCGCTGTTGGTGGTGGCTACTAGAAAGGTGTTTCTGTCCTTCATTTTAGCCGCTTTGGATGTTTCCTTGATGATGAGTAGCAGAGCCTCTGCTTTAATGGTGACTATTAGGCGTTCAATTTGGTTGCGGCAGTGGGCGGCTGATTTTGGGTCAAAAAAGTCTCTGACGTCTCTTCCCTTCGTTGGGTTAAGGCTTTTTGGAGACAAATTGGACTCGGTAGCTAAAGGTGGTAAGTTACCTCAACGCAAGAAGCAACGACGCCCCTTTCGAGGGGCGGCTTCCTTCACCCCTTCCTTTCGGGGAGCTAGAGCGGGAAGAGGATTTGCCTTCCCTTCTACAAGAGGAGAGTCCTGGAATAGGGGCAGGGGTCGTGCCCGCTCAGGATACAGTCGAGGCTCTAAACCCAAACCCGCGGCCAAGCCCGCTCAACAATGAGGGGGCGCCCTCACCCGTGCGGGTGGGGGGACGGCTGCGACACTTCTCCCAAGTCTGGATTCGGGAGGTCTCGGACAAGTGGATCCGGGAAGTGGTGTCTTCCGGTTACAAGCTGGAGTTCGAGTCCCGCCCCCCCCCCGCATTTCCTCAGGTCTCGGGTGTCCCCGGACGCACTGACTGCACTGCAGCTCCGGGCGGTGGTATCGAGTCTTCTAGAAATGGCAGTCATTTGCCCAGTGCCCCCATTAGACCGGGGTCGGGGTTTTTACTCAAATCTGTTCACGGTCCCCAAAAAGGATGGCTCTGTCCGGCCCATCCTGGACCTAAAGATTCTCAACAGGTTTGTCAGGCTGCGAAAATTTCGCATGGAAACGTTGCGTTCTGCTATTCAATCTCTTCGTCAAGGGGACTTCATGACGTCCATAGACATCCAGGACGCGTGCCTCCATGTTCCCATTTTTCCCGCGCACCAGAGGTTTCTAAGGTTCGCGGTGGAGGATCGGCACTTTCAGTTTGTAGCTCTTCCCTTCGGTCTCACCACAGCTCCAAGGGTTTTCACCAAGGTGCTTGCTGGGGTGATGGCTCTCCTCAGAGCGCAGGGGATTCGCATAGTGCCATATGTGGACGATCTCCTCATCTTGGCATAGTCATTCAGCCAAGCGGAATTGGACACCAGGACGGTTCTATCCACTCTGGAGAGGTTCGGCTGGGTGATCAACTACCCCAAGTCCTCCCTCTACCCGTCCAGGTTAATATCTTTTCTGGGGATGTCTCTGGATACAGATCAGGCCAGAGTTTTCCTTCCTCAGTCCAAGGTTCTTTTGATTCAGGAGTTGGTTCGGTCACTCATGTCCATTCCTCGGCCGTCCATCCGGCTAGGGATGAGACTGGTGGGTCTGATGGTGGCCTCCTTCGAGGCGGTTCCCTTTGCTCAGTTTCACACAAGGACACTACAGCTCCATCTGATGTCGGTCTGAACAGGTCTCCTCAGTCGCTGGATCAATTCTTTCGGATGTCTCCCCGGGTGCGCCGCTGCTTCGGTGGTGGCTGAACTCAGCCAACCTGCTGAGGGGCAGATCCTTTCAGACTCCTCAGTGGGAGGTAGTCACCACGGATGCCAGCCTCTCAGGATGGCGGGGCTTCTGGAAAGATCTGCAATTTCAGGGTTTGTGGGGTCCCCTGGAAGCCCACGAGCCTATCAATGTTCTGGAATTGAGAGCCATCAGGATGGTTCTTGGTCATTTGACTCATCAACTGCGAGACTTGCCGGTCCAGGTCCGGTCGGACAATCGGACGGCGGTTGCCTACATCAATCACCAGGGAGGCACCCGCAGCAGGAGTGCCCTCAGGGAAGTGTCTCTGATTCTGGACTGGGCAGAGAGACATGTCCCGTGTATCTCAGCAGTTTACATCCCAGATGTGGAGAACACGGAGGCGGACTCTCTGAGCAGGCTGTCAGCCCGCAAAGGGGAGTGGTCTCTCAATCCCAAGGTCTTTCACACAATTTGTCGCAGGTGGGGGTCACCGGAGGTGGACCTCTTTGCCTCCTGTCACAATCACAAACTTCCGTCATTTGTGTCTCTGGCGAAGGACCCTCTGGCTCTTGCAACGGATGCCATGTTTCTGAACTGGAGGGATCTGGGTTTTCTGTACCTGTTCCCTCAGTTTCCCATGGTGGCCAGAGTAGTGCGCAAGCTTGCTCTGGAGGGAGCGCCAGCAATTCTGGTGGCCCCAAGGTGGCCAAGACAGGTTTGGTTCGCAGACGTGGTAAGGTTGGCAGAAGATCAGTTCGCTCTGCCCCTGCTGCCAGATCTGCTCACACAGGGTCATCTTCGTTACCCCAATTTACCAACGCTGGCTTTGACGGCGTGGCTGCTGAAACCTCCATCTTGAAGGAGGAAGGTCTTTCTCATGCTGTGATTCGGACTCTTATTAGCGATAGGAAGAGGTCTTCTTCTTCCGTTTACTATAGGACTTGGAGGTCTTATATTGATTGGTGTGAGACTAGGGCCTTCCCTTGTAGGGAATTCTCTATTTCTAGAATCTTGGAGTTCCTGCAACATGGTTTGGACCTAGGGCTCCAACTCAGTACTCTGAAGGGGAAGGTGTCTGCCCTGGCGGTGTTTTTCCAAAGATCTTTTGCGCTTCATCCGTTGGTTAAGACTTTTTTCCAGGGGGTTACACATGTGCGGCCTCCTAGGAAGCCTATAATTCCGGTTTGGGATTTGAATTTGGTTCTTTCTGCTCTTCAGGGTCCTCCCTTTGAGCCTTTGCATGATATTGCCTTGTCTTCCCTTACACAGAAGGTGGCCTTTTTGGTAGCTATCACTTCTGTTCGGCGTGTTTCTGAGTTGGCGGCTCTGTCTATTCAAGCTCCGTATTTTGAAAGACATCAGGACAAGGTGGTTTTCCGTTTCAAGACGGATTTCCTTCCTAAGGTGGTTTCTTCCTTTCATCTAAATCAGGATATTGTTCTGCCCTCTCTGTGTCCTAATCCCAGCAACGACAAGGAGAGGGTCCTGCATTCCTTGGATGTGGTTCGTGTTGTGAAGTACTATTTGGTGGTAACGTCTGCCTTTCGCAAGACTGATGCCTTCTTTGTGGTGTCATTTGGGCCCAAGAAGGGTTTGGCGCCCGCTAAGTCTTCCATCAGTAGGTGGATTCGTCAGGCCATTGTTGGGGCCTATTCTGCTAAGGGGAGGAATCCTCCTTTTTGTGTTACTGCTCATTCTACTCGTGCGGTTGGGGCCTCCTGGGCCTTTCAGCACCAGGCCTCTGTTGAGCAAGTTTGTAAGGCCGCTACTTGGTCTTCTGTTCACACTTTTTCCAAGTTTTACAAGGTGGATGTTCGGGCCTCAGCGGATGCTGTTTTTGGCCGCAAAGTTCTGCAGGCTGTTGTGGTTTAAGTTGTGTTTTATGCCTTGTTTTGGATCCCCACCCCTTATGGACACTGCTATTGGATGTCCCACAGGTTATGAATATCTTGAAGCGGGGTGTGTGACATACTTAGAATAATACCATTTTGTGAATACTCACCTTGTAAAATGGGTATTATAAGTATGTCACACACCCCGCCCTTTTTTTTTGAATTCTGGATCCTTCATATTGTGAACTTTGCGTTGTTATTACTTATATTTGGCTCTTCCTGGTCCCTTACCTTACTGCTTTCTTTATTCTGGGTGATGAGTGGGAGGTCCCAGGTATTTATGGACCGGGAGGGGCTTTCTTTCCTCCAATCATCTCTGCAGATCGCCCTCTACAGGTCAGTATTACCCACAGGTTATGAATATCTTGAAGTGGGGTGTGTGACATACTTATAATACCCATTTTACAAGGTGAGTATTCACAAAATGGTATTATCTGAAACCCATCAACAACTAAGGATCTCTATAGATCCCAAACCCATCAATGACTAAGGATCTCTATAGATCCCAAACCCATCAATGACTAAGGATCTCTATAGACCCCAAACCCATCAATGACTAAGGATCTCTATAGATCCCAAACCCATCAGTGACTGATCTAAAACCCTTCAATGATTAAGGATCTTTATAGATAAGAAACCAACCAATGACTAAGGATCTCTGTAAATCCCAAACCCATCAATGACTTATCTGAAACCCATCAACGACTAAGGATCTCTATAGATCCCAAACCCATCAATGACTAAGGATCTCTATAGACCCCAAACCCATCAATGACTTATCTGAAACCCATCAACGACTAAGGATCTCTATAGACCCCCCAACCCATCAATGACTAAGGATCTCTATAGATCCCAAACCCATCAATGACTAAGGATCTCTATAGACCCCAAACCCATCAATGACTTATCTGAAACCCATCAACGACTAAGGATCTCTATAGACCCCCCAACCCATCAATGACTAAGGATCTCTATAGATCCCAAACCCATCAATGACTTATCTGAAACCCATCAACGACTAAGGATCTCTATAGACCCCCCAACCCATCAATGACTAAGGATCTCTATAGATCCCAAACCCATCAATGACTAAGGATCTCTATAGACCCCAAACCCATCAATGACTAAGGATCTCTATAGATCCCAAACCCATCAATGACTAGGATCTCTATAGACCGCAAACCCATCAATGACCAAAGATCTCTATAGACCCCAAACCCATCAATGACTAAGGATCTCTATGGATCCCAAACCCATTAATGACCAAAGATCTCTATAGACCCCAAACCCATCAATGACTAAGGATCTCTATAGACCCCAAACCCATCAATGACCAAGGATCTCTATAGACCCCAAACCCATCAATGACTAAGGATCTCTATAGACCGCAAACCCATCAATGACCAAGGATCTCTATAGACCCCAAACCCATCAATGACTAAGGATCTCTATAGACCCCAAACCCATCAATGACTAAGGATCTCTATAGACCCCAAACCCATCAATGACTGATCTAAAACCCATCAATTACTAAGGATCTCTATAGATCCCAAACCCATCAATGACTAAGGATCTCTATAGACCCCAAAGCCATCAATGACTAAGGATCTCTATAGATCCCAAACCCATCAATGACTAGGATCTCTATAGACCGCAAACCCATCAATGACCAAAGATCTCTATAGACCCCAAACCCATCAATGACTAAGGATCTCTATGGATCCCAAACCCATTAATGACCAAAGATCTCTATAGACCCCAAACCCATCAATGACTAAGGATCTCTATAGACCCCAAACCCATCAATGACCAAGGATCTCTATAGACCCCAAACCCATCAATGACTAAGGATCTCTATAGACCGCAAACCCATCAATGACCAAGGATCTCTATAGACCCCAAACCCATCAATGACTAAGGATCTCTATAGACCCCAAACCCATCAATGACTAAGAATATCTATAGATCCCAAACCCATCAATGACTAAGGATCTCTATGGATCCCAAACCCATTAATGACCAAAGATCTCTATAGACCCCAAACCCATCAATGACTAAGGATCTCTATAGACCCCAAACCCATCAATGACCAAGGATCTCTATAGACCCCAAACCCATCAATGACTAAGGATCTCTATGGATCCCAAACCCATTAATGACCAAAGATCTCTATAGACCCCAAACCCATCAATGACTAAGGATCTCTATAGACCCCAAACCCATCAATGACCAAGGATCTCTATAGACCCCAAACCCATCAATGACTAAGGATCTCTATAGACCGCAAACCCATCAATGACCAAAGATCTCTATAGACCCCAAACCCATCAATGACTGATGATCTCTATAGATCTGAAACCTAATCAGGAAACACACTGACGCGCCATCGCCGTCCTGGTCATGTGACCGGTTCCCTTTATAGACGGCGGCTGCTGAGGAGCACGCGGGAGATTTCCCAGCTCTGGAGGCCCCGGGGCAGGGGTCACAGTCTGTTGTGTGAGTGACGGGGGCGCTAATGTCCTCTAATCAGCAGCGAGACGGGAGTCCAGAGGTCCCGCTAATGAGGGCGGTGGAGGGGGGCGACGCAACTCGTGACCCTCATTAGTGGAGCGCGCTCCCGCACCTCTGGCAGGGGTCACTTAAGGTCACCTCTCTTGCTCAGAGGAGCTATGAGAGTTCAGGTCTGCTTTAACGTAGCCCCTCCCCCGAGTACTTACCCAGAATGGTAACCGGGGGGGGAAATCACAAACAAAGGGGAACTCTACTTACCAGATCGATGAGGTCGCTGAGGTTCTTCTCGATCTGCTGGGGAGGGAGACGCCTCATCAGGTCCAAGGCACAGTCCAGCTGTTGGTCACTCTGCCAAAAGGTAAGAGAACGGGGAGGGTCAGACATGGCGTAGGCGCGCCCACACCCCCAACATTATACCCCTGGCACCAGGGGGAGCCCCGCACGTAGCTGCGATACAAACACAGCAGCCATATCATGAGAGAACAGTGATATGCAGTACCACCTAACACCAGCAGGGGGAGCTCCAGCACTGATGGTGATGGCAGAGCCAGGCAGCGGCTGGGCAGTGTAACGGCAGATCCAGGATGCTCACCTGAAGATCCCTACCTGCACCTGTGTTCCCACCACTATACTCACCTCTGCGTACCTCCACCTGCCTCACCTGTGCTCACCTCTTCCCACCTCACCTGTGCTCATCTCTTCCCACCTTACCTGTGCTCACCTCTGCCCACCTTACCTGTGCTCACCTCCACCCACCTTACCTGTGCTCACCTCCACCCACCTCACCTGTGCTCACCTCCACCCGCCTCACCTGTGCTCACCTCTGCCTACCAGTACCCCATGCTCATCTCACCTCTTCCGACCTTACCTGTGCTCACCTCTACCCACCTCACCTGTGCTCACCTCTTCCCACCTCACCTGTGCTCACCTCTACCCACCTCACCTGTGCTCACCTCTACCCACCTCACCTGTGCTCACCTCTTCCCACCTCACCTGTGCTCACCTCTACCCACCTCACCTGTGCTCACCTCTACCCACCTCACCTGTGCTCACCTCTACCCACCTCACCTGTGCTCACCTCTACCCACCTCACCTGTGCTCACCTCTGCCCACCTTACCTGTGCTCACCTCTACCCACCTTACCTGTGCTCACCTCTGCCCACCTTACCTGTGCTCACCTCTTCCCACCTTACCTGTGCTCACCTCTTCCCACCTTACCTGTGCTCACCTCTTCCCACCTCACCTGTGCTCACCTCTTCCCACCTCACCTGTGCTCACCTCTGCCCACCTTACCTGTGCTCACCTCTTCCCACCTTACCTGTGCTCACCTCTACCCACCTTACCTGTGCTCACCTCTACCCACCTTACCTGTGCTCACCTCTGCCCACCTCACCTGTGCTCACCTCTACCCACCTTACCTGTGCTCACCTCTGCCCACCTTACCTGTGCTCACCTCTGCCCACCTCACCTCTGCCCACCTCACCTGTGCTCACCTCTGCCCACCTCACCTGTGCTCACCTCTGCCCACCTTACCTGTGCTCACCTCTGCCCACCTCACCTCTGCCCACCTCACCTGTGCTCACCTCTGCCCACCTCACCTGTGCTCACCTCTGCCCACCTCACCTGTGCTCACCTCTGCCCACCTCACCTGTGCTCACCTCTGCCACCTCACCTGTGCTCACCTCTGCCCACCTTACCTGTGCTCACCTCTGCCCACCTCACCTGTGCTCACCTCTACCCACCTTACCTGTGCTCACCTCTGCCCACCTCACCTGTGCTCACCTCTGCCCACCTCACCTGTGCTCACCTCTGCCCACCTCACCTGTGCTCACCTCTGCCCACCTCACCTGTGCTCACCTCTGCCCACCTTACCTGTGCTCACCTCTGCCCACCTTACCTGTGCTCACCTCTTCCCACCTCACCTGTGCTCACCTCTACCCACCTTACCTGTGCTCACCTCTACCCACCTTACCTGTGCTCACCTCTACCCACCTTACCTGTGCTCACCTCTACCCACCTCACCTGTGCTCACCTCTGCCCACCTCACCTGTGCTCACCTCTGCCCACCTTACCTGTGCTCACCTCTGCCCACCTCACCTGTGCTCACCTCTACCCACCTCACCTGTGCTCATCTCTGCCCACCTTACCTGTGCTCACCTCTACCCACCTTACCTGTGCTCACCTCTGCCCACCTTACCTGTGCTCACCTCTACCCACCTCACCTGTGCTCACCTCTGCCCACCTCACCTGTGCTCACCTCTACCCACCTCACCTGTGCTCACCTCTACCCACCTCACCTGAGCTCACCTCTACCCACCCTCACCTGTGCTCACCTCTACCCACCTTACCTGTGCTCACCTCTCCCACCTCACCTGTGCTCACCTCTTCCCACCTTACCTGTGCTCACCTCTTCCCACCTTACCTGTACTCACCTCTTCCCACCTCACCTGTGCTCACCTCTACCCACCTCACCTGTGCTCACCTCTTCCCACCTTACCTGTGCTCACCTCCACCCACCTTACCTGTGCTCACCTCTTCCCACCTCACCTGTGCTCACCTCTTCCCACCTTACCTGTGCTCACCTCTTCCCACCTTACCTGTGCTCACCTCTACCCACCTTACCTGTGCTCACCTCCGCCCACCTTACCTGTGCTCACCTCTTCCACCTTACCTGTGCTCACCTCTTCCCACCTTACCTGTGCTCACCTCTACCCACCTCACCTGTGCTCACCTCTACCCACCTCACCTGTGCTCACCTCTACCCACCTCACCTGTGCTCACCTCTACCCACCTCACCTGTGCTCACCTCTACCCACCTCACCTGTGCTCACCTCTACCCACCTCACCTGTGCTCACCTCTGCCCACCTTACCTGTGCTCACCTCTACCCACCTTACCTGTGCTCACCTCTGCCCACCTTACCTGTGCTCACCTCTACCCACCTCACCTGTGCTCACCTCTACCCACCTCACCTGTGCTCACCTCTGCCACCTCACCTGTGCTCACCTCTGCCCACCTCACCTGTGCTCACCTCTGCCCACCTTACCTGTGCTCACCTCTGCCCACCTCACCTGTGCTCACCTCTACCCACCTCACCTGTGCTCATCTCTGCCCACCTTACCTGTGCTCACCTCTACCCACCTTACCTGTGCTCACCTCTGCCCACCTTACCTGTGCTCACCTCTGCCCACCTCACCTGTGCTCACCTCTGCCCACCTCACCTGTGCTCACCTCTACCCACCTCACCTGTGCTCACCTCTACCACCTCACCTGTGCTCACCTCTACCCACCTCACCTGTGCTCACCTCTACCCACCTCACCTGTGCTCACCTCTGCCCACCTTACCTGTGCTCACCTCTACCCACCTTACCTGTGCTCACCTCTGCCCACCTTACCTGTGCTCACCTCTACCCACCTCACCTGTGCTCACCTCTACCCACCTCACCTGTGCTCACCTCTGCCCACCTCACCTGTGCTCACCTCTGCCCACCTCACCTGTGCTCACCTCTGCCCACCTTACCTGTGCTCACCTCTGCCCACCTCACCTGTGCTCACCTCTACCCACCTCACCTGTGCTCATCTCTGCCCACCTTACCTGTGCTCACCTCTACCCACCTTACCTGTGCTCACCTCTGCCCACCTTACCTGTGCTCACCTCTGCCCACCTCACCTGTGCTCACCTCTGCCCACCTCACCTGTGCTCACCTCTACCCACCTTACCTGTGCTCACCTCTACCACCTCACCTGTGCTCACCTCTACCCCCTTACCTGTGCTCACCTCTTCCCACCTCACCTGTGCTCACCTCTTCCCACCTTACCTGTACTCACCTCTTCCACCTTACCTGTACTCACCTCTTCCCACCTCACCTGTGCTCACCTCTTCCCACCTTACCTGTGCTCACCTCTGCCCACCTCACCTGTGCTCATCTCTGCCCACCTTACCTGTGCTCACCTCTACCCACCTTACCTGTGCTCACCTCTGCCCACCTTACCTGTGCTCACCTCTGCCCACCTCACCTGTGCTCACCTCCACCCACCTTATCTGTGCTCACCTCTACCCACCTTATCTGTGCTCACCTCTACCCACCTTACCTGTGCTCACCTCTTCCCACCTTACCTGTGCTCACCTCTACCCACCTCACCTGTGCTCACCTCTTCCCACCT
>CM051242.1:195562862-195677862 GCA_027917425.1 Gastrophryne carolinensis
TATGGGCTACTTACTAAGGTCTGGAGAGCTTCTCCACCTCTATGGGCTACTTACTAAGGTCTGGAGAGCTTCTCCTCCTCTATGGCTACTTACTAATGTCTGGAGAGCTTCTCCTCCTCTATGGCTACTTACTAAGGTCTGGAGAGCTTCTCCTCCTCTATGGCTACTTACTAAGGTCTGGAGAGCTTCTCCTCCTCTATGGCTACTTACTAAGGTCTGGAGAGCTTCTCCACCTCTATGGGCTACTTACTAAGGTCTGGAGAGCTTCTCCTCCTCTATGGGCTACTTACTAAGGTCTGGAGAGCTTCTCCTCCCTCTATGGGCTACTTACTAAGGTCTGGAGAGCTTCTCCTCCTCTATGGCTACTTACTAATGTCTGGAGAGCTTCTCCTCCTCTATGGCTACTTACTAAGGTCTGGAGAGCTTCTCCTCCTCTATGGCTACTTACTAAGGTCTGGAGAGCTTCTCCACCTCTATGGCTACTTACTAAGGTCTGGAGAGCTTCTCCTCCTCTATGGGCTACTTACTAATGTCTGGAGAGCTTCTCCTCCTCTATGGGCTACTTACTAAGGTCTGGAGAGCTTCTCCTCCTCTATGGGCTACTTACTAAGGTCTGGAGAGCTTCTCCTCCTCTATGGCTACTTACTAAGGTCTGGAGAGCTTCTCCTCCTCTATGGCTACCTTACTAATGTCTGGAGAGCTTCTCCTCCTCTATGGGCTACTTACTAAGGTCTGGAGAGCTTCTCCTCCTCTATGGCTACTTACTAAGGTCTGGAGAGCTTCTCCTCCTCTATGGCTACTTACTAAGGTCTGGAGAGCTTCTCCTCCTCTATGGGCTACTTACTAAGGTCTGGAGAGCTTCTCCTCCTCTATGGCTACTTACTAAGGTCTGGAGAGCTTCTCCTCCTCTATGGCTACTTACTAAGGTCTGGAGAGCTTCTCCTCCTCTATGGGCTACTTACTAAGGTCTGGAGAGCTTCTCCTCCTCTATGGCTACTTACTAAGGTCTGGAGAGCTTCTCCTCCTCTATGGCTACTTACTAATGTCTGGAGAGCTTCTCCTCCTCTATGGCTACTTACTAATGTCTGGAGAGCTTCTCCTCCTCTATGGCTACTTACTAAGGTCTGGAGAGCTTCTCCTCCTCTATGGCTACTTACTAAGGTCTGGAGAGCTTCTCCTCCTCTATGGCTACTTACTAAGGTCTGGAGAGCTTCTCCTCCTCTATGGCTACTTACTAAGGTCTGGAGAGCTTCTCCTCCTCTATGGGCTACTTACTAAGGTCTGGAGAGCTTCTCCTCCTCTATGGCTACTTACTAAGGTCTGGAGAGCTTCTCCTCCTCTATGGCTACTTACTAAGGTCTGGAGAGCTTCTCCTCCTCTATGGCTACTTACTAAGGTCTGGAGAGCTTCTCCTCCTCTATGGGCTACTTACTAAGGTCTGGAGAGCTTCTCCTCCTCTATGGCTACTTACTAAGGTCTGGAGAGCTTCTCCTCCTCTATGGGCTACTTACTAAGGTCTGGAGAGCTTCTCCTCCTCTATGGCTACTTACTAAGGTCTGGAGAGCTTCTCCTCCTCTATGGCTACTTACTAAGGTCTGGAGAGCTTCTCCTCCTCTATGGGCTACTTACTAAGGTCTGGAGAGCTTCTCCTCCTCTATGGCTACTTACTAAGGTCTGGAGAGCTTCTCCTCCTCTATGGGCTACTTACTAAGGTCTGGAGAGCTTCTCCTCCTCTATGGGCTACTTACTAATGTCTGGAGAGCTTCTCCTCCTCTATGGCTACTTACTAAGGTCTGGAGAGCTTCTCCTCCTCTATGGCTACTTACTAAGGTCTGGAGAGCTTCTCCTCCTCTATGGCTACTTACTAAGGTCTGGAGAGCTTCTCCTCCTCTATGGGCTACTTACTAAGGTCTGGAGAGCTTCTCCTCCTCTATGGCTACTTACTAAGGTCTGGAGAGCTTCTCCTCCTCTATGGCTACTTACTAAGGTCTGGAGAGCTTCTCCTCCTCTATGGCTACTTACTAAGGTCTGGAGAGCTTCTCCTCCTCTATGGCTACTTACTAAGGTCTGGAGAGCTTCTCCTCCTCTATGGCTACTTACTAAGGTCTGGAGAGCTTCTCCTCCTCTATGGCTACTTACTAAGGTCTGGAGAGCTTCTCCTCCTCTATGGCTACTTACTAAGGTCTGGAGAGCTTCTCCTCCTCTATGGCTACTTACTAATGTCTGGAGAGCTTCTCCTCCTCTATGGCTACTTACTAAGGTCTGGAGAGCTTCTCCTCCTCTATGGCTACTTACTAAGGTCTGGAGAGCTTCTCCTCCTCTATGGGCTACTTACTAATGTCTGGAGAGCTTCTCCTCCTCTATGGGCTACTTACTAATGTCTGGAGAGCTTCTCCTCCTCTATGGCTACTTACTAAGGTCTGGAGAGCTTCTCCTCCTCTATGGCTACTTACTAAGGTCTGGAGAGCTTCTCCTCCTCTATGGCTACTTACTAAGGTCTGGAGAGCTTCTCCTCCTCTATGGGCTACTTACTAATGTCTGGAGAGCTTCTCCTCCTCTATGGGCTACTTACTAATGTCTGGAGAGCTTCTCCTCCTCTATGGCTACTTACTAATGTCTGGAGAGCTTCTCCTCCTCTATGGCTACTTACTAAGGTCTGGAGAGCTTCTCCTCCTCTATGGCCTACTTACTAAGGTCTGGAGAGCTTCTCCTCCTCTATGGCTACTTACTAATGTCTGGAGAGCTTCTCCTCCTCTATGGCTACTTACTAAGGTCTGGAGAGCTTCTCCTCCTCTATGGGCTACTTACTAAGGTCTGGAGAGCTTCTCCTCCTCTATGGGCTACTTACTAAGGTCTGGAGAGCTTCTCCTCCTCTATTGCTACTTACTAAGGTCTGGAGAGCTTCTCCTCCTCTATGGCTACTTACTAATGTCTGGAGAGCGTCTCCTCCTCTATGGGCTACTTACTAAGGTCTGGAGAGCTTCTCCTCCTCTATGGCTACTTACTAAGGTCTGGAGAGCTTCTCCTCCTCTATGGGCTACTTACTAAGGTCTGGAGAGCTTCTCCTCCTCTATTGCTACTTACTAAGGTCTGGAGAGCTGCTTCTCCTCCTCTATGGCTACTTACTAAGGTCTGGAGAGCTTCTCCTCCTCTATGGCTACTTACTAAGGTCTGGAGAGCTTCTCCTCCTCTATGGCTACTTACTAAGGTCTGGAGAGCTTCTCCTCCTCTATGGCTACTTACTAAGGTCTGGAGAGCTTCTCCTCCTCTATGGCTACTTACTAAGGTCTGGAGAGCTTCTCCTCCTCTATGGGCTACTTACTAAGGTCTGGAGAGCTTCTCCTCCTCTATGGGCTACTTACTAAGGTCTGGAGAGCTTCTCCTCCTCTATGGGCTACTTACTAAGGTCTGGAGAGCTTCTCCTCCTCTATGGCTACTTACTAAGGTCTGGAGAGCTTCTCCTCCTCTATGGCTACTTACTAAGGTCTGGAGAGCTTCTCCTCCTCTATGGCTACTTACTAATGTCTGGAGAGCTTCTCCTCCTCTATGGGCTACTTACTAAGGTCTGGAGAGCTTCTCCTCCTCTATGGGCTACTTACTAAGGTCTGGAGAGCTTCTCCTCCTCTATGGGCTACTTACTAAGGTCTGGAGAGCTTCTCCTCCTCTATTGCTACTTACTAAGGTCTGGAGAGCTTCTCCTCCTCTATGGCTACTTACTAAGGTCTGGAGAGCTTCTCCTCCTCTATGGGCTACTTACTAAGGTCTGGAGAGCTTCTCCTCCTCTATGGCTACTTACTAAGGTCTGGAGAGCTTCTCCTCCTCTATTGCTACTTACTAAGGTCTGGAGAGCTTCTCCTCCTCTATGGCTACTTACTAAGGTCTGGAGAGCTTCTCCTCCTCTATGGGCTACTTACTAAGGTCTGGAGAGCTTCTCCTCCTCTATGGGCTACTTACTAAGGTCTGGAGAGCTTCTCCTCCTCTATGGCTACTTACTAATGTCTGGAGAGCTTCTCCTCCTCTATGGCTACTTACTAATGTCTGGAGAGCTTCTCCCCCTCTATGGGCTACTTACTAAGGTCTGGAGAGCTTCTCCTCCTCTATGGCTACTTACTAATGTCTGGAGAGCTTCTCCACCTCTATGGGCTACTTACTAAGGTCTGGAGAGCTTCTCCTCCTCTATGGCTACTTACTAATGTCTGGAGAGCTTCTCCCCCTCTATGGGCTACTTACTAATGTCTGGAGAGCTTCTCCACCTCTATGGGCTACTTACTAAGGTCTGGAGAGCTTCTCCTCCTCTATGGCTACTTACTAATGTCTGGAGAGCTTCTCCTCCTCTATGGGCTACTTACTAATGTCTGGAGAGCTTCTCCTCCTCTATGGGCTACTTACTAATGTCTGGAGAGCTTCTCCTCCTCTATGGCTACTTACTAATGTCTGGAGAGCTTCTCCTCCTCTATGGGCTACTTACTAAGGTCTGGAGAGCTTCTCCTCCTCTATGGCTACTTACTAATGTCTGGAGAGCTTCTCCACCTCTATGGCTACTTACTAAGGTCTGGAGAGCTTCTCCTCCTCTATGGGCTACTTACTAAGGTCTGGAGAGCTTCTCCTCCTCTATGGCTACTTACTAATGTCTGGAGAGCTTCTCCCCCTCTATGGGCTACTTACTAATGTCTGGAGAGCTTCTCCACCTCTATGGGCTACTTACTAAGGTCTGGAGAGCTTCTCCTCCTCTATGGCTACTTACTAATGTCTGGAGAGCTTCTCCTCCTCTATGGCTACTTACTAAGGTCTGGAGAGCTTCTCCTCCTCTATGGGCTACTTACTAAGGTCTGGAGAGCTTCTCCTCCTCTATGGGCTACTTACTAAGGTCTGGAGAGCTTCTCCTCCTCTATGGGCTACTTACTAAGGTCTGGAGAGCTTCTCCTCCTCTATGGCTACTTACTAAGGTCTGGAGAGCTTCTCCTCCTCTATGGGCTACTTACTAATGTCTGGAGAGCTTCTCCTCCTCTATGGGCTACTTACTAAGGTCTGGAGAGCTTCTCCTCCTCTATGGGCTACTTACTAAGGTCTGGAGAGCTTCTCCTCCTCTATGGCTACTTACTAATGTCTGGAGAGCTTCTCCTCCTCTATGGCTACTTACTAAGGTCTGGAGAGCTTCTCCTCCTCTATGGGCTACTTACTAAGGTCTGGAGAGCTTCTCCTCCTCTATGGCTACTTACTAAGGTCTGGAGAGCTTCTCCTCCTCTATGGCTACTTACTAAGGTCTGGAGAGCTTCTCCTCCTCTATGGCTACTTACTAAGGTCTGGAGAGCTTCTCCTCCTCTATGGGCTACTTACTAAGGTCTGGAGAGCTTCTCCTCCTCTATGGGCTACTTACTAAGGTCTGGAGAGCTTCTCCACCTCTATGGGCTACTTACTAAGGTCTGGAGAGCTTCTCCTCCTCTATGGGCTACTTACTAAGGTCTGGAGAGCTTCTCCACCTCTATGGGCTACTTACTAAGGTCTGGAGAGCTTCTCCTCCTCTATGGGCTACTTACTAAGGTCTGGAGAGCTTCTCCTCCTCTATGGGCTACTTACTAAAGTCTGGAGAGCTTCTCCACCTCTATGGCTACTTACTAAGGTCTGGAGAGCTTCTCCTCCTCTATGGGCTACTTACTAAGGTCTGGAGAGCTTCTCCTCCTCTATGGGCTACTTACTAAGGTCTGGAGAGCTTCTCCACCTCTATGGCTACTTACTAAGGTCTGGAGAGCTTCTCCTCCTCTATGGGCTACTTACTAAGGTCTGGAGAGCTTCTCCACCTCTATGGGCTACTTACTAAAGTCTGGAGAGCTTCTCCTCCTCTATGGCTACTTACTAAGGTCTGGAGAGCTTCTCCTCCTCTATGGGCTACTTACTAAGGTCTGGAGAGCTTCTCCACCTCTATGGCTACTTACTAAGGTCTGGAGAGCTTCTCCTCCTCTATGGCTACTTACTAAGGTCTGGAGAGCTTCTCCTCCTCTATGGCTACTTACTAAGGTCTGGAGAGCTTCTCCTCCTCTATGGGCTACTTACTAAGGTCTGGAGAGCTTCTCCTCCTCTATGGGCTACTTACTAAGGTCTGGAGAGCTTCTCCACCTCTATGGCTACTTACTAAGGTCTGGAGAGCTTCTCCTCCTCTATGGGCTACTTACTAAGGTCTGGAGAGCTTCTCCTACTCTATGGCTACTTACTAAGGTCTGGAGAGCTTCTCCACCTCTATGGCTACTTACTAAGGTCTGGAGAGCTTCTCCTCCTCTATGGGCTACTTACTAAGGTCTGGAGAGCTTCTCCTCCTCTATGGGCTACTTACTAAGGTCTGGAGAGCTTCTCCTCCTCTATGGCTACTTACTAAGGTCTGGAGAGCTTCTCCACCTCTATGGCTACTTACTAAGGTCTGGAGAGCTTCTCCCCCTCTATGGGCTACTTACTAAGGTCTGGAGAGCTTCTCCTCCTCTATGGGCTACTTACTAAGGTCTGGAGAGCTTCTCCTCCTCTATGGGCTACTTACTAAGGTCTGGAGAGCTTCTCCTCCTCTATGGCTACTTACTAAGGTCTGGAGAGCTTCTCCTCCTCTATGGCTACTTACTAAGGTCTGGAGAGCTTCTCCTCCTCTATGGGCTACTTACTAAGGTCTGGAGAGCTTTTCCACCTCTATGGGCTACTTACTAAGGTCTGGAGAGCTTCTCCTCCTCTATAGCTACTTACTAAGGTTTGGAGAGCTTCTCCTCCTCTATGGCTACTTACTAAGGTCTGGAGAGCTTCTCCTCCTCTATGGCTACTTACTAAGGTCTGGAGAGCTTCTCCTCCTCTATGGCTACTTACTAAGGTCTGGAGAGCATCTCCACCTCTATGGGCTACTTACTAATGTCTGGAGAGCTTCTCCTCCTCTATGGCTACTTACTAAGGTCTGGAGAGCTTCTCCTCCTCTATGGGCTACTTACTAAGGTCTGGAGAGCTTCTCCACCTCTATGGCTACTTACTTAGGTCTGGAGAGCTTCTCCTCCTCTATGGCTACTTACTAAGGTCTGGAGAGCTTCTCCTCCTCTATGGGCTACTTACTAAGGTCTGGAGAGCTTCTCCACCTCTATGGCTACTTACTAAGGTCTGGAGAGCTTCTCCTCCTCTATGGCTACTTACTAAGGTCTGGAGAGCTTCTCCTCTTCTATGGCTACTTACTAATGTCTGGAGAGCTTCTCCTCCTCTATTGCTACTTACTAAGGTCTGGAGAGCTTCTCCTCCTCTATGGCTACTTACTAATGTCTGGAGAGCTTCTCCTCCTCTATGGGCTACTTACTAAGGTCTGGAGAGCTTCTCCCCCTCTATGGCTACTTACTAAGGTCTGGAGAGCTTCTCCTCCTCTATGGCTACTTACTAAGGTCTGGAGAGCTTCTCCTCCTCTATGGCTACTTACTAAGGTCTGGAGAGCTTCTCCTCCTCTATGGGCTACTTACTAAGGTCTGGAGAGCTTCTCCTCCTCTATGGGCTACTTACTAAGGTCTGGAGAGCTTCTCCTCCTCTATGGGCTACTTACTAAGGTCTGGAGAGCTTCTCCTCCTCTATGGGCTACTTACTAAGGTCTGGAGAGCTTCTCCTCCTCTATGGGCTACTTACTAATGTCTGGAGAGCTTCTCCACCTCTATGGCTACTTACTAAGGTCTGGAGAGCTTCTCCTCCTCTATGGCTACTTACTAAGGTCTGGAGAGCTTCTCCTCCTCTATGGCTACTTACTAAGGTCTGGAGAGCTTCTCCTCCTCTATGGCTACTTACTAAGGTCTGGAGAGCTTCTCCTCCTCTATGGGCTACTTACTAAGGTCTGGAGAGCTTCTCCACCTCTATGGCTACTTACTAAGGTCTGGAGAGCTTCTCCTCCTCTATGGCTACTTACTAAGGTCTGGAGAGCTTCTCCTCCTCTATGGGCTACTTACTAAGGTCTGGAGAGCTTCTCCTCCTCTATGGCTACTTACTAAGGTCTGGAGAGCTTCTCCTCCTCTATGGGCTACTTACTAAGGTCTGGAGAGCTTCTCCTCCTCTATGGCTACTTACTAATGTCTGGAGAGCTTCTCCTCCTCTATGGGCTACTTACTAAGGTCTGGAGAGCTTCTCCTCCTCTATGGGCTACTTACTAAGGTCTGGAGAGCTTCTCCTCCTCTATGGCTACTTACTAAGGTCTGGAGAGCTTCTCCTCCTCTATGGGCTACTTACTAAGGTCTGGAGAGCTTCTCCTCCTCTATGGCTACTTACTAATGTCTGGAGAGCTTCTCCTCCTCTATGGCTACTTACTAAGGTCTGGAGAGCTTCTCCTCCTCTATGGCTACTTACTAAGGTCTGGAGAGCTTCTCCTCCTCTTTGGCTACTTACTAAGGTCTGGAGAGCTTCTCCTCCTCTATGGCTACTTACTAAGGTCTGGAGAGCTTCTCCTCCTCTTTGGCTACTTACTAAGGTCTGGAGAGCTTCTCCTCCTCTATGGCTACTTACTAAGGTCTGGAGAGCTTCTCCTCCTCTATGGCTACTTACTAAGGTCTGGAGAGCTTCTCCTCCTCTTTGGCTACTTACTAAGGTCTGGAGAGCTTCTCCACCTCACTTGCCCGGGGGAAGCTCTCCGCGCAGTAGTAAATCGGTTGCGTTTGATCTCGGGGGTTGTTCCGGTCGGGGACGCGGCGAGGGGGAAGCTCCTCACACGAATCACATTACAGGGGAATGCGCGCGCTCCGCGTCCGATCAAACAAACAATTATTTTCCGATCGAACCCAATGAAATAAAACGTTAATCTTCACTTTTAGTTTCTTTTGATCGCTTCATTTTGGGTCGAATCGATTCGATCAAACACAGGAAAGTGCGATCGGTCAGCGGTAAGTGTTCCACCGAGAGGGGCTAATGGATATATATATATATATGTCACATGATCGTAATCGTTTTTTTTGGGGTGCGATCGCACACTCCGGTGCTTTCTGTTGTTATTATTGGTTATTTATATGGCGCCGTCCTCTTCCATAGCGCTGTACAAAGTCGGATCCTTAAAATCGATCAAACATCAACCGTACGCTCTTGGTTCGATCGAACTCGACGAAGAATCTTTCGTTTTCCTTTTCACTGTTCTCTTTTGATCGTTTTTTTTGGGGGGGTCGATCGATAACATTGATCGTAAGAGAAATGCCGATCAGTCATTCACGTGTCTGGGAATTATTTGATCAGAATGGTTCATGTCCGACTCGATCACATGACCCTAATACAGGATCGAAATTCTGGGTTCGATCGAATTAGACCAATGTTCAATCATTTATATATATATATATAATGATCGTCACATGATCGTAATCAATTGTTGTTGGGGTTCGATCGAATCAGACCTGATCGTTTATGTTAATAAATGTGTGTTTCCGGCTCAGTCACATTATCGTCATCAATTTTTGGGGTTTGATCGAATTAGACCAAAGTTCGATGATTTACGTATATATATAAAATGATCGTCACATGATCGTCATCGATATTTTTGGGTTCGATCGAATTAGACCAATGTTCGATCATTTACGTATATATATATATATTGATCGTCACATGATTGTCATCGATATTTTTGGGTTCGATCGAATTAGACCAATGTTCGCACATTTACGAATATATATATAATGATCGTCACATGATCGTCATCGATATTTTTGGGTTCGATCGAATTAGACCAAAGTTCGATCATTTACGTATATATATATATAATGATCGTCACATGATCGTCATCAATTTTTTCGGGTTCGATCGAATTAGACCAATGTTCGCACATTTACGAATATATATATAATGATCGTCACATGATCGTCATTGATATTTTTGGGTTCGATCGAATTAGACCAATGTTCGCACATTTACGAATATATATATAATGATCGTCACATGATCGTCATTGATATTTTTGGGTTCGATCGAATTAGACCAATGTTCGATCATTTACGTATATATATAAAATGATCGTCACATGATCGTCATCGATATTTTTGGGTTCGATCGAATTAGACCAATGTTCGATAATTACGTATATATATATATATATAATGATCGTCACATGATCGTAATCAATTTTTTGGATTCGATCGAATTAGACCAAAGTTCGATCATTTACGTATATATATATATATATATAATGATCGTCACATGATCATCATCAACTTTTTGGGGTTCGATCGAATTGGACCAATGTTCGATCATTTACGTATATATATATAATGATCGTCACATGATCGTCATCAATTTTTTGGGTTCCATCGCATTAGACTAAAGTTCGATCATTTACATATATATATATAATAATCGTCACATGATCTTCATCGATTTTTTGGGTTCAATCGAATTTGACCAATGTTCGATCATTTACGTATATATATAAAATGATCGTCACATGATCGTTAGCGATTTTTTGGGTTCGATCAAATCAGACCTGAGCGTTTATGTTAATAAATATGTGTTTCCGGCTCAGTCACATGATCATAATCAATTTCTTTGGGGGGTTTGATCGCATTAGACCAACTTCAATCATTTCCGTATATATATATATGTCACATGATCGTAATCGTTTTTCTGAGGTTCGATCGAATCAGACCTGATGTTTAAGTTATGTTCCGGCTCAGTCACATGATTGTAATCGATTGTTTGGGGGTTCGATCGAATTAGACTTTTGCTCCTTTCTGATCGTTTCCTATGTTTCGGTAGGAGCGCGGCTCAGTCATATGATCGTAATCGTAATTTTTCGGGGTTTGATCGAATTGAGCTTCCTTTATTTAGAGGCATCAGCTGAGAATTTATAATCATGTGACTGAGCGATCAGATCCGATCGATCAGTTTTACAGCAGCGGAATCTCCCGCACAGTCCAAGGTTTGATCGAATTCGACTTCACTCCTTTCTGATCGTTTCCTACGTTTCGGTAGAAGCGCGGCTCGGTCACATGATCCAGGATCGATTTTTTTTTCATTCATTTTTGATCATGTGACTGAACGATCGATCACATCCGATCAGTTTTGTAGCAGCTGAATGATGGGATTAGATCGCACACTCGTAACGTTCGATCAAACGAGACTTATCTCCCTTCTGATCATTTTTCACAGTCGGCCGTTCCTGTGCGGTTGAATGTTCGATCAGGTTTCAGTCGGATCGTATGGAAATTGTTTGATCGAATCTGATCGGAAGCCGGGTTAAGCTTCTGATCTCGACATACGCTCTACACCGTACAATCAAATCTGATCTGATATACAATCTGATCAGACCCTTGTTATACAATCTGATCAGACCTTCGTTATACAATCCCGGACAAGCCCGAGTCCGATCTGATCGGACCTTCTTCCCACTTTAGGAGGCTGAATAGTCAGACCGAACCCTCCTCGCACTGGGCTACAGGCTGTACAATCGAATCTGTCCAATCTCCGCCTGATCCGAACCGATAGAATGAGAAGCCGTGACCGACTTTTCGCATTCTGATCGTTTTCTTCCCATTAACTAGGAATTTTCGATCACGTGACTGAACGATCGATCGGGTCCATTCGATCAGTTTTGTAGCAACTGAATGATGGGATTAGATCGCACACTCGTAACGTTCGATCACACGACTCTTATCTCCCTTCTGATCGTTTTCACAATCGGTCGTTCGTGTGCAGTTGAATATTCGATCAGATTTTCAGACACTTCCTTCGCGTTCCGATCGTTTTCTTCCCCTAAGCTGAAAACTTTCAATCACGTGACTGAGTGATTGATCCAATTCGATCAGTTTTGTAACAGCTGAATGATGGGATTAGATCGCACACTTGTAACATTCGATCGAATCAGACTTATCTCTCATCTGATCGTTTTTCAGTCGGTCAGTTCGATCAGACTTTCAGTCATTATACATGGAACTTCCTATCTATTCTGATCGTTTTCTTCCCATTAGCTGCGGATCACGTGACTGAGTGAGCGATCGATCCCATTCAATCGGTTTTGTAGAGGCCACAGACCAGATCTGTCTGAACTCTTTAGCAGATGATCCCCGATTGATTATAGATCGTTCGGTAAGAAAACGGGTCACCCAGGTTTGAGTGTTGAATCGGTCCGATCAGATCGGCCGGCGTAACGATCGATCCAAGGCGATTCAAATTCAGGAAAATGGATGGAAGGGTTTGATCGGATCTAAAAACCGAATCTCTTCGTTAGATCGGACCTCAGCCGCCGTGCTGGGCTTTGTAGTTCAGCGCTCGTCCGATCGGGAGGTTCAGATCTGATCGATCGCTGCGTCCGGTTATCTCGTTGATCGGGGGTCGATCGGCGGAGGCGTTTCCGATTAGACGCGGCGGAATCTCCCGCCCTCCTCCCGCTTGAACAAAACACGTGACCTGGAAACCCTTAGATCGTTTCCCGTTCCCAGCGATCCCGCTCCACCTGTTATTTTTTCCTATTTTGATCGGAAAGTGTGAGCGATCGGCTGATTGGCCGGATGCCATCTCGCGTATTGACAGATATTTCCACACCCCCATCACCAGTCAGCCCCACACAGACCACACGCGGCAGATCAATCGCAGAACGATCAGGTATTAATATACAATGTGTGTGAAGTCTACTGTCTGATCGGACACAAGGCTGGAGCCAATCGTATCTCATCTCATCCAATCGATTCTTGTCATGTCCCATCAGATATTATTATTTTATTTATTTAAAAAAAAACATTTTATAATATTTTAAATTTAATTTTACATTTTAATTTTTGAATTTTAATTTTATATTTAATATTTAATACTTTATAATGTTTATTTATATTTATATTTTTATATTTTAATTTATTTTAATTTTATATTTAATATTTTATACTTTATAATGTTTATTTATATTTATATTTTAATTTTATATTTTATTTTTTACAATATTTATTTTTTATATATTTATATTTTTATAATATTTTAGATTTAATCTTACATTTTAATTTATTTTAATTTTATATTTTATAAAATGTATTATTTATATTTTATAATATAATTAATTCATATATTTATATATTATTTATTATTATTTATTATCCAATCGTTCCTTATCTCATCCAATCGTTTATTTGATACAATCAATCGATAATTTAATCACGTGATTTATTATATACAATCACTTCCTGTGTGAGCCCTGCATTAGAGAGATACTCACCTTTTCCTAGCAGAGCTCCATCTGATGGGGGACAGGAAACTACTGCACCTCCCCCCTCACACCATCAGTGACCCTGCTTTAGAGAAATACTCACCTTTTCCTAGCAGAGCTCCATCTGATGGGGGACAGGAAACTACTGCACCTCCCCCCTCATACCATCAGTGACCCTGCATTAGAGAGATACTCACCTTTCACTCCATCTGATGGGGGACAGGAAACTACAGCACCTCCCCCCTGCATTAGAGAGATACTCACCTTTTCCTAGCAGAGCTCCATCTGATGGGGGACAGGAAACTACTGCACCTCCCCCCTCACACCATCAGTGACCCTGCATTACAGAGATACTCACCTTTTCCTAGCAGAGCTCCATCTGATGGGGGACAGGAAACTACTGCACCTCCCCCCTCACACCATCAGTGACCCTGCATTACAGAGATACTCACCTTTTCCTAGCAGAGCTCCATCTGATGGGGGACAGGAAACCGACTGTGCGGCGCCGCCTGCACCTGACCATGAATTTGGGGATAATTTACAGCTGCACAACCCGGCAATTATCTCGAGACACTGGCGGGCGACAACCAGTGACCCGGGGCGACGAACGCATTCCAGCCCCGCCCACTGCGCAGTCTGTGGGATGGGGATTCCCCCATAATGCACCTGGAGGAAAGCGAGGGGCCGGGACAACGGGTCACACAGGCAAAGTTGCTCAGTCTCCAGGATATCCTCGGCCTGTGCTGCTGCCGGTTTGCCGTCACTCACCTGGGTTTGGGTCAGCTTTACAGGGCATCCCGATTTAGGATAATATAATAGTCATTATTATTGATATTATTAATGATATTATTATTATTAATTTTTTTACATTTTTTTTTATTATTATTAATATTATTATATTTATATAAAGAGAATATTCCATTATTTTAAAATAATAATATTATTATTATTATTATTATTATTAATCCTTTCTGGATTATAGAAACCTTGTATTACAATTATTTAGTAATTAGAATAATAGCACCAATAATATTTCTAAATATAGTCTGAAAAAAATGATGAATAATATGTACATACATGTTACATAAAATAATAATAAAAATAATAATAATTATTATTATTATTTATATAAAGAGATTATCATTGCATTATTTTAAAACAATAGTAAATAATTATTATTGTTATTATGAATTAATTTTTTTTGAATGATACAAACCTTGATTACAATTCTTTAGTAATTAGAATTATAGCAGCAATAATGTTTATAAATATCCCGTCTGAAAAAAATGATGATTATTATATGTCATACATACATATTCTATAAATTATTATTATTATTATTATTAAAAATAATAATATAAATAATAATAAATATTATTATTGATATTATTATTTTTATTATATTTATATAAAGAGATTACTATTTTATTATTTTTTAATTATTATTATCATCATCATCATTATTAATAATAATAATAATAATAATCGTTTCTGGATGATACAAACCTTGATTACAATTATTTAGTAATTAGAATAATAGTAGCAATAAAATGTATAAATATAATCAGAAACAAATTATGATTCATTTGTATCATACATACATATAATAATAATAATAATAATAATAATAATAATAATAATAATATAAGATTGCTATTCCATTATTTTAGAATTATTATTATCATCATCATCATTATCATCAATATTATTATTATCATTATAATTTTGTTTATGTGGGTTTGGAGGTGAGGTAAAGGGTTTGACACAGTGGGGCATCCCAAATCGGGGGTTCCCCAGGGGGGCGGGTCTTATAGGCGCTATGTCCGGTTTGGGTCAACTTTAATGAGTGGTTGCGGCGGGCATCCCTGGCGTCCGCTCCATCCACGCCATGCACGCACACGGCCATGGAGGAGCCGTCGTCTTCCGAAAGCACAGTACAAGTGGTCATTACAGGGTAGAACATACGGCACAGAGACGGGATGCCGAGTTCCGTTGCCTTGACTTATTATTGCAGCGCAGGCTCCCTCAGCAGGGAGAATAGTGGAAGTGCAGTGACCCCCGGTGGCCACATGTGGAAGCGACGCTGCAGGTTTAACCCACCTGTGCAGCGGCATCACTTATGACCACGCCCCCTCCGATAAATAAAAATAACATATAAAAATAACTAATTATTATTATTTGTATTATTATTATATTATTGATATTATTATTATTATATTTATATAAAAAGATTATTATTCCATTATTTTAGAATTATTAATAATGATCTTTTCTGGATGATGCAAACCTTTATTACAATTATTTAGTTATTAGAACAATAGCAGCAATAATATTAATAAATATGACATATACATACATACATACATAATACAAATAATAATCATAATCATAATAATTATTATTATATTTATATAAAGAGATTATTATTCCATTATTTTAGAATTATTAATAATGATTTTTTCTGGATGATGTAAACCTTTATTACAATTATTTAGTAATTAGGACAATAGCAGCAATAATATTAATAAATATGACGTATACATACATACATAATACAAATAATAATCATAATAATTATTATTATTATATTTATATAAAGAGATTATTATTCCATTATTTTAGAATTATTAATAATGATTTTTTTCTGGATGATGTAAACCTTTATTACAATTATTTAGCAATTAGAACAATAGCAGCAATAATATTAATAAATATGACGTATACATACATACATAATACAAATAATAATCATAAAAATTATTATTATTATATTTATATCAAGAGATTATTATTCCATTATTTTAGAATTATTATCCTGGAGTTGGGCTCTGAAGTGAACCTATCGCCTGGAAGGCTCCAGGTCTCTGCACAAGGCTTTCTTTATGCAAATGTGCTAGGGGGCGGGGCCTCATTTGAATAAATTAAAAGTAGAAATATGAATTATGCATTAGGAGATGTTTCAGAATTTTAAAGAGGAACTCCGCCCCTCTCCGGATACTAACGCCCGTGATTTGCATCCCGCAGCCGTAGGTGACGATGGCGGCCCGCCTCCTGATTGGCTTCCTCCTGCCGGTGGCGATTTATGCGGCTCCGCCCCCCATCAACCGATTGGCCCTTTTCCCGGACAAGAGTGCCTGGTGCGAAGCCAAAAACATCACCCAGATCGTCGGCCACAGCGGCTGTGAGTCCAAATCCATCCAGAACAGGTGAGGCCACGCCCCCACCTTTGTGATTAATTAATAAATTAATAATATTAATAAATATTAGATATACATGCATACATATAATAATAATTATAATTATTATTATTATATTTAAATAACGAGATGATTATTCCTTTATTTTAGAATTATTATTATTATTATTGATATTATTATTATTATATTTAAATAACGAGATGATTATTCCATTATTTTAAAATTATTATTATTATTTTTAATATTATTATTATTATTATTATTATTAATATGATTTTATTTAAAGATGATTATTCCATCAGTATTATCAGTAAAAAAAATGTATGGATAATACAAATCTTTATTACAATTATTTAGTTATTAGAACAATAGCAGCAATAATATTAATAAATATGATGTATACATACATACATAATACAAATAATAATAAATATAATTATTATTATTATATTATTTATTTAATTATTATTGTTGTTATTATTATTATATTTAAATAACAAGATGATTATTCCATTATTTTAGAATTTTTATTAATAATCATTTTTTTTTGGATGATACAAACCTTTATTATAATACTAACTGGTTGTTGTCCCGGGTTGTCCCCGCAGGGCCTGCCTGGGTCAGTGCTTCAGCTACAGCGTCCCCAACACCTTCCCACAAATCACCGAGTCCCTGGTGCACTGCGACTCCTGCATGCCGGCCAAGTCCATGTGGGATGTGGTGAGTATACCTGGTCATGTGACCTGCCAGGTGCAGCTTTTTTTCTCCTGATCTAGGTGTGTCATGAGATATGAGATGTGATCTGGGCGAACCTTAGAATATTTGGGATCACCATTAATGTTAGGGTTTCAGGAGTCTCATAAAGGTAACATCATATCTCTTATATACAGGATATGAGCCTCTGGAACCTCAGGAAATTTGGGGGTCACCATGAAGGTTAGGTTTTCAGGAGTCTCATGAAGGTAACATCAAGTTTCTCTCTCGTAATACGAACAGAATATTTGGGGGTCACCATGAAGGTTTTCAGGAGTCTCACAAAGGTAACAGCGAGGCTCTGTCTCCTAATATAAACAAAATATTTGGGGTCACCATGAAGGTTAGGTTTTCAGGAGTCTCATGAAGGTAACAGCAAGGCTCTCTCTTATATACGAGATATGAGCCCCGGAACCTAATGATAGTTGGTGTCACCATGAATGTTAGGGTTTCAGGAGTCTCACCAAGGTAACAGCGAGGCTCTGTCTCCTAATACAAACAGAATATTTGGGGTCACCATGAAGGTTAGGTTTTCAGGAGTCTCACGAAGGTAACAGCAAGGCTCTCTCTTACATACAAGATATGAGTATGTATATACGAGAGAGAGCATCGCTGTTACCTTGAGACCTAATCTTCATGTTGACCCCAAATATGCTGAGGTTCCGAGGCTCATATCTCGTATATATGAGTGAGAGCCTTACTGTTACCTCCGTGAGACACCTGAAAACCTAACCTTTATGTTGACCCCAAATATGCTGGGGATCTGAGGCTCATATCTCATATATAAGAGAGAGCATTGCTTTTACCTTTGTGAGACTCCTGAAAACCTAACGTTCATAGTGACCCCAAATATCCTGAGGTTCCGAGGCTCGTATCTCGTATATAAGAGAGAGACTTGCTGTTACCTTCATGAGACTCCTAAAAACCTAACCTTCATGGGGACACGAAATATTCCCAGGTTCTAACCTTCATGGTCACCCCAAATATCCTGAGGTTCCAGGGCCAATATCTCATATATAAGAGAGAGCCTTGCTGTTACCTCAGTGAGACTCCTGAAAACCTAACCTTCATGGTGACCCCCAAATATTCCGTTCGTATTACGAGAGAGAGACTTCTGAAAACCTAAATTTTATGGTGACCCCAAATATCATGAGGTTCCGAGGCTCGTATCTCGTATATAAGAGAGAGCTTGCTGTTATATACAAGATTCGAGCCCTGGAACCTCATGATAGTTGGGGGTCACCATGAAGGTTAGCATTTCAGGAGTCTCACCAAGGTAACAGAAAGGCTCTCTTATATACGAGATTCGAGCCTGGGAACCTCATGATATTTGGGGTCACCATGAAGGTTACGCTTTCAGAAGACTTTCTATGGTAATACGAGCAGAATATTTGGGGTCACCATGAAGGTTCGGTCTCACAAAGGTAACAACAAGACTCTCTCTCTTATATACGAGATATTAGCCTTGGAACCTCGTGATATTTGGGGGTCACCATGAAGGTTAGGGTTTCAGGAGTCTCACTAAGGTAACAGCAAGGCTCTTTCTTATATACGAGATATGAGCCTCGGAACCTCATGATATTTGGGGTCACCATGAAGGTTAGGGTTTCAGGCGTCTAATGAAGGTAACAGCAAGTCTCTCTCTTGTAGTACAAACAGAATATTTGGGGGTCACCATGAAGGTTAGGTTTTCAGGAGTCTCATGAAGGTAACATCAAGTCTCTCTCTCGTAATACGAACAGAATATTTGGGGTCTCTTATATACGAGATATGAGCTTCGGAACCTCATGATAGTTGGGGTCACCAGGAAGGTTAGGTTTTCAGAAGACTTTCTCTCGTAATACGAACCATGAAGGTTAGGTTTTCAGGCGTCTAATGAAGGTAACAGCAAGTTTCTCTCTTGTAGTACAAACAGAATATTTGGGGTCACCATGAAGGTTAGGTTTCCAGGAGTCTCACGAAGGTAACAGCAATTCTCTCTCTTATATACGAGATACGGGCCTCGGAACCTCATGATATTTGAGGTCACTATGAAGGTTAGGTTTTCAGGAGTCAGCAATGCTCTCTCTTATATACGAGATACGACCCTCGGAACCTCATGATATTTGGGGTCACCATGAAGGTTAGGTTTTCAGGAGTCTTGTAGAGGTAACAACAATGCTCTCTCTTATATACATGATATGAGTATGTATAAACAAGACAGAGCCTCGCTGCTACCTGCATGACACTCCAGAAAACCTAACCTTCATGGTGACCCCAAATAGCCTGAGGTTCCGAGGCTTGTATCTCGTATATAAGAGAGAGCCTCACTGTTACCTTCATAAGACTCCAGAAAACCTAACCTTCATGAGGATCAAAAATATCCTGAGTTTCCGAGGCTCATATCTCGTATATAAGAGAGAGCCTTGCTGTTACCTCTGTGAGACTCCTGAAAACCTAACCTTCATGGTCACCCCAAATATTCTGTTCGTATTACGAGAGAGACTTGCCGTTACCTTTATGAGACTCTTGAAATCCTAACCTTCATGGTGACCCCAAATATTCTGTTCGTATTACGAGAGAGAGACTTGCCGTTACCTATATGAGACTCTGGTGACCCCAAATATTCCCAGGTTCTAACCTTCATGGTGATCCCAAATAGCCTGAGGTTCCAAGGCTCATATCTCGTATATAAGAGAGAGACTTGCTGTTACCTTTGTGAGACTCCTGAAAACCTAACCTTCATGGTGACCCCAAATGTTCTGTTTGTATTACGAGAGAGAGACTTCTGAAAACCTAACCTTTATGGTGACCCCAAATATCATGAGGTTCCGAGACTCGTATCTCGTATATAAGAGAGAACTTGCTGTTAAATGCGAGATACAAGCCCTGGACCCTCATGATATTTGGGGTCACCATAAAAGTTAGGTTTTCAGAAGTCTCTCTCTCGTAATACAAACAGAACATTTGGGGTCACCATGAAGGTTAGGTTTTCAAGAGTTTCACGAAGGTAACAGCAAGGCTCTCTCTTATATACGAGATATGAGCCTCAGAACCTCAGGATATTTGGGGTCACAATAAAGGTTAGGGTTTTCAGAAGACTCTCTCTCGTAATACGAACAGAATATTTGGGGTCACCATGAAGGTTAGGTATTCAGGTGTCTCACAAAGGTAACAGCAAGACTCTCTCTTATATACGAGATATGAGCCTCGGAACCTCAGGATATTTGGGGTCACCATGAAGGTTAGGTTTTCAGGAGTCTCACGAAGGTAACAACAAGGTTCTCTCTTATATATGAGATACGAGCCTCGGAACTTCAGCTCATATCTCGTATATAAGAGAGAGTCTTGCTGTTATATACAAGATACGAGCCCTGGAACCTCATAATAATTGGGGTCACCATGAAGGTTAGGTTTTCAGGAGTCTCACAAAGGTAACAGCAAGGCTCTCTCTTATATACGAGATTCGAGCCCGGGAACCTCATGATAGTTGGGGGTCACCATGAAGGTTAGGTTTTCAGGAGTCTCACAAAGGTAACAGCAAGGCTCTCTCTTATATACGAGATACGAGCCTGGGAACCTCATGATAGTTGGGGTCACCATGAAGGTTAGGGTTTCAGGAGTCTCATGAAGGTAACATCAAGGTTCTCTCTTATATATGAGATACGAGCCTCGGAACTTCAGCTCATATCTCGTATATAAGAGAGAACTTGCTGTTAAATGCGAGATACAAGCCCTGGACCCTCATGATATTTGGGGTCACCATAAAGGTTAGGTTTTCAGAAGTCTCTCTCGTAATACAAACAGAACATTTGGGGTCACCATGAAGGTTAGGTATTCAGGTGTCTCACAAAGGTAACAGCAAGACTCTCTCTTATATACGAGATATGAGCCTCGGAACCTCAGGATATTTGGGGTCACCATGAAGGTTAGGTTTTCAGGAGTCTCACGAAGGTAACAACAAGGTTCTCTCTTATATATGAGATACGAGCCTCGGAACTTCAGCTCATATCTCGTATATAAGAGAGAGTCTTGCTGTTATATACAAGATACGAGCCCTGGAACCTCATAATAATTGGGGTCACCATGAAGGTTAGGTTTTCAGGAGTTTCACAAAGGTAACAGCAAGGCTCTCTCTTATATACGAGATTCGAGCCTGGGAACCTCATGATAGTTGGGGGTCACCATGAAGGTTAGGTTTTCAGGAGTCTCACAAAGGTAACAGCAAGGCTCTCTCTTATATACGAGATACGAGCCTGGGAACCTCATGATAGTTGGGGTCACCATGAAGGTTAGGGTTTCAGGAGTCTCATGAAGGTAACATCAAGTCTCTCTCTCGTATTACGAACAGAATATTTGGGGGTCACCATGAAGGTTAGGTTTTCAGGAGTCTCACGAAGGTAACAGCAAGGCTCTCTCTTATATATGAGATACGAGCCCCGGAACCTCATGATATTTGGGGTCACCATGAAGGTTAGGTTTTCTGGAGGGTCATAGAGGTAACAACAATCTCTCTCTTATATATAAGATATGAGTATGTATATATAAGAGAGAGAGGATCGCTGTTACCTTGATGAGGCTCCTGAAACCCTAACCTTCATGGTGATCCCAAATATCATGAGGTTCCGAGGCTCATATCTCGTATATAAGAGAGAGTCTTGCTGTTATATACGAGATACGAGCCCTGGAACCTCATAATATTTGGGGTCACCATGAAGGTTAGGTTTTCAGGAGTCTCACAAAGGTAACAGCGAGGCTCTGTCTCCTAATACAAACAGAATATTTGGGGTCACCATGAAGGTTAGGTTTTCAGGAGTCTCATGAAGGTAACAGCAAGGCTCATTCTTATATATGAGATACGAGCCTTGGAACCTCATGATATTTGGGGTCACCATGGAGGTTAGGTTTTCAGGAGTCTCACGAAGGTAACAGCAAGGCTCTCTCTTATATACGAGATTCGAGCCCGGGAACCTCATGATATTTGGGGGTCACCATGAAGGTTAGGGTTTCAGGAGTCTCACAAAGGTAACAGCAAGGCTCTCTCTTATATACAAAATATGAGCCTCGGAACCTCATGATAGTTGGGGTCACCATGAAGGTTAGGTCTTCAGAAGTCTCACGAAGGTAACAGCAAGGCTCTCTCTTATATACGAGATGCGAGCCTCGTAACCTCATGATAGTTGGGGTCACCATGAAGGTTAGGGTTTCAGGAGTCTCATGAAGGTAACATCAATTCTCTCTCTCGTATTACGAACAGAATATTTGGGGGTCACCATGAAGGTTAGGTTTTCAGGAGTCTCACGAAGGTAACAGCAAGGCTCTCTCTTATATACGAGATTCGAGCCCGGGAACCTCATGATATTTAGGGTTCACCATGAAGGTTAGATTTTCAGGAGTCTCACGAAGTTAACAGCAAGGCTCTCTCTTATATATGAGATACGAGCCCTCGGAACCTCATGATATTTGTGGTCACCATGAAGGTTAGGTTTTCAGGAGTCTCACGAAGTTAACAGCAAGGCTCTCTCTTATATACGAGATACGAGCCTCAGAACCTCATGATATTTGGGGTCACCATGAAGGTTAGGGTTTCAGGAGTCTCATGAAGGTAACATCAAGTCGCTCTCTCGTATTACGAACAGAATATTTGGGGGTTACCATGAAGGTTAGGTTTTCAGGAGTCTCACGAAGGTAACAGCAAGGCTCTCTCTTATATACAAAATATGAGCCTCGGAACCTCATGATATTTGGGGTCACCATGAAGGTTAGGTTTTTCAGGAGTCTCATGAAGGTAACAGCAAGGCTTTCTCTTATATACGATATACGAGCCTCGGAACCTCATGATATTTGGGGTCACCATGAAGGTTAGGGTTTCAGGCGTCTCAGGAAGGTAACAGCAATGCTCTCTTTTATATACGAGATATGAGCCCCGGGAACCTCATGAAAGTGGGGGTCACCATGAAGGTTAGGTTTTCAGGAGTCTCACAGAGGTAACAGCAAAGATCTCTCTTACATACGAGTTATGTGCCTCAGAACATCAGGATATTTGTGGTCACCATGAAGGTTAGGTTTTCAGGAGTCTCATGAATGTAACAGCAAAGCTCTCTCGTAATTCGAACTGAATATTTGGGGGTCACCAAGAAGGTTAGGTTTTCAGGAGTCTCATAGAGGTAACAACAATGCTCTCTCTTATATATAAGATATGAGTATGTATATATAAGAGAGAGAGGATCGCTGTTACCTTGATGAGACTCCTGAAACCTTAACCTTCATGGTGACCCCAAATATCATGAGATTCCGAAGCTCATATATAAGAGAGATCCTTGCTGTTACCTTCGTGAGACTCCTGAAAACCTAACCTTCATGGTGACCCCAAATATTCTGTTCGAATTACGAGAGATCCTTGCTGTTACCTCTGAGACTCCTGAAAATCTAACCTTCATGGTGACCCCAAAATATTCTGTTCGAATTACGAGAGATCCTTGCTGTTACCTCTGAGACTACTGAAAATCTAACCTTCATGGTGACCCCAAATATACTGATGTTCTGAGGCACATAACTCGTATGTAAGAGAGAGCCTTGCTGTTACCTTTGTGAGCCTCCTGAAAACCTAACCTTCATGGTGACCCCCAAATATTCTGTTCGTATTACGAGAGAGCTTTGCTGTTACCTTCATGAGACTCCTGAAAACCTAACCATCATGGGGACACAAAATATTCCCAGGTTCTAACCTTCATGGTGACCCCCAAATATCCTAAATTTCCAGGGCCAATATCGCGTATATAAGAGAGAGCCTTGCTGTTACCTTCGTGAGACTCCTGAAAACTTAACCTTCATGGTGACCCCAAATATCATGAGGTTCCGAGGCTCATATCTCGTATGTGAGAGAAAGCCTTGCTGTTACCTCCGTGAGTCTCCTGAAAACCTAACCTTCATGGTGACCCCAAATATCCTGAGGTTCCGAGGTTCATATCTCGTTTCTAAGAGAGAGCCTTGTTCATGAGACCCCAACTATCATGAGGTTCTGAGGCTCATATCTTGTATATAAGAGAGAACTTGCTGTTAAATACGAGATACGAGCCTGGGAACCTCATGATATTTGGGGTCACCATGAAGCTATGATAGGACAGATGGGACGGGGGCGTGTTGTGATATATGAAATTAGAGTGCCACATGCTGATACATGCTCAGCCGGCGCTGTGTCTCCTCCACAGGTGACTCTCGAGTGCCCGGGCAATGAGGAGGTTCCCCGCGTGGACAAGCTGGTGGAGAAGATCCTGCGCTGCAGCTGCCAGGCCTGCGGCAAAGAGCTGAGCCAGGAAGGCGCCATGTTTAACGTGTATCTGAACACCGCTGAGGAGACGCTCTCCCCCGCCGCCGACCACCTCGGCCGCCACCAGCACCAGCAGCAGGAGGAGGAGTCACCCCCGGCTGCGCAGCGCGGCGGCGAGAGCGAGGAGTAAAAGGGGGGTCCCCCGACCTCCAGGACATTTGCCCCTCCCCCACCATAGACTTGTCCTTATTGCCCCCCTGCTTACAAATGCCATCACTTAGGTGGCCTTAAAGGGGAACTCCACCTTTAGAGGACCGGCTGACACTTCAGCCCCCCTCCCCCCCCCCCCCACCAGCTCTGGGTCTCACTGTGGTTGTCAGCGGGGGGCTGCAGGCTCGGGTCGCGTGATTTTGGGGTCCCTTACATCGCACGGCAAAGTGGGTTGGGCTATAGTGGGCTCACAAAGGGGGAGGAGCTTGAACCACGCCAACTGCTTAGACAGGTTCGGGTCACATCATTTTGGGATACCTTACGTCACACGGCAAAGTGGGTGGGGCTCAGAAAGAGGGAGGAGCCTAAACCACTGCTTAGATTCTACGGGTGAGAACTCCAGTTAGGTTGCGCATAGAGAGGGGGGCAGTTGTTTATTGCTGCCTGTGCCCCCCGATAAAGCGGACCTAAACTAAAAAGCCCCCTTTTGGGTCCGATTTTGGGTCTCCCCTACAGTTAAAGAGCCCTAGTGAGCCGAGTTCTGTACCATAAGGGACAGGAAGTAGCTGCACACAGCAATGAAGCATGCCCCCTATTGAGGGAGGTGGGGCTGCTGCAGCTGTTTCCTATCCCCATTGGATGGCACTTCGATTGGAAAAGGTGAGCATCTCACTGATGGTGTGAGGGGGGTAGATAAGTATCTGTCCCTATGCAGCAGGATCCTCTCTGGCACAGAGTTACAAAGCAGGGTTTAGGTCCCCTTTAAGGAGATTTTACCTCTCTGCCTCCCCTTGGGTTCTTAAAACTGGACACCAGTCCTGGGGACACCCACGGCCCTGCTGTGAGCCCACCCTCCTGTTCTTCGGGGCCACCCATGGCACAAAGGTGGAAGAAAACATAAACTCCCCTTATGGGGGAGCTGCCTCACACAATTGACCTTAACGTGCGTTTCGCCTGTGCTGACTTCATCAGATAAAGAAAAGCTGGAATTGCCTGCAATGCTGGGGACCTCTGGAGGTGGAGTTACCCCAACTTACATTAGCATAGCCCCACCCCCTGGCTGGGGTCAAAGAAATATTAAAGAAAGCTAATTTTATTTTTATATATGTTATTGAGAGCCAACATGATTGGCTGCCACTATGTACTGCGTCTGTTGCTATGATGAACTGCCCCCTGCAGGCTGCCACTATGTACTGCACCTGCTATAAAGAACTGCCCCCTGCAGGCTGCCACTATGTACTGCACCTACTATAAAGAACTGCCCCCTGCAGGCTGCCACTATGTACTGCCCCTGCTATAAAGAACTGCCCCCTGCAGGCTGCCACTATGCACTGCACCTGCTATAAAGAACTGCCCCCTGCAGGCTGCCACTATGCTCTGCACCTGCTATAAAGAACTGCCCCCTGTAGGCTGCCACTATGTACTGCCCCTGCTATAAAGAACTGCCCCCTGCAGGCTGCCACTATGCTCTGCACCTGCTATAAAGAACTGCCCCCTGCAGGCTGCCGCTATGTACTGCCCCTGCTATAAATAACTGCCCCCTGCAGGCTGCCACTATGCACTGCACCTGCTATAAAGAACTGCCCCCTGCAGGCTGCCACTATGTACTGCACCTGCTATAAAGAACTGCCCCCTGCAGGCTGCCACTATGTACTGCACCTACTATAAAGAACTGCCCCCTGCAGGCTGCCACTATGTACTGCCCCTGCTATAAAGAACTGCCCCCTGCAGGCTGCCACTATGCACTGCACCTGCTATAAAGAACTGCCCCCTGAAGGCTGCCACTATGCACTGCACCTACTATAAAGAACTGCCCCCTGCAGGCTGCCACTATGTACTGCCCCTGCTATAAAGAACTGCCCCCTGCAGGCTGCCACTATGCACTGCACCTACTATAAAGAACTGCCCCCTGCAGGCTGCCACTATGTACTGCCCCTGCTATAAAGAACTGCCCCCTGCAGGCTGCCACTATGCACTGCACCTGCTATAAAGAACTGCCCCCTGTAGGCTGCCACTATGTACTGCCCCTGCTATAAAGAACTGCCCCCTGCAGGCTGCCACTATGTACTGCACCTGCTATAAAAAACTGCCCCCTGCAGGCTGCCGCTATGTACTGCCCCTGCTATAAATAACTGCCCCCTGCAGGCTGCCACTATGCACTGCACCTGCTATAAAGAACTGCCCCCTGTAGGCTGCCACTATGTACTGCACCTGCTATAAAGAACTGCCCCCTGCAGGCTGCGACTATGTACTGCCCCTGCTATAAAGAACTGCCCCCTGCAGGCTGCCACTATGTACTGCACCTGCTATAAAGAACTGCCCCCTGCAGGCTGCCACTATGTACTGCACCTGCTATAAAGAACTGCCCCCTGCAGGCTGCCACTATGTACTGTACCTGCTATAAAGAACTGCCCCCTGCAGGCGGCCACTATGCACTGCACCTGCTATAAAGAACTGCCCCCTGCAGGCTGCCACTATGTACAGCGCCTGCTATAAAGAACTGCCCCCTGCAGGCTGCCACTATGTACTGTACCTGCTATAAAGAACTGCCCCCTGCAGGCGGCCACTATGCACTGCACCTGCTATAAAGAACTGCCCCCTGTAGGCTGCCACTATGTACAGCACCTGCTATAAAGAACTGCCCCCTGCAGGCTGCCGCTATGTACTGCACCTGCTATAAAGAACTGCCCCCTGTAGGCTGCCACTATGTACTGCACCTGCTATAAAGAACTTCCCCCTGCAGGCTGCCACTATGTACTGCACCTGCTGAAAAGAACTGCCCCCTGCAGGCTGCCACTATGTACTGCACCTGCTGAAAAGAACTGCCCCCTGCAGGCTGCCACTATGTACTGCACCTGCTATAAAGAACTGCCCCCTGTAGGCTGCCACTATGTACTGCACCTGCTATAAAGAACTGCCCCCTGCAGACTGCCACTATGTACTGCACCTGCTATAAAGAACTGCCCCCTTTAGGCTGCCACTATGCACTGCACCTGCTATAAAGAACTGCCCCCTGTAGGCTGCCACTATGTACTGCACCTGCTATAAAGAACTGCCCCCTGCAGGCTGCGACTATGTACTGCACCTGCTATAAAGAACTGCCCCCTGCAGGCTGCCACTATGCACTACACCTGCTATAAAGAACTGCCCCCTGCAGGCTGCCACTATGTACTGCACCTGCTATAAAGAACTGCCCCCTGTAGGCTGCCACTATGCACTGCACCTGCTATAAAGAACTGCCCCCCTGCAGGCTGCCACTATGTACTGCACCTACTATAAAGAACTGCCCCCTGCAGGCTGCCACTATGTACTGCACCTGCTATAAAGAACTGCCCCCCTGCAGGCT
The DNA here is from genome assembly GCA_027917425.1 of Gastrophryne carolinensis. Lineage (NCBI taxonomy): Eukaryota > Metazoa > Chordata > Amphibia > Anura > Microhylidae > Gastrophryne > Gastrophryne carolinensis. The sequence continues at coordinate 195,590,771 of CM051242.1, forward strand.
GCCACTATGTACTGCACCTGCTATAAAGAACTGCCCCCTGTAGGCTGCCACTATGCACTGCACCTGCTATAAAGAACTGCCCCCTGCAGGCTGCCACTATGTACTGCACCTGCTATAAAGAACTGCCCCCTGTAGGCTGCCACTATGCACTGCACCTGCTATAAAGAACTGCCCCCCTGCAGGCTGCCACTATGTACTGCACCTGCTATAAAGAACTGCCCCCTGTAGGCTGCCACTATGCACTGCGGCCCCCACAGGCTTGTCCATAACTGACCTGGAGCTGTGCCCCCTGCAGGCGACATTGTAGACAGCAGGAAATGTTCATATTTTATATGTCATAAAACCACTTTCATCATCATCAGCAGAAGTCTGTGTGTCTGTCCGGGCTGTTTAACATGTGGAGTCTCCCGAGCTCCGCTCCCTTTTCACATTGGTTATACCTGGAGCTCGGTGGCCAACGGCCTTAATGATTGCCTCCTGGGACATTGGAGCTCAGGCAACACAGCAGTATCAGGTGTGGAAGATCCTCCCCCGCCATGGGCTACCTGCCCGGCACACCAGGCTGGGTCACCAGCCCCTAGGCCCCTCGGCACAGGTCCAAAGGCCACCAGGGAGACACACGATGGGGGGGCGTGGTCTGACACTGTGATTTGCCCAAAACAGGGAATGTTTTGTAGTACATTGAGATGAACCCGTCTGGTCCTGAAGCCTTTCCAGGTTTAGGGGCTTTAAGGGAGCAAGCTGCTTCTTCCTTGAGTAGACCTGGGTTCAGCTTCCAGTTCCAGGAACACGAACGGACGATCTGTAATACTACAGATAGAAACACGACGGGAGCGAGGTCTGACATTGTGATCTGCCCTATTGCCAAACCTTTAATTTTAGCCAAGTCTTGGTGTTTCAAAAAGTAGAGTACTTAGAAGAAGTTATAGTCCCGAGCGTTCAGGTTAGACAACCTACAAGTGTCCACCAAACCCAGGTCATGCAATTCAGGATTCAGCCACTTAATATCTTTTATTTAACATTTGATAACCTAAATGTAACAGTACTCACCTGCTGGCAAAGGATTGAATGACGCGGACAGGTAAGTACTGCTACATTTAGCAGGTCGGGGTTCTCCTGGTGTGGTTATAGGGAAGGGAATGTTTTGTAGTACATGGAGATGAACCCGTCTGGTCCTGGAGCCTTTCCAGGTTTTGTGGCTTTAAGGGCGCAAGCTGCTTCTTCCTTGAGTAGACCTGGGTTCAGCTTCCAGTTCCAGCGATGCAAACAGACCGTCGGTAATTCTACGGATAGAAACACAACAGGGGCGTGGTCTGACATTGTGATCTGCCCTATTGCTGAACCTCTCATTTTATCCAAGTCTTGGTGTTTTGTAAGAGTATTTAGAATGTATTGAGGAGAAGAAGGTATGGTCCCGAGCGTCGGGGTTAGACAATCTCCAAGTGTCCACCAAACCCAGGTCATGCAACTCGGGATTCAGCCGCTTAATATCTTTTATTAAACATTTGATAACATAAATGTAACAGTACTCACCCGCCACATCAGCACAGGAACTAATGACACCAACAAGTGAGTACTGCCAAAACGTAGCAGGTCGGGGTCTCCTAGTGTGGTTAGAGGGAAGGGAATGTTTTGTAGTACATGAAGATGAACCCGTCTGGTCCTGGAGCCTTTCCAGGCTTAGTGGCTTTAAGTGTGCAAGCTGCTTCTTTCTTAAGTAGGCCTGGGTCCAGCTTCCAGTTCCAGGAACACGAACGGACGATAGGTAATTCTACGGATAAAAACACGACGGGGGCGTGGTCTGACATTGCGATCTGCCCTATTGCCGAACCTCAAATTTTATGTTGGTGTTTCAAAAAGAGGTAGAGTACTTAAAATGTATTTAGGAGTAGAAGGTATAGTCCCAAGCGTCCGGGTTAGAGAACATCCAAGTGTCCACCAAACCCAGGTCATGCAACTCGGGATTCAGCCGCTTAATATCTTTTATTAAACATTTAATAACCTAAATGTAGCAGTACTCAACCACCTCGAGGTGTTGCAATAGAGAAGGGAATGCTTTGTTGTACATGGAGATGAACCCGTCTGGTCCTGAAGCCTTTCCAGGCTTAGTGGCTTTAAGGGCTCAAGCTGCTTCTTCCTTCCTGGTTCAGCTTCCAGTTCCAGGAACACGAACGGACAGTCTGTAATTCTACGGATAGAAACACGATGGGGGGGGCGTGGTCTGACATTGTGATCTGCCATATTGCCAAACCTCTAATTTTAGCCAAGTCTTGGTGTTTCGAAAAGAGGTAGAGTCCTTACAATGCATTGAGGAGAAGAAGGTATAGTCCCAAGCATCTGGGTTAGACAACCTCCAAGTGTCCACCAAACCCAGGTCATGCAAGTCAGGATTCAGCCGCTTAATATCTTTTATTAAACATTTAATAACCTAAATGTAACAGTACTCACCTGCCGGCACATGAATGAACGATGCGGACACTTGAGTAATGCTATATTTAGTTGGTCGGGGTCTCCTGGTCTGGTAAGAGGGAAGTGAATATTTTGTAGTACATGGAGATGAACCCGTCTGGTCCCGAAGCCTTTCCAGGCTTAGTGGCTTTAAGGGCGCAAGCTGCTTCTTCCTTGAGTAGGACCTGGGTTCAGCTTCCAGTTCCAGGAACACGAACGGACAATCGGTAATTCTACGGATAGAAACACGACAGGTGGTGTGGTCTGACACTGTGATCTGCCCTATTGCCAAACCTCTAATTTTAGCCAAGTCTTGGTGTTTCGAAAAGAGGTAGAGTACTTACAATGCATTGAGGAGAAGAAGGTATAGTGCCGAGCGTCTGGGTTAGACAACCTCCAAGTGTCCACCAAACCCAGGTCATGCAACTCGGGATTCAGCCACTTAATATCTTTTATTAAACATTTAATAACCTAAATGTAACAATACTTACCTGCCGGCACAGGAGTGAACAACGTGGACAGGTGAGTACTGCTACATTTAGCAAGTCAGGGTCTCCTGGTGTGGTAAGAGGGAAGTGAATGTTTTGTAGTACATGGAGATGAACCCGTCTGGTCCCGGAGCCTTTCCAGGTTCAGTGGCTTTAAGGGCGCAAGCTGCTTCTTCCTTGAGTAGACCTGGGTTCATCTTCCAGTTCCAGGAACACGAAGGGACGGTCTGTAATACTACAGATAGAAACATGACGGGGGGCGTGGTCTGATATTGTGATCTGCCCTATTGCCAAACCTCAAATTTTATCCAAGTCTTGGTGTTTCGAAATGAGGTAGAGTACTTAGAAGAAGGTGTTGTCCCGAGTGTCCGGGTTAGACAACCTCCAAGTGTCCACCAAACCCAGGTCATGCCACTCGGGATTCAGCCGCTTAATATCTTTTATTAAACATTTAATAACCTAAATGTAACAATACTTACCTGCCGGCACAGGAGTGAACAACGCGGACAGGTGAGTACTGCTACATTTAGCAAGTCAGGGTCTCCTGGTGTGGTAAGAGGGAAGTGAATGTTTTGTAGTACATGGAGATGAACCCGTCTGGTACCGGAGTCTTTCCAGGTTCAGTGGCTTTAAGGGCGCAAGCTGCTTCTTCCTTGAGTAGACCTGAGTTCAGCTTCCAGTTCCAGGAACACGAAGGGACGGTCTGTAATACTACAGATAGAAACATGACGGGGGGCGTGGTCTGATATTGTGATCTGCCCTATTGCCAAACCTCAAATTTTATCCAAGTCTTGATGTTTCGAAATGAGGTAGAGTACTTAGAAGAAGGTATTGTCCTGAGTGTCCGGGTTAGACAACCTCCAAGTGTCCACCAAACCCAGGTCATGCAACTCGAGATTCAGCCGCTTAATATCTTTTATTAAACATTTAATATCCTAAATGTAACAGTACTCACCTGAACAACGCGGACAGGTAAGTACTGCTACATTTAGCAGGTCCTGGTGTGGGGAAGGGAATGTTTTGTAGTACATGGAGATGAACCCATCTGGTCCCGGAGCCTTTCCAGGATTTAGTGGCTTTAAGTTCCTTGAGAAGGAACTGGGTTCAGCTTCCAGTTCCAGGACCACGAATGGACGATAGGTAATTCTACGGATAGAAATTCGATGGGGGGCGTGGTCTGACACTGTGATCTGCCCTATTGCACTTAGTCTGTGCTTTGTTAGGGCAATAGACATTCAATAAGTTTACAACTGTGTCCCGGATTCTCCCCTTTCAGAAAGAGGAACCTACCTTCACTATCCCTGAACCGGACCAACGCCCGTTTGGGTGTTGCATAACTACCAACTTTTTGGGAAAGAGGGACATTTGTTAATTGAAGTCAAACACCCTTGTTGAGGGATGGATGAAGCCATGCCCCCTCATTGAGGGATGGATGAAGCCACGCCCCCTCATTGAGGGATGGATAGGGGATAGGATGTAAAAGTTACGATAGAAACACTTTGAATATGCAAATTTATAATTTATTGCTTCAGCTCTGCATGTTACACCTCAAAGAGGGACAATATGTAAATTAAGCCACTGTAGGTAGGAGGAGATACACGAAGGCTTACCTGTATAGCCAGCTTCCAGCACCATAGGCAGGAGATACATGAGGGCTTACCTGTATAGGCAGCTTCCAGCACTATAGGCAGGAGAAGATACATGAAGGCTTACCTGTATAGGCAGCTTTCAGCACCTGCCTCACCTGTCTCATCTGCCTCACCTGTCTCATCTGCCTCATCTGACTCACCTGCCTCATCTGTCTCACCTGCCTCATCTGTCTCACCTGCCTCACCTGTCTCACCTGCCTCACCTGTCCCACCTGTCTCATCTGCCTCATCTGTCTCACCTGCCTCACCTGTCTCATCTGCCTCTCCTGCCTCATCTGTCTCACCTGCCTCACCTGTCTCATCTGCCTCACCTGTCTCAACTGTCTCATCTGCCTCATCTGACTCACCTGCCTCATCTGTCTCACCTGCCTCACCTGTCTCACCTGCCTCACCTGTCCCACCTGTCTCATCTGCCTCACCTGCCTCATCTGTCTCACCTGCCTCATCTGCCTCACCTGTCTCATCTGTCTCACCTGCCTCATCTGCCTCATCTGTCTCACCTGCCTCATCTGTCTCACCTGCCTCATCTGACTCACCTGCCTCATCTGACTCACCTGCCTCATCTGACTCACCTGCCTCATCTGTCTCACCTGTCTCATCTGCCTCACCTGCCTCACCTGCCTCATCTGTCTCATCTGCCTCTCCTGCCTCATCTGTCTCACCTGCCTCATCTGTCTCACCTGTCTCATCTGTCTCATCTGTCTCACCTGCCTCATCGGTCTCATCTGTCTCACCTGCCTCACCTGCCTCATCTGTCTCATCTGCCTCATCTGCCTCTCCTGCCTCATCTGTCTCACCTGCCTCATCTGCCTCATCTGTCTCACCTGCCTCATCTGTCTCACCTGCCTCATCTGACTCACCTGCCTCATCTGACTCACCTGCCTCATCTGACTCACCTGCCTCACCTGTCTCACCTGCCTCACCTGTCCCACCTGTCTCATCTGCCTCATCTGTCTCACCTGCCTCACCTGTCTCATCTGCCTCTCCTGCCTCATCTGTCTCACCTGCCTCACCTGTCTCATCTGCCTCACCTGTCTCAACTGTCTCATCTGCCTCATCTGACTCACCTGCCTCATCTGTCTCACCTGCCTCACCTGTCTCACCTGCCTCACCTGTCCCACCTGTCTCATCTGCCTCACCTGTCTCATCTGCCTCTCCTGCCTCATCTGTCTCACCTGCCTCATCTGCCTCACCTGTCTCATCTGTCTCACCTGCCTCATCTGCCTCATCTGTCTCACCTGCCTCATCTGTCTCACCTGCCTCATCTGACTCACCTGCCTCATCTGACTCACCTGCCTCATCTGTCTCACCTGTCTCATCTGCCTCACCTGCCTCACCTGCCTCATCTGTCTCATCTGCCTCATCTGCCTCATCTGCCTCATCTGTCTCACCTGCCTCATCTGTCTCACCTGCCTCATCTGACTCACCTGCCTCATCTGACTCACCTGCCTCATCTGTCTCACCTCTCTCATCTGCCTCACCTGCCTCATCTGTCTCATCTGCCTCATCTGCCTCTCCTGCCTCATCTGTCTCACCTGCCTCATCTGTCTCACCTGTCTCATCTGTCTCATCTGTCTCACCTGTCTCACCTGCCTCATCGGTCTCATCTGTCTCACCTGCCTCACCTGCCTCATCTGCCTCACCTGCCTCATCTGTCTCATCTGCCTCATCTGCCTCATCTGTCTCACCTGCCTCATCTGTCTCACCTGCCTCATCTGTCTCACCTGTCTCATCTGCCTCACCTGCCTCATCTGTCTCATCTGCCTCATCTGTCTCACCTGTCTCATCTGTCTCATCTGTCTCATCTGTCTCATCTGTCTCACCTGCCTCATCGGTCTCATCTGTCTCACCTGCCTCTCCTGCCTCATCTGTCTCACCTGCCTCATCTGTCTCACCTGTCTCATCTGTCTCACCTGTCTCATCGGTCTCACCTGCCTCATCGGTCTCATATGTCTCACCTGCCTCTCCTGCCTCATCTGTCTCACCTGTCTCACCTGTCTCATCTGTCTCACCTGTCTCATCTGTCTCATCTGTCTCACCTGTCTCATCTGTCTCACCTGCCTCATCGGTCTCATCTGTCTCACCTGCCTCTCCTGCCTCATCTGTCTCACCTGCCTCATCTGTCTCACCTGTCTCATCTGTCTCACCTGTCTCATCGGTCTCATCTGTCTCACCTGCCTCTCCTGCCTCATCTGTCTCACCTGCCTCATCTGTCTCACCTGTCTCACCTGTCTCATCTGTCTCATCTGTCTCACCTGCCTCATCTGCCTCATCTGTCTCATCTGCCTCACCTGCCTCATCTGTCTCATCTGTCTCATCTGCCTCATCTGTCTCACCTGCCTCACCTGCCTCATCTGTCTCATCTGCCTCACCTGCCTCATCTGTCTCACCTGTCTCATCTGTCTCACCTGCCTCATCTGTCTCATCTGTCTCACCTGCCTCATCTGTCTCACCTGTCTCATCTGTCTCACCTGTCTCATCTGTCTCACCTGCCTCATCGGTCTCACCTGCCTCATCTGTCTCACCTGTCTCACCTGCCTCACCTGTCTCATCTGCCTCATCTGTCTCACCTGCCTCATCTGTCTCACCTGTCTCATCTGTCTCACCTGTCTCATCTGTCTCACCTGCCTCATCTGTCTCATCTGCCTCATCTGTCTCACCTGCCTCATCTGTCTCACCTGTCTCATCTGTCTCACCTGCCTCATCGGTCTCACCTGTCCCACCTGCCTCACCTGCCTCATCTGTCTCATCTGCTTCATCTGTCTCATCTGCCTCACCTGCCTCACCTGCCTCATCTGTCTCATCTGCTTCATCTGTCTCATCTGCCTCATCTGTCTCACCTGTCTCACCTGTCTCATCTGTCTCACCTGCCTCATCGGTCTCACCTGTCCCACCTGCCTAATCTGCTTCATCTGTCTCATCTGCCTCACCTGCCTCATCTGTCTCATCTGTCCCACCTGCCTCACCTGCCTCATCTGTCTCATCTGCTTCATCTGTCTCATCTGCCTCACCTGCCTCATCGGTCTCACCTGTCCCACCTGCCTCACCTGCCTCATCTGTCTCATCTGCTTCATCTGTCTCATCTGCCTCACCTGCCTCATCTGTCTCATCTGCCTCACCTGCCTCATCTGCCTCATCTGTCTCATCTGCTTCATCTGTCTCATCTGTCTCACCTTCCTCATCTGTCTCACCTGCCTCATCCGTCTCACCTTCCTCATCTGCCTCACCTGTCTCATCTGTCTCACCTGCCTCATCTGTCTCACCTGTCTCATCTGTCTCATCTGACTCACCTGCCTAATCTGTCTCACCTGCCTCATCTGACTCACCTGCCTCATCTGTCTCACCTGCCACATCTGCCTCATCTGCCTCACCTGCCTCATCTGTCTCACCTGCCTCATCTGTCTCACCTGCCTCACCTGCCTCATCTATCTCATCTGCCTCATCTGTCTCACCTGCCTCATCTGTCTTACCTGCCTCATCTGTCTCACCTGCCTCATCTATCTCACCTGCCTCATCTGTCTCACCTGCCTCATCTGCCTCACCTGCCTCATCTGTCTCACCAGTCTCATCTGTCTCACCTGCCTCATCTGTCTCACCTGCCTCATCTGTCTCACCTGCCTTATCTGTCTCACCTGCCTCATCTGTCTCACTTGCCTCATCTGTCTCACCTGCCTCATCTGTCTCACCTGCCACATCTGCCTCACCTGCCTCATCTGTCTCACCTGCCTCATCTGTCTCACCTGCCTCACCTGCCTCATCTGCCTCATCTGTCTCACCTGCCTCATCTGTCTCACCTGCCTCATCTGTCTCACCTGCCTCATCTGTCTCACCTGCCTCATCTGCCTCACCTGCCTCATCTGTCTCACCAGTCTCATCTGTCTCACCTGCCTCATCTGTCTCACCTGCCTCATCTGTCTCACCTGCCTCATCTGTCTCACCTGCCACATCTGCCTCACCTGCCTCATCTGTCTCACCTGCCTCATCTGTCTCACCTGCCTCACCTGCCTCATCTGCCTCATCTGCCTCATCTGCCTCATCTGTCTTACCTGCCTCATCTGTCTCACCTGCCTCATCTGTCTCACCTGCCTCATCTGTCTCACCTGCCTCATCTGTCTCACCTGCCTCATCTGCCTCACCTGCCTCATCTGTCTCACCAGTCTCATCTGTCTCACCTGCCTCATCTGTCTCACCTGCCTCACCTGCCTCATCTGTCTCACCTGCCACATCTGCCTCACCTGCCTCATCTGTCTCATCTGCCTCACCTGCCTCATCTGTCTCACCTGCCTCATCTGTCTCACCTGCCTCATCTGTCTCACCTGCCTCATCTGTCTCACTTGCCTCATCTGTCTCACCTGCCTCATCTGTCTCACCTGCCTCATCTGTCTCACCTGCCTCATCTGTCTCACCTGCCTTATCTGTCTCACCTGCCTCATCTGTCTCACTTGCCTCATCTGTCTCACCTGCCTCATCTGCCTCACCTGTCTCACTTGCCTCACCTGCCTCACCTGTCTCACCTGCCTCATCTGCCTCACCTGTCTCATCTGCCTCATCTGTCTCACCTGCCTCATCTGTCTCACTTGCCTCATCTGTCTCACCTGCCTTATCTGTCTCACCTGCCTCATCTGTCTCACCTGTCTCACTTGCCTCATCTGTCTCACCTGCCTCATCTGTCTCACCTGCCTCATCTGCCTCACCTGCCTCATCTGTCTCACCTGCCTCATCTGTCTCACCTGTCTCACTTGCCTCATCTGTCTCACCTGTCTCACTTGCCTCATCTGTCTCACCTGTCTCATCTGCCTCATCTGCCTCACCTGTCTCACCTGCCTCATCTGCCTCACCTGCCTCACCTGTCTCATCTGTCTCATCTGCCTCATCTGTCTCACTTGCCTCATCTGTCTCACCTGTCTCATCTGTCTCACCTGCCTCATGTCTCACCTGCCTCATCTGTCTCACTTGCCTCATCTGTCTCACCTGTCTCACTTGCCTCATCTGTCTCACCTGCCTCATCTGCCTCACCTGTCTCACTTGCCTCATCTGTCTCACCTGCCTCATCTGTCTCACTTGCCTCATCTGTCTAACCTGCCTCATCTGCCTCATCTGTCTCACCTGCCTCATCTGTCTCACCTGCCTTATCTGCCTCATCTGTCTCACCTGCCTCATCTGTCTCACCTGTCTCATCTGTCTCACCTGCCTCATCTGTCTCACTTGCCTCATCTGTCTCACCTGCCTCATCTGTCTCACCTGCCTCATCTGTCTCACCTGCCTCATCTGTCTCACCTGCCTCATCTGTTTCACTTGCCTCACCTGCCTCACCTGTCTCATCTGTCTCACCTGCCTCACTTGCCTCATCTGTCTCACCTGCCTCATCTGCCTCATCTGTCTCACTTGCCTCATCTGCCTCACCTGTCTCACTTGCCTCATCTGTCTCACCTGCCTCATCTGTCTCACCTGCCTCATCTGTCTCACTTGCCTCACCTGCCTCATCTGTCTCATCTGTCTCACCTGCCTCATCTGTCTCACCTGCCTCATCTGCCTCACCTGCCTCATCTGTCTCACCTGTCTCACCTGCCTCATCTGTCTCACCTGCCTCATCTGTCTCACCTGCCTCATCTGTCTCACCTGCCTCACTTGCCTCATCTGTCTCACCTGCCTCATCTGTCTCACCTGCCTTATCTGTCTCACCTGCCTCATCTGTCTCACCTGCCTCATCTGTCTCACCTGTCTCACCTGCCTCATCTGTCTCACCTGCCTCATCTGTCTCACCTGCCTCATCTGACTCACCTGCCTAATCTGTCTCACCTGCCTCATCTGACTCACCTGCCTCATCTGTCTCACCTGCCTCATCTGTCTCACCTGCCACATCTGCCTCACCTGCCTCATCTGTCTCACCTGCCTCATCTGTCTCACCTGCCTCATCTGTCTCACCTGCCTCACCTGCCTCATCTATCTCATCTGCCTCATCTGTCTCATCTGCCTCATCTGTCTCACCTGCCTCATCTGTCTTACCTGCCTCATCTGTCTCACCTGCCTCATCTATCTCACCTGCCTCATCTGTCTCACCTGCCTCATCTGCCTCACCTGCCTCATCTGTCTCACCAGTCTCATCTGTCTCACCTGCCTCATCTGTCTCACCTGCCTCATCTGTCTCACCTGCCTTATCTGTCTCACCTGCCTCATCTGTCTCACTTGCCTCATCTGTCTCACCTGCCTCATCTGTCTCACCTGCCACATCTGCCTCACCTGCCTCATCTGTCTCACCTGCCTCATCTGTCTCACCTGCCTCACCTGCCTCATCTGCCTCATCTGTCTCACCTGCCTCATCTGTCTTACCTGCCTCATCTGTCTCACCTGCCTCATCTGTCTCACCTGCCTCATCTGTCTCACCTGCCTCATCTGCCTCACCTGCCTCATCTGTCTCACCAGTCTCATCTGTCTCACCTGCCTCATCTGTCTCACCTGCCTCACCTGCCTCATCTGTCTCACCTGCCACATCTGCCTCACCTGCCTCATCTGTCTCATCTGCCTCACCTGCCTCATCTGTCTCACCTGCCTCATCTGTCTCACCTGCCTCATCTGTCTCACCTGCCTCATCTGTCTCACTTGCCTCATCTGTCTCACTTGCCTCATCTGTCTCACCTGCCTCATCTGTCTCACCTGCCTCATCTGTCTCACCTGCCTTATCTGTCTCACCTGCCTCATCTGTCTCACTTGCCTCATCTGTCTCACCTGCCTCATCTGCCTCACCTGTCTCACTTGCCTCACCTGCCTCACCTGTCTCACCTGCCTCATCTGCCTCACCTGTCTCATCTGCCTCATCTGTCTCACCTGCCTCATCTGTCTCACTTGCCTCATCTGTCTCACCTGCCTCATCTGTCTCACCTGTCTCACTTGCCTCATCTGTCTCACCTGCCTCATCTGCCTCACCTGCCTCATCTGTCTCACCTGCCTCATCTGTCTCACCTGTCTCACTTGCCTCATCTGTCTCACCTGTCTCACTTGCCTCATCTGTCTCACCTGTCTCATCTGCCTCATCTGCCTCACCTGTCTCACCTGCCTCATCTGCCTCACCTGTCTCATCTGTCTCACCTGCCTCATCTGTCTCACTTGCCTCATCTGTCTCACCTGCCTCATCTGTCTCACTTGCCTCATCTGTCTCACCTGTCTCACTTGCCTCATCTGTCTCACCTGCCTCATCTGCCTCACCTGTCTCACTTGCCTCATCTGTCTCACCTGCCTCATCTGTCTCACTTGCCTCATCTGTCTAACCTGCCTCATCTGCCTCATCTGTCTCACCTGCCTCATCTGTCTCACCTGCCTTATCTGCCTCATCTGTCTCACCTGCCTCATCTGTCTCACCTGTCTCATCTGTCTCACCTGCCTCATCTGTCTCACTTGCCTCATCTGTCTCACCTGCCTCATCTGTCTCACCTGCCTCATCTGTCTCACCTGCCTCATCTGTCTCACCTGCCTCATCTGTCTCACTTGCCTCACCTGCCTCACCTGTCTCATCTGTCTCACCTGCCTCACTTGCCTCATCTGTCTCACCTGCCTCATCTGTCTCACCTGCCTCATCTGTCTCACTTGCCTCATCTGCCTCACCTGTCTCACTTGCCTCATCTGTCTCACCTGCCTCCTCTGTCTCACCTGCCTCATCTGTCTCACCTGTCTCATCTGCCTCACCTGCCTCACCTGCCTCATCTGCCTCACCTGCCTCACCTGTCTCACCTGCCTCATCTGCCTCACCTGCCTCATCTGTCTCACCTGCCTCATCTGTCTCACCTGCCTTATCTGTCTCACTTGCCTCATCTGTCTCACCTGCCTCATCTGTCTCACCTGCCTCATCTGTCTCACCTGCCTCATGTCTCACCTGCCTCATCTGTCTCACCAGCCTCACCTTCCTCACCTGTCTCACCTGCCTCATCTGTCTCACCTGCCTCATCTGTCTCACCTGCCTTATCTGCCTCATCTGTCTCACCTGCCTCATCTGTCTCACCTGTCTCATCTGTCTCACCTGCCTCATCTGTCTCACTTGCCTCATCTGTCTCACCTGCCTCATCTGTCTCACCTGCCTCATCTGTCTCACCTGCCTCATCTGTCTCACCTGCCTCATCTGTCTCACTTGCCTCACCTGCCTCACCTGTCTCATCTGTCTCACCTGCCTCACTTGCCTCATCTGTCTCACCTGCCTCATCTGTCTCACCTGCCTCATCTGTCTCACTTGCCTCACCTGTCTCATCTGTCTCACCTGCCTCACTTGCCTCATCTGTCTCACCTGCCTCATCTGTCTCACCTGCCTCATCTGTCTCACTTGCCTCATCTGCCTCACCTGTCTCACTTGCCTCATCTGTCTCACCTGCCTCCTCTGTCTCACCTGCCTCATCTGTCTCACCTGTCTCATCTGCCTCACCTGCCTCACCTGCCTCATCTGCCTCACCTGCCTCACCTGTCTCACCTGCCTCATCTGCCTCACCTGCCTCATCTGTCTCACCTGCCTCATCTGTCTCACCTGCCTTATCTGTCTCACTTGCCTCATCTGTCTCACCTGCCTCATCTGTCTCACCTGCCTCATCTGTCTCACCTGCCTCATGTCTCACCTGCCTCATCTGTCTCACCAGCCTCACCTTCCTCACCTGTCTCACCTGCCTCATCTGTCTCACCTGCCTCATCTGTCTCACCTGCCTTTTCTGTCTCACTTGCCTCATCTGTCTCACCTGCCTCATCTGTCTCACCTGCCTCATCTGTCTCACCTGTCTCATTTGCCTCACCTGTCTCACCTGCCTCATCTGTCTCACCTGCCTTTTCTGTCTCACTTGCCTCATCTGTCTCACTTGCCTCATCTGTCTCACCTGCCTCATCTGTCTCACCTGTCTCACTTGCCTCATCTGTCTCACCTGCCTCATCTGTCTCACCTGCCTCATCTGTCTCACTTGCCTCATCTGTCTCACCTGTCTCACTTGCCTCATCTGTCTCACCTGCCTCATCTGACTCACCTGCCTCATCTGTCTCACCTGCCTCATCTGTCTCAACTGCCTCATCTGTCTCACCTGCCTCGTCTGTCCCTGCCTCATCTGTCTCACTTACCTCATCTGTCTCACCTGCCTCATCTGTCTCACCTGCCTCATCTGTCTCACTTGCCTCATCTGTCTCACTTGCCTCATCTGCCTCACCTGTCTCACCTGCCTCATCTGTCTCATCTGCCTCATCTGTCTCACCTGCCTCATCTGTCTCAACTGCCTCATCTGTCTCACCTGCCTCATCTGTCCCTGCCTCATCTGTCTCACTTGCCTCATCTGTCTCACCTGCCTCATCTGTCTCACCTGCCTCACCTCTCACCTGCCTCATCTGTCTCACCTGCCTCATCTGTCTCACCTGTCCCATCTGCCTCACCTGCCTCATATGTCTCACCTGGCTCATCTGTCTCACCTGCCTCATCTGTCTCACCTGCCTCATCTGTCTCACCTGCCTCATCTGTCTCACCTGCCTCATCTGTCTCACCTGCCTTATCTGTCTCACTTGCCTCATCTGTCCCACCTGTCCCATCTGCCTTACCTGCCTCATATGTCTCACCTGCCTTATCTGTCTCACCTGCCTCATCTGTTTCACCTGCCTCATCTGTCTCACCTGCCTTATCTGTCTCACCTGCCTCATCTGTCTCACCTGTCCCATCTGCCTTACCTGCCTCATATGTCTCACCTGCCTTATCTGTCTCACCTGCCTCATCTGTCTCACCTGCCTCATCTGTCTCACCTGCCTCACCTGTCTCACCTGCCTCATCTGTCTCACCTGCCTTATCTGTCTCACTTGCCTCATCTGTCTCACCTGCCTCATCTATCTCACCTTCCTCATCTCTCTCACCTGCCTCATCTGTCTCACTTGCCTCATCTGTCTCACCTGCCTCATCTGTCTCACCTGCCTCATCTGTCTCACCTGCCTCATCTGTCTCACCTGCCTCATCTGTCTCACCTGTCCCATCTGCCTCACCTGCCTCATATGTCTCACCTGCCTTATCTGTCTCACCTGCCTCATCTGTCTCACCTGCCTCATCTGCCTCATCTGTCTCATCTGTCTCACCTGCCTCATCTGTCTCACCTGCCTTATCTGTCTCACTTGCCTCATCTGTCTCACCTGCCTCATCTATCTCACCTTCCTCATCTCTCTCACCTGCCTCATCTGTCTCACCTGCCTCATCTGTCTCACTTGCCCCATCTGTCTCACCTGCCTCATCTGTCTCACCTGCCTCATCTGTCTCACCTGCCTCATCTGCCTCACCTCTCACCTGCCTCATCTGTCTCACCTGCCTCATCTGTCTCACCTGCCTCATCTGTCTCACCTGCCTCATCTGTCTCACCTGTCCCATCTGCCTCATATGTCTCACCTGTCTCATCTGTCTCACCTGCCTCATCTGTCTCACCTGCCTCATCTGTCTCACCTGCCTCATCTGTCTCACCTGCCTCATCTACCTCACCTGCCTCATCTGTCTCACCTGCCTCATCTGTCTCATCTGCCTCATCTGTCTCACCTGCCTCATCTGTCTCACCTGCCTTATCTGTCTCACCTGCCTCATCTACCTCACCTGCCTCATCTGTCTCACCTGCCTCATCTGCCTCACCTGCCTCATCTGTCTCACCTGCCTCATCTACCTCACCTGCCTCATCTGTCTCACCTGCCTCATCTGTCTCATTTGCCTCATCTGTCTCACCTGTCTCATCTGTCTCACCTGCCTCATCTGTCTCACCTGCCTCATCTGTCTCACCTGCCTCATCTACCTCACCTGCCTCATCTGTCTCACCTGCCTCATCTACCTCATCTGTCTCACCTGCCTCATCTACCTCACCTGCCTCATCTGTCTCACCTGCCTCATCTGTCTCACCTGCCTCATCTGTCTCACCTGCCTCATCTGCCTAATCTGTCTCACCAGCCTCATCTGTCTCACCTGCCTCATCTGTCTCACCTTGCTCATCTGTCTCACCTGCCTCACCTGTCTCACCTGCCTCATCTGTCTCACCTGCCTCATCTGTCTCACCTGCCTTATCTGTCTCACCTGCCTCATCTGTCTCACCTGCCTCACTTTCCTCATCTGTCTCACCTGCCTCACCTGTCTCACCTGCCTCCTCTGCCTCACCTGTCTCATCTGCCTCATCTGTCTCACCTGCCTCATCTGTCTCACCTGCCTCATCTGTCTCACCTGCCTCATCTGTCTCACCTGCCTCATCTGTCTCACCTGCCTCCTCTGCCTCACCTGCCTTATCTGTCTCACCTGCCTCATCTGTCTCACCTGCCTCATCTGTCTCACCTGCCTCCTCTGCCTTATCTGTCTCACCTGCCTTATCTGCCTCATCTGTCTCACCTGCCTCATCTGTCTCACCTGCCTCATCTGTCTCACCTGCCTCCTCTGCCTCACCTGCCTCATCTGTCTCACCTGCCTCATCTGTCTCATCTGTCTCACCTGTCTCATCTGTCTCACCTGCCTCATCTGTCTCACCTGCCTCATCTGTCTCACTTGCCTCATCTGTCTCACCTGTCTCACTTGCCTCATCTGTCTCACCTGCCTCATCTGTCTCACCTGCCTCATCTGTCTCACCTGTCTCACCTGCCTCATCTGTCTCACCTGCCTCATCTGTCTCATCCGCCTCACCTGCCTCATCTGTCTCACCTGTCTCACCTGCCTCATCTCTCTCACCTGCCTCATCTGTCTCACCTGCCTCATCTGTCTCACCTGCCACATCTGTCTCACCTGCCTCATCTGTCTCACCTGCCTCATCTGTCTCACCTTCCTCATCTGTCTCACCTGCCTCATCTGTCTCACCTTCCTCATCTGTCTCACCTGCCTCATCTGTCTCACCTGCCACATCTGTCTCACCTTCCTCATCTGTCTCACCTGTCTCACCTGCCTAATCTGTCTCACCTGCCTCATCTGTCTCACCTGCCACATCTGTCTCACCTTCCTCATCTGTCTCACCTGCCTCATCTGTCTCACCTTCCTCATCTGTCTCACCTGCCTAATCTGTCTCACCTGCCTCATCTGTCTCATCCGCCTCACCTGCCTCATCTGTCTCACCTTCCTCATCTGTCTCACCTGCCTCATATGTCTCACCTGCCTCATATGTCTCACCTGCCTCATCTGTCTCACCTGCCTCATCTGTCTCACCTGCCTCATATGTCTCACCTGCCTCATCTGTCTCACCTGCCTCATATGTCTCACCTGCCTCATCTGTCTCACCTGCCTCATCTGTCTCACCTGCCTCATCTGTCTCACCTGCCTCATCTGTCTCACCTGCCTCATCTGTCTCACCTGCCTCATCTGTCTCATCCGCCTCACCTGCCTCATCTGTCTCATCTGTCTCACCTTCCTCATCTCTCTCACCTGCCTCATCTGTCTCACCTGCCTCATATGTCTCACCTGCCTCATCTGTCTCACCTGCCTCATCTCTCTCACCTGTCTCATCTGTCTCACCTTCCTCATCTGTCTCACCTGCCTCATCTGTCTCACCTGCCTCATCTGTCTCACCTTCCTCATCTCTCTCACCTGCCTCATCTGTCTAACCTGCCTCATCTGTCTCACTTGCCTCATCTGTCTCACCTGCCTCATCTGTCTAACCTGCCTCATCTGTCTCACCTTCCTCATCTCTCTCACCTGCCTCATCTGTCTAACCTGCCTCATCTGTCTCACTTGCCTCATCTGTCTCACCTGCCTCATCTGTCTAACCTGCCTCATCTGTCTCACCTTCCTCATCTCTCTCACCTGCCTCATCTGTCTAACCTGCCTCATCTGTCTCACTTGCCTCATCTGTCTCACTTGCCTCATCTGTCTAACCTGCCTCATCTGTCTCACTTGCCTCATCTGTCTCACCTGCCACATCTGTCTCACCTGCCTCATCTGTCTCACCTGCCTCATCTGTCTCACCTTCCTCATCTGTCTCACCTGCCTCATCTGCCTCATCTGTCTCACCTGCCTAATCTGTCTCACCTGCCTCATCTGTCTCGCCTGCCTCATCTGTCTCACCTTCCTCATCTCTCTCACCTGCCTCATCTGTCTCACCTGCCTCATCTGTCTCACCTGCCACATCTGTCTCACCTGCCTCATCTGTCTCACCTGCCTCATCTGTCTCACCTTCCTCATCTGTCTCACCTGGCTCATCTGTCTCACCTTCCTCATCTGTCTCACCTTCCTCATCTCTCTCACCTGCCTCATCTGTCTCACCTGCCTCATATGTCTCACCTGCCTCATCTGTCTCACCTGCCTCATCTGTCTCACCTTCCTCATCTCTCTCACCTGTCTCATCTGTCTCACCTTCCTCATCTGTCTCACCTGCCTCATCTGTCTCACCTGCCTCATCTGTCTCACCTTCCTCATCTCTCTCACCTGCCTCATCTGTCTAACCTGCCTCATCTGTCTCACTTGCCTCATCTGTCTCACCTGCCTCATCTGTCTAACCTGCCTCATCTGTCTCACTTGCCTCATCTGTCTCACCTTCCTCATCTCTCTCACCTGCCTCATCTGTCTAACCTGCCTCATCTGTCTCACTTGCCTCATCTGTCTCACTTGCCTCATCTGTCTAACCTGCCTCATCTGTCTCACTTGCCTCATCTGTCTCACCTGCCACATCTGTCTCACCTGCCTCATCTGTCTCACCTGCCTCATCTGTCTCACCTTCCTCATCTGTCTCACCTTCCTCATCTGTCTCACCTGCCTCATCTGCCTCATCTGTCTCACCTGTCTCACCTGCCTAATCTGTCTCACCTGCCTCATCTGTCTCGCCTGCCTCATCTGTCTCACCTTCCTCATCTCTCTCACCTGCCTCATCTGTCTCACCTGCCTCATCTGTCTCACCTGCCACATCTGTCTCACCTGCCTCATCTGTCTCACCTGCCTCATCTGTCTCACCTTCCTCATCTGTCTCACCTGGCTCATCTGTCTCACCTTCCTCATCTCTCTCACCTGCCTCATCTGTCTAACCTGCCTCATCTGTCTCACTTGCCTCATCTGTCTCACTTGCCTCATCTGTCTAACCTGCCTCATCTGTCTCACTTGCCTCATCTGTCTCACCTGCCACATCTGTCTCACCTGCCTCATCTGTCTCACCTGCCTCATCTGTCTCACCTTCCTCATCTGTCTCACCTTCCTCATCTGTCTCACCTGCCTCATCTGTCTCACCTGTCTCACCTGCCTAATCTGTCTCACCTGCCTCATCTGTCTCGCCTGCCTCATCTGTCTCACCTTCCTCATCTCTCTCACCTGCCTCATCTGTCTCACCTGCCTCATCTGTCTCACCTGCCACATCTGTCTCACCTGCCTCATCTGTCTCACCTTCCTCATCTGTCTCACCTGGCTCATCTGTCTCACCTTCCTCATCTCTCTCACCTGTCTCATCTGTCTAACCTGCCTCATCTGTCTCACTTGCCTCATCTGTCTCACTTGCCTCATCTGTCTCACCTTCCTCATCTCTCTCACCTGCCTCATCTGTCTAACCTGCCTCATCTGTCTCACTTGCCTCATCTGTCTCACTTGCCTCATCTGTCTAACCTGCCTCATCTGTCTCACTTGCCTCATCTGTCTCACCTGCCACATCTGTCTCACCTGCCTCATCTGTCTCACCTGCCTCATCTGTCTCACCTTCCTCATCTGTCTCACCTTCCTCATCTGTCTCACCTGCCTCATCTGCCTCATCTGTCTCACCTGTCTCACCTGCCTAATCTGTCTCACCTGCCTCATCTGTCTCGCCTGCCTCATCTGTCTCACCTTCCTCATCTCTCTCACCTGTCTCATGTGTCTCACCTGCCTCATCTGTCTCACCTGCCTTATCTGTCTCACCTGCCTCATCTGTCTCACCTGCCTCATCTGTCTCGCCTGCCTCATCTGTCTCACCTTCCTCATCTCTCTCACCTGCCTCATCTGTCTCACCTGCCTCATCTGTCTCACCTGCCACATCTGTCTCACCTGCCTCATCTGTCTCACCTTCCTCATCTGTCTCACCTGGCTCATCTGTCTCACCTTCCTCATCTCTCTCACCTGTCTCATCTGTCTAACCTGCCTCATCTGTCTCACTTGCCTCATCTGTCTCACTTGCCTCATCTGTCTCACCTTCCTCATCTCTCTCACCTGCCTCATCTGTCTAACCTGCCTCATCTGTCTCACTTGCCTCATCTGTCTCACTTGCCTCATCTGTCTAACCTGCCTCATCTGTCTCACTTGCCTCATCTGTCTCACCTGCCACATCTGTCTCACCTGCCTCATCTGTCTCACCTGCCTCATCTGTCTCACCTTCCTCATCTGTCTCACCTTCCTCATCTGTCTCACCTGCCTCATCTGCCTCATCTGTCTCACCTGTCTCACCTGCCTAATCTGTCTCACCTGCCTCATCTGTCTCGCCTTCCTCATCTGTCTCACCTTCCTCATCTGTCTCACCTTCCTCATCTGTCTCACCTTCCTCATCTGTCTCACCTTCCTCATCTGTCTCGCCTGCCTCATCTGTCTCGCCTGCCTCATCTGTCTCACCTGCCTCATCTGCCTCACCTCTCACCTGCCTCATCTGTCTCACCTGCCTCATCTGTCTCACCTGCCTCATCTGTCTCACCTGCCTCATCTATCTCACCTTCCTCATCTGTCTCACCTGCCTCATCTGTCTCACCTGCCTCATCTGTCTCACCTGCCTCATATGTCTCACCTGCCTCATATGTCTCACCTGCCTCATCTGTCTCACCTGTCCCATCTGCCTCACCTGCCTCATATGTCTCACCTGCCTTATCTGTCTCACCTGCCTCATCTGTCTCACCTGCCTCATCTGCCTCATCTGTCTCATCTGTCTCACCTGCCTTATCTGTCTCACTTGCCTCATCTGTCTCACCTGCCTTATCTGTCTCACTTGCCTCATCTGTCTCACCTGCCTCATCTATCTCACCTTCCTCATCTCTCTCACCTGCCTCATCTGTCTCACCTGCCTCATCTGTCTCACTTGCCTCATCTGTCTCACCTGCCTCATCTGTCTCACCTGCCTCATCTGTCTCACCTGCCTCATCTGTCTCACCTGCCTCATCTGCCTCACCTCTCACCTGCCTCATCTGTCTCACCTGCCTCATCTGTCTCACCTGCCTCATCTGTCTCACCTGCCTCATCTGTCTCACCTGTCCCATCTGCCTCATATGTCTCACCTGTCTCATCTGTCTCACCTGCCTCATCTGTCTCACCTGCCTCATCTGTCTCACCTGCCTCATCTGTCTCACCTGCCTCATCTACCTCACCTGCCTCATCTGTCTCACCTGCCTCATCTGTCTCATCTGCCTCATCTGTCTCACCTGCCTCATCTGTCTCACCTGCCTTATCTGTCTCACCTGCCTCATCTGTCTCACCTGCCTCATCTGCCTCACCTGCCTCATCTGTCTCACCTGCCTCATCTACCTCACCTGCCTCATCTGTCTCACCTGCCTCATCTGTCTCATTTGCCTCATCTGTCTCACCTGTCTCATCTGTCTCACCTGCCTCATCTGCCTCACCTGCCTCATCTGTCTCACCTGCCTCATCTACCTCACCTGCCTCATCTGTCTCACCTGCCTCATCTGCCTCACCTGCCTCATCTGTCTCACCTGCCTCATCTACCTCACCTGCCTCATCTGTCTCACCTGCCTCATCTGTCTCATTTGCCTCATCTGTCTCATCTGTCTCACCTGCCTCATCTGTCTCACCTGCCTCATCTGTCTCACCTGCCTCATCTACCTCACCTGCCTCATCTGTCTCACCTGCCTCATCTACCTCATCTGTCTCACCTGCCTCATCTACCTCACCTGCCTCATCTGTCTCACCTGCCTCATCTGTCTCACCTGCCTCATCTGTCTCACCTGCCTCATCTGCCTAATCTGTCTCACCAGCCTCATCTGTCTCACCTGCCTCATCTGTCTCACCTTGCTCATCTGTCTCACCTGCCTCACCTGTCTCACCTGCCTCATCTGTCTCACCTGCCTCATCTGTCTCACCTGCCTTATCTGTCTCACCTGCCTCATCTACCTCACCTGCCTCATCTGTCTCACCTGCCTCATCTACCTCATCTGTCTCACCTGCCTCATCTACCTCACCTGCCTCATCTGTCTCACCTGCCTCATCTGTCTCACCTGCCTCATCTGTCTCACCTGCCTCATCTGCCTAATCTGTCTCACCAGCCTCATCTGTCTCACCTGCCTCATCTGTCTCACCTTGCTCATCTGTCTCACCTGCCTCACCTGTCTCACCTGCCTCATCTGTCTCACCTGCCTCATCTGTCTCACCTGCCTTATCTGTCTCACCTGCCTCATCTGTCTCACCTGCCTCACCTGTCTCACCTGCCTCATTTGTCTCACCTGCCTCATCTGTCTCACCTGCCTCATCTGTCTCACCTGCCTCATCTGTCTCACCTGCCTCATCTGTCTCACCTGCCTCATCTGTCTCACCTGCCTCCTCTGCCTCACCTGCCTTATCTGTCTCACCTGCCTCATCTGTCTCACCTGCCTCATCTGTCTCACCTGCCTCCTCTGCCTTATCTGTCTCACCTGCCTTATCTGCCTCATCTGTCTCACCTGCCTCATCTGTCTCACCTGCCTCATCTGTCTCACCTGCCTCCTCTGCCTCACCTGCCTCATCTGTCTCACCTGCCTCATCTGTCTCACCTGTCTCACCTGCCTCATCTGTCTCACCTGCCTCATCTGTCTCACCTGCCTCATCTGTCTCACTTGCCTCATCTGTCTCACCTGTCTCACTTGCCTCATCTGTCTCACCTGCCTCCTCTGCCTCACCTGCCTCATCTGTCTCACCTGCCTCATCTGTCTCACCTGTCTCACCTGCCTCATCTGTCTCACCTGCCTCATCTGTCTCATCCGCCTCACCTGCCTCATCTGTCTCACCTTCCTCATCTGTCTCACCTGCCTCATCTGTCTCACCTTCCTCATCTCTCTCACCTGCCTCATCTGTCTCACCTGCCTCATCTGTCTCACCTGCCACATCTGTCTCACCTGCCTCATCTGTCTCACCTTCCTCATCTGCCTCATCTGTCTCACCTTCCTCATCTGTCTCACCTGCCTAATCTGTCTCAACTGCCTCATCTGTCTCACCTGCCACATCTGTCTCACCTTCCTCATCTGTCTCACCTGTCTCACCTGCCTAATCTGTCTCACCTGCCTCATCTGTCTCACCTGCCACATCTGTCTCACCTTCCTCATCTGTCTCACCTGCCTCATCTGTCTCACCTTCCTCATCTGTCTCACCTGCCTAATCTGTCTCACCTGCCTCATCTGTCTCATCCGCCTCACCTGCCTCATCTGTCTCACCTTCCTCATCTGTCTCACCTGCCTCATATGTCTCACCTGCCTCATATGTCTCACCTGCCTCATCTGTCTCACCTGCCTCATCTGTCTCACCTGCCTCATATGTCTCACCTGCCTCATCTGTCTCACCTGCCTCATATGTCTCACCTGCCTCATCTGTCTCACCTGCCTCATCTGTCTCACCTGCCTCATCTGTCTCACCTGCCTCATCTGTCTCATCCGCCTCATCTGTCTCATCCGCCTCACCTGCCTCATCTGTCTCATCTGTCTGACCTTCCTCATCTGTCTCACCTGCCTCATATGTCTCACCTGCCTCATCTGTCTCACCTGCCTCATCTGTCTCACCTTCCTCATCTCTCTCACCTGTCTCATCTGTCTCACCTTCCTCATCTGTCTCACCTGCCTCATCTGTCTCACCTGCCTCATCTGTCTCACCTTCCTCATCTCTCTCACCTGCCTCATCTGTCTAACCTGCCTCATCTGTCTCACTTGCCTCATCTGTCTCACCTGCCTCATCTGTCTAACCTGCCTCATCTGTCTCACTTGCCTCATCTGTCTCACCTTCCTCATCTCTCTCACCTGCCTCATCTGTCTAACCTGCCTCATCTGTCTCACTTGCCTCATCTGTCTCACTTGCCTCATCTGTCTAACCTGCCTCATCTGTCTCACTTGCCTCATCTGTCTCACCTGCCACATCTGTCTCACCTGCCTCATCTGTCTCACCTGCCTCATCTGTCTCACCTTCCTCATCTGTCTCACCTTCCTCATCTGTCTCACCTGCCTCATCTGTCTCACCTGTCTCACCTGCCTAATCTGTCTCACCTGCCTCACCTGTCTCATCTGTCTCACCTGCCTCATCCGCCTCACCTGCCTCATCTGTCTCACCTGCCTCATCTGTCTCGCCTGCCTCATCTGTCTCACCTTCCTCATCTCTCTCACCTGCCTCATCTGTCTCACCTGCCTCATCTGTCTCACCTGCCACAT
This sequence comes from Gastrophryne carolinensis, assembly GCA_027917425.1. NCBI lineage: Eukaryota > Metazoa > Chordata > Amphibia > Anura > Microhylidae > Gastrophryne > Gastrophryne carolinensis. Next base: position 195,614,628 of record CM051242.1, read on the forward strand.
CTGTCTCACCTGCCTCATCTGTCTCACCTTCCTCATCTGTCTCACCTGGCTCATCTGTCTCACCTGTCTCATGTGTCTCACCTGCCTCATCTGTCTCACCTGCCTTATCTGTCTCACCTGCCTCATCTGTCTCACCTGCCACATCTGTCTCACCTTCCTCATCTGTCTCGCCTGCCTCATCTGTCTCGCCTGCCTCATCTGTCTCACCTTCCTCATCTCTCTCACCTTCCTCATCTGTCTCGCCTGCCTCATCTGTCTCGCCTGCCTCATCTGTCTCACCTGCCTCATCTGCCTCACCTCTCACCTGCCTCATCTGTCTCACCTGCCTCATCTGTCTCACCTGCCTCATCTGTCTCACCTGCCTCATCTATCTCACCTTCCTCATCTGTCTCACCTGCCTCATCTGTCTCACCTGCCTCATCTGTCTCACCTGCCTCATCTGTCTCACCTTCCTCATCTCTCTCACCTGCCTCATCTATCTCACCTTCCTCATCTCTCTCACCTGCCTCATCTGTCTCACCAGCCTCATCTGTCTCACCTGCCTCATCTGTCTCACCTTGCTCATCTGTCTCACCTGTCTCATCTGTCTCACCTGCCTCATCTGTCTCACCTGCCTCATCTGTCTCACCTGCCTCATCTACCTCACCTGGCTCATCTGTCTCACCTGCCTCATCTGTCTCACCGGCCTCATCTGTCTCACCTGCCTCATCTACCTCACCTGCCTCATCTGTCTCACCTGCCTCATCTACCTCACCTGGCTCATCTGTCTCACCTGTCTCATGTGTCTCACCTGCCCCATCTGTCTCACCTGCCTCATCTGTCTCACCTGCCTCATCTGTCTCACCTGCCTCATCTGTCTCACCTGCCACATCTGTCTCACCTGCCTCATCTGTCTCACCTGCCTCATCTGTCTCACCTGCCTCATCTGTCTCACCTGCCTCATCTGTCTCACCTGCCTCATCTGTCTCACCTGCCTCATCTACCTCACCTGCCTCATCTGTCTCACCTGCCTCATCTACCTCACCTGGCTCATGTCTCACCTGTCTCATGTGTCTCACCTGCCTCATCTGTCTCACCTGCCTTATCTGTCTCACCTGCCTCATCTGTCTCACCTGCCTCACCTGTCTCACCTGCCTCATCTGTCTCACCTGCCTCATCTGTCTCACCTGCCTCATCTGTCTCATCTCTCTCACCTGCCTCATCTGTCTCACCTTCCTCATCTGTCTCACCTGCCTCATCTGTCTCACCTTCCTCATCTCTCTCACCTGCCTCATCTGTCTCACCTGCCTCATCTGTCTCACCTTCCTCATCTGTCTCACCTGCCTCATCTGTCTCACCTGCCTCATCTGTCTCACCTGCCTCATCCGCCTCACCTGCCTCATCTGTCTCACCTTCCTAATCTGTCTCACCTGCCTCATCTGTCTCACCTGCCTCATCTCTCTCACCTGCCTCATCTGTCTCACCTGCCTCATCTGTCTCACCTGCCTCACCTGTCTCATCTGTCTCACCTGCCTCATCTGTCTCATCTCTCTCACCTGCCTCATCTGTCTCACCTGCCTCATCTGTCTCATCTCTCTCACCTGCCTCATCTGTCTCACCTTCCTCATCTCTCTCACCTGCCTCATCTGTCTCACCTGCCTCATCTGTCTCACCTTCCTCATCTCTCTCACCTGCCTCATCTGTCTCACCTGCCTCATCTGTCTCATCTGTCTCACCTGCCTCATCTGTCTCACCTGCCTCATCTGTTTCACCTGCCTCATCTGTCTCACCTTCCTCATCTGTCTCACCTGCCTCATCTGTCTCACCTGCCTCATCTGTCTCACCTTCCTCATCTGTCTCACCTGCCTCATCTGTCTCACCTGCCTCATCTGTCTCGCCTTCCTCATCTGTCTCACCTTCCTCATCTGTCTCACCTGCCTCACCTGCCTCATCTATCTCACCTTCCTCATCTGTCTCACCTGCCTCATCTGTCTCACCTGCCTCATCTGTCTCACCTGCCTCATCTGTCTCACCTGCCTCATCTGTCTCACCTTCCTCATCTGTCTCACCTGCCTCATCTGTCTCACCTGTCTCATCTGTCTCACCTGCCTCATCTGTCTCACCTGCCTCACCTGTCTCACCTGCCTCATCTGTCTCACCTGCCTCATCTGCCTCATCTGTCTCACCTGCCTCACCTTCCTCATCTGTCTCACCTGCCTCATCTGTCTCACCTGCCTCATCTGTCTCACCTGCCTCATCCGCCTCACCTGCCTCATCTGTCTCACCTTCCTAATCTGTCTCACCTGCCTCATCTGTCTCACCTGCCTCATCTGTCTCACCTGCCTCATCTCTCTCACCTGCCTCATCTGTCTCACCTGCCTCATCTGTCTCACCTGCCTCATCTGTCTCATCTCTCTCACCTGCCTCATCTGTCTCACCTGCCTCATCTGTCTCACCTGCCTCATCTGTCTCATCTCTCTCACCTGCCTCATCTGTCTCACCTTCCTCATCTCTCTCACCTGCCTCATCTGTCTCACCTGCCTCATCTGTCTCACCTTCCTCATCTCTCTCACCTGCCTCATCTGTCTCACCTGCCTCATCTGTCTCATCTGTCTCACCTGCCTCATCTGTCTCACCTGCCTCATCTGTTTCACCTGCCTCATCTGTCTCACCTTCCTCATCTGTCTCACCTGCCTCATCTGTCTCACCTGCCTCATCTGTCTCACCTGCCTCATCTGTCTCACCTTCCTCATCTGTCTCACCTGCCTCATCTGTCTCACCTGCCTCATCTGTCTCGCCTTCCTCATCTGTCTCACCTTCCTCATCTGTCTCACCTGCCTCATCTGTCTCACCTGCCTCATCTGTCTCACCTGCCTCATCTGTCTCACCTGCCTCATCTGTCTCACCTTCCTCATCTGTCTCACCTGCCTCATCTGTCTCACCTGCCTCATCTGTCTCGCCTGCCTAATCTGTCTCACCTGCCTCATCTGTCTCACCTGCCTCATCTGTCTCATCTGTCTCACCTGCCTCATCTGTCTCACCTGCCTCATCTGTCTCGCCTTCCTCATCTCTCTCACCTGCCTCATCTGTCTCACCTGCCTCATCTGTCTCACCTGCCTCATCTGTCTCACCTGCCTCATCTGTCTCACCTGCCTCATCTGTCTCACCTTCCTCATCTCTCTCGCCTGCCTCATCTGTCTCATCTGCCTCATCTGTCTCACCTGCCTCATCTGTCTCACCTGCCTCATCTGTCTCACCTGCCTCATCTGTCTCACCTGCCTCATCTGTTTCACCTGCCTCATCTGTCTCACCTGCCTCATCTGTCTCACCTGCCTCGTCTCACCCACCTAACCCACCTCACCTCAGAAATAAAGGAGATTCAAGAAAATAAAAAAGGAAGATGAAAGGAAGGCATGAGAAAGAAAGGATAAGGAAGAAAAAAGAGGGAAAGAAGAAACAATAACATATAATATAATAATAATAACAACACATAAGGAGGTAGGAAATGAAGAAAAGAAAGAGAAGAAAGAGGGGATGCAAGGAAATAAAAATTGATGGAAAGAAGGATAGAGAAAAAAAAGAAGGGAGAAAAAAATGAAAGGAAGAAGAAGTTAGGAAATGAAGAAAAGAAAGAGGGGATGCAAGAAAATAAAGATAGAAGTTGGAAGGAAGGCATAAGAAAGAAAGAAAGAAAGAAAGGAGAGGGGGAAAAAAGTAAGGCGAGTAAGCAAGGAGGGAGGATATGAAAACAAGAAAGAGAAGAAAGAGTGGATGTAAGGAAATAAAAAGGAAGCTGGGAGGAAGGCATGAGAAAGAAATGATAGGGAAAAAAAATTAGAAGAAAAAAAGGAAAGGAGGGATGAAGGAAGAAATGAAGATAAGAGAGAGAAGAAAGAGGGGATGCAAGCAAATGAAAAAAAATGGAAACAAGGAGCTCGCACGCTGTTATACATGTATATAGCGCTGACGTATACCATGGCTCAGGCAGCAGGTTGGGAATGCTGCGCAGAGATTGGCTGGCTGGTTGCCATGGTGGGAGACGCGACAGAAGGTTGGGGGGTGGGCTCCTGGCATTTGCCGGTGATTGCAGGCGTGCGGATGTCGCGGTGATGGGGGGAGTAAGGGATGAGCGGGAGGAAGGATGGAGATGCCGGATGGGGGGAGCGAGGGATGAGCAGGAGGAAGGATGGAGACGATGGATGGGGGGAGCGAGAGATGAGCAGGAGGAAGGATGGAGACGATGGAGGAGGAGGACTGAGCGCCGGAGAAGTGTGAATGGAAGTTAGCGGATGGCGGGCGGCGGATGGCACCGGCAGTGAGGGATGGATGGCGTGGAGGAAGGATGCGGCAATGGTCTCCTGTGAGTAGGAAGCTCCTCCATGGCTCCTGTGGGAGAGCAGCCCTGGGACGAGCCGCCGGCAGGTGCCGTGCACACTGGGCAGTGGGTCGGGGTGGCCGTCCTCTTGGGCGTCATCGTCCTCCTGACGGCGCTGGGCAACTCTCTGCTGATCCTCCTGATCTTCAGCCAGCGCTCGCTAAGGAACACCTCCAACTACTTCCTGGTGTCGCTGTTCATGTCGGACCTGATGGTGGGCCTGGTGGTGATGCCGCCGGCCATGCTGAACGAGCTTTACGGCCGCTGGGCGCTGGACGCCGCCTTCTGCCGCGTCTGGCTCTCCTTCGACGTCATGTGCTGCAGCGCCTCCATCCTCAACCTTTGCGTCATCAGCCTGGACCGCTACCTGCTCATCATCTCGCCGCTCAGGTACAAGCTGAGAATGACCCCTGCGCGGGCCCTGGCCCTGGTCCTGGCCACCTGGACGCTGGCCGCGCTGGCCTCCTTCCTGCCCATCGAGATGGGGTGGCACGAGCAGGAGCTGGAGGCCCGCCGGGCCGGAAACGTGACCTCGGGGGCCGCGCCGGGGGCCGAGCAGTGCCGGCTTACCGTCAGCTTGCCGTACGCCCTGATCGCCTCCGGGCTTACCTTCTTCCTGCCCTCAGCCGCCATCTGCTTCACCTACTGTCGCATACTGCTGGCCGCCCGCAAGCAAGCCATACAGGTGGCCTCGCTGACCACCAACATGCCCAACCCGGCAGAGGAACCCGTACAGGTGAGTAGGTGTCACTGGGTACCCCAGTAACCTGTAAGCCATGCTTATCTCCTAGTTTGAATGGGGTTCAGTTGTGTCTTGGTCTCCTATAACCTATATGAGATGGATGGGCCCCTAGTGTGAATAGGGTCCAGTTGGGTCTTGGTCCCCCATAACCTATAAGAGATGGCTGGGCCTCTAGTTTGAATCAGGCCCAGTTGGGTCTTGCTCCCCTATAACCTATATGAGAATGGCTGGGCCCCTAGTTTGAACCAGGCCCAGTTGAGTCTTGGTCCGCCATAACCTATATGAGATGGCTGGGCCCCTAGTTTGAACCAGGTCCAGTTGGGTCTTGGTTCCCTATAACCTATATGAGATTACTTGATCTCTAGTTTGAACTGGGCCCATTTATGTCATTGTCCCCCATAACCTATATAAGATGGTTCAGCCCCTAGTTTGAACCTGGCCTAGTTGGGTCTTGGTCCCCTATAACCTATATGAGATGGTTGAGCCCCTAGTTTGAACCAGGCCCAGATGGGTCTTGGTCCCCTACAACACATATGAGATGGCTGGTCCCCTAGTTGAAACCAGGCCCAGTTGGGTGTGGGTCCTCTATAACCTATATGAGATGGCTGGGCCCCTAGTTTGAACTAGACACAGTTGGGTCTTGGTCCCCTATAACCTATATAGTAACATAGTAACATAGTATGTAAGGCTGAATAAAGACTTTAGTCCATCCAGTTCAGCCTGTTTAACTCCTTCCAGTGGTCTAGTAGCCATAGCTGGTAATGTTATTACATGCCAGGAGGGCATCCCGGCCACTATAGATCTCCTTCCAGTGGCCTAGTAGCCATAGCTGGTAATGTTATTACATGTAAGGGGGGCATCCCGGCCACTATAGATCTCCTTCCAGTGGTCTAGTAGCCATAGCTGGTAATGTTATTACATGCACGGAGGGCATCCCGGCCTCTATAGATCTCCTTCCAGTGGTCTAGTAGCCATAGCTGGAAATGTTATTACATGCCAGGAGGGCATCCCGGCCACTATAGATCTCCTTCCAGTGGCCTAGTAGCCATAGCTGGTAATGTTATTACATGTAAGGGGGGCATCCCGGCCACTATAGATCTCCTTCCAGTGGTCTAGTAGCCATAGCTGGTAATGTTATTACATGCACGGAGGGCATCCCGGCCTCTATAGATCTCCTTCCAGTGGTCTAGTAGCCATAGCTGGAAATGTTATTACATGCCAGGAGGGCATCAAGGCCACTTTTGAACGTTTTTACTGTATCCAGCATTACTACCTCCTCTGGCAGCGAGTTCCATAGTCTCACTGCTCTTACAGAGAAGAATCCCCTCCTATGTTGGTGGAGAAAGCACCTTTCCTCTAGTGGATGCCCCCGGGTTATGGTTACACTCCGGGGTATAAATAGATTGTGGGACAGATCCTTGTATTGACCCCGAATATATTTATACATAGTTATTAGATCACCCCTCAATCGTCTTTTTTCTAGACTAAATAAGCCTAACTTGGACAATCTTTCCGGGTACTCTAGCCCCCGCACTCCTTTTATTAACTTTGTTGCCCTTCTTTGAGATGGCTGGGCCCCTAGTTTGAACTGGGCCCATTTATGTCATGGTCCCCCATAACCTATATGAGAATGGCTGCACCCCTAGTTTGAATGGGGTCCAGTTGGGTCTTGGTCCCCTATAACCTATCTGAGATGACTGGGCCCCTAGTTTGAACTGGGCTTAGTTGAGTTTTAGCCCCTATAACCTATATAAGATGGCTGGGCCCCTAGTTTGAACCAGACCCAGTTGGGTCTTGGTCTCCCATAACCCGTATGAGATGGCTGGGCCCCAAGTTTGAATGGGATCCAGTTGGGTCTTGGTCCCTCATAAACTATATGAGATGGTTGGGCCCCTAGTTTGAATGAGGCCCAGTTGGGTCTTCGTCTCCTATAACCTGTATGAGATGGCTGGGCCCCTAGTTTGAATGAGGCCCAGTTGGGTCTTTGTCTCCTATAACCTATATGAGATGGCTGGGCCCCTAGTTTGAACTGGGCCCATTTATGTCATGGTCCCCCATAACCTATATGAGATGGATGGGCCCCTAGTGTGAATGGGTCCAGTTGGGTCTTGGTCTCCCATAACCTATATGAGATGGCTGGGCCCCTAGTTTGAATGAGGCCCAGTTGGGTTTTCATCTCCTATAACCTGTATGAGATGGCTGGGCCCCTAGTTTGAATGAGGCCCAGTTGGGTCTTTGTCTCCTATAACCTATATGAGATGGATGGGCCCCTAGTTTGAACTGGGCCCATTTATGTCATGGTCCCACATAACCTATATGAGATGGATGGGCCCCTAGTTTGAATGGGGTCCAGTTGGGTCTTGGTCCCCTATAACCTATATGAGATGGCTGGCCCCTAGTTTGAACTGGGCCCATTTATGTCATGGCCCCCCATAACCTATATGAGAATGGCTGGGCCCCTAGTTTGAATGGGGTCCAGTTGGGTCTTGGTCCCCTATAACCTATATGTGATGGCTGGGCCCCTAGTTTGATCTGGACCCAGTTGGGTCTTGGCCCCTTTCCTATATGGGACAAGTTTGGTTGCCTTGAACCAGGCCCAGTTGTGTCTTGGGCCCAATTCAAACTAGGGGCCCGGCAGCCATCAGTTATAGGTTGGGGCCCAGTCTCTATACTGTGTCTGCATTGTGTCTGGGCCCCACCTAAGCTAATAATATAATGGCAGGAATGAGGTCAGGGCTGCCATCAGGTCTTCCCAGCCAGGGCCGGGGCCCCCCTCTGTCGCTGGGCCCTATAGCAGAGTTTTGACTGTCCTGCCCTGAGTGACACTAGTGTCCCTGCAGAGAGGGTGTCCCATATCAGCAGGCAGTGAGGGGGCCCAGGTGCTGAGGGAACAGCACGGGAGAGCGCGGCGGACCAAGGATGAGTCACCCGCATGTGCCGCCCCACACACAAGAGGGATGCCAGGGCTGGCTGCTGCTCACAGTGCCTGCGAAAGCATGGCCGCCCCTCTACCTGCTGTCTCCTGAGTGAGCTCTGCCAGCTCCGGTCCCTGCACCCTGGGGTGAGCTCTGCCAGCTCCGGTCCCTGCACCCTGGGGTGAGCTCTGCCAGCTCCGGTCCCTGCACCCTGGGGTGAGCTCTGCCAGCTCCGGTCCCTGCACCCTGGGGTGAGCTCTGCCAGCTCCGGTCCCTGCACCCTGGGGTGAGCTCTGCCAGCTCCGGTCCCCGCACCCTGGGGTGAGCTCTGTCAGCTCCGGTCCCCGCACCCTGGGGTGAGCTCTGCCAGCTCCGGTCCCCGCACCCTGGGGTGAGCTCTGCCAGCTCCGGTCCCCGCACCCTGGGGTGAGCTCTGCCAGCTCCGGTCCCCGCACCCTGGGGTGAGCTCTGCCAGCTCCGGTCCCCGCACCCTGGGGAGAGCTCTGCCAGCTCCGGTCCCTGCACCCTGGGGTGAGCTCTGCCAGCTCCGGTCCCCGCACCCTGGGGTGAGCTCTGTCAGCTCCGGTCCCCGCACCCTGGGGTGAGCTCTGCCAGCTCCGGTCCCCGCACCCTGGGGAGAGCTCTGCCAGCTCCGGTCCCCGCACCCTCGGGAGAGCTCTGCCAGCTCCGGTCCCCGCACCCTGGGGAGAGCTCTGTCAGCTCCGGTCCCCGCACCCTGGGGTGAGCTCTGCCAGCTCCGGTCCCTGCACCCTGGGGAGAGCTCTGCCAGCTCCGGTCCCCGCACCCTGGGGTGAGCTCTGCCAGCTCCGGTCCCTGCACCCTGGGGTAAGCTCTGCCAGCTCCGGACCCCGCACCCTGGGGTGAGCTCTGCCAGCTCTCCGGTCCCCGCACCCTGGGGTGAGCTCTGCCAGCTCCGGTCCCTGCACCCTGGGGTGAGCTCTGCCAGCTCCGGTCCCCGCACCCTGGGGTGAGCTCTGCCAGCTCCGGTCCCCGCACCCTGGGGTGAGCTCTGCCAGCTCCGGTCCCCGCACCCTGGGGAGAGCTCTGCCAGCTCCGGTCCCTGCACCTTTGGAGTAAGCTCTGCCAGCTCCAATCCCCGCACCCTGGGGTGAGCTCTGCCAGCTCCGGTCCCCGCACCCTGGGGTGAGCTCTGCCAGCTCCAGTCCCCGACCCTGGGGAGAGCTCTGCCAGCTCCGGTCCCCGCACCCTGGGGTGAGCTCTGCCAGCTCCGGTCCCCGCACCCTGGGGTGAGCTCTGCCAGCTCCGGTCCCTGCACCCTGGGGTGAGCTCTGCCAGCTCCGGTCCCCGCACCCTGGGGTGAGCTCTGTCAGCTCTCCGGTCCCCGCACCCTGGGGAGAGCTCTGCCAGCTCTGGTCCCCACACCCTGGGGAGAGCTCTGCCAGCTCCGATCCCTGCACCCTGGGGTGAGCTCTGCCAGCTCCGGTCCCCGCACCCTGGGGTGAGCTCTGCCAGCTCCGGTCCCCACACCCTGGGGTGAGCTCTGTCAGCTCTCCGGTCCCCGCACCCTGGGGAGAGCTCTGCCAGCTCTGGTCCCCGCACCCTGGGGTGAGCTCTGCCAGCTCCAGTCCCCGCACCCTGGGGTGAGCTCTGCCAGCTCCGATCCCCGCACCCTGGGGTGAGCTCTGCCAGCTCCGGTCCCCGCACCCTGGGGTGAGCTCTGCCAGCTCCGGTCCCCGCACCCTGGGGAGAGCTCTGCCAGCTCCGATCCCTGCACCCTGGGGTGAGCTCTGCCAGCTCCAGTCCCCGACCCTGGGGTGAGCTCTGCCAGCTCCAGTCCCCGCACCCTGGGGTGAGCTCTGCCAGCTCCGATCCCCGCACCCTGGGGTGAGCTCTGCCAGCTCCGGTCCCCGCACCCTGGGGTGAGCTCTGCCAGCTCCGGTCCCCACACCCTGGGGAGAGCTCTGCCAGCTCCGATCCCTGCACCCTGGGGTGAGCTCTGCCAGCTCCAGTCCCCGACCCTGGGGAGAGCTCTGCCAGCTCCGGTCCCCGCACCCTGGGGTGAGCTCTGCCAGCTCCGGTCCCCGCACCCTGGGGTGAGCTCTGCCAGCTCCGGTCCCTGCACCCTGGGGTGAGCTCTGCCAGCTCCGGTCCCCGCACCCTGGGGTGAGCTCTGTCAGCTCTCCGGTCCCCGCACCCTGGGGAGAGCTCTGCCAGCTCTGGTCCCCACACCCTGGGGAGAGCTCTGCCAGCTCCGATCCCTGCACCCTGGGGAGAGCTCTGCCAGCTCCGGACCCCGCACCCTGGGGAGAGCTCTGTCAGCTCTCCGGTCCCCGCACCCTGGGGTGAGCTCTGCCAGCTCCGGTCCCCGCACCCTGGGGTGAGCTCTGCCAGCTCCGGTCCCCGCACCCTGGGGTGAGCTCTGCCAGCTCCGGTCCCCGCACCCTGGGGAGAGCTCTGTCACCTCCGGTCCCCGCAACCTGGGGTGAGCTCTTCCAGCTCCAGGGACCCCCCCCCCCTGCCAGTACAGTCATCATCATCATCTGTTCATTGTTGCTGGGGGGAGGATTGAATGCTGACAGGCAAGGAGTGACAAGATTGGAATGGAGGAGTGACTGGGTGACCTGGCACAGAGGAGTGATGGGATGGGTTGCAATGGATGGGCGACGGGATTGGTGGGAATAGAGTAATGGTAGATTGGGTGGGTGACGCATTGGGTGATGGGATTGGTGGGAATATAGTGGTAGATTGGGTGGGTGACGCATTGGGTGATGGGATTGGTGGGAATAGAGTAGTGGTAGATTGGGTGGGTGACGCATTGGGTGATGGGATTGGTGGGAATAGAGTAGTGGTAGATTGGGTGGGTGACGGGATTAGTGGGAATAGAGTAGTGGTAGATTGGGTGGGTGACGCATTGGGTGATGGGATTGGTGGGAATAGAGTAGTGGTAGATTGGGTGGGTGACGGGATTAGTGGGAATAGAGTAGTGGTAGATTGGGTGGGTGACGGGATTGGTGGGAATAGAGTAGTGGTAGATTGGGTGGGTGACGCATTGGGTGACGGGATTGGTGGGAATAGAGTAGTGGTAGATTGGGTGGGTGACGCATTGGGTGACGGGATTGGTGGGTGACCCCTCACGGTTGTTGCCCTCTCCCGCAGGTCCTGGTGCTGCCCGTCCCGGAGAGCCGCAGGTTGGTCACTAAGCACAGCAGGAAGGCGCTGAAGGCCAGTCTGACCCTGGGCGTCCTGCTGGGCATGTTCTTCGTGGCCTGGTTGCCCTTCTTCATCGCCAACGTGGTCCAGGTAAGTGGCCTCCTGATGTCACGGCGATGACATCATCACACATAGATACCCCTAGTCCCTATGTCGTCCTCTTGTCCCTTAGGCTGTCTGTGACTGCGTGCCCTCCGGTTTCTTTGACGTACTCACCTGGCTGGGCTACTGCAACAGCACCATGAACCCCATCATCTACCCGCTCTTCATGAGGGACTTCAAGCGAGCCATGGGCAAGTACTTACCCTGCTGCCACCGCCGCACCCGGGTCATCTCCCTCAACAGCGCCGCCCCCCCGCGCCTGGGCCTCTCCCTGAGGAATGTCCTGACCCTGCGGGGGGGCGACACCGACTCCACGTACTCGGCCACCCTGGGCAACGAGCACCTCCTGCAGCACCACTACAAGGACCACAGCACCGACCCGCTGCCCGTCACCGCCGCCTCCGAATCCGTCAACCTGTTCGACCCGGATCAGGAGATGCAGCTCCACCCGCTGAACGCGCCCACGGACTGAGGGGTCACCCCCCCCGAGGGGGCAACTAGAGCTGAGCTGGACTCCTCGGGGACTGGGTGACGATGACCGGCCTCTGTTTTCTACAAAGCCTCTAATTTTATATCCTGACGGATGATGCAAAGGATCATGGGAATGGGACAAAGATTTACCCCCCCTGAGCCACCACTTATACTCTAGATACCCCCTAAATATAGAGCCAATTACCCCATCATTCAGAGTCTCTGCAGAGCCATTTACCCCACCCTCCATCCAGAGCCTCCGCTTTATACCCCAGATACCCCCTAAATATAGAGCCAATTACCCCATCATTCAGAGTCTCCGCAGAGCCATTTACCCCACCCTCCACCCAGAGCCTCCGCTTTATACCCCAGATACCCCCTAAATATAGAGCCAATTACCCCATCATTCAGAGTCTCCGCAGAGCCATTTACCCCACCCTCCATCCAGAGCCTCCGCTTTTTACCCCAGATACCCCCTAAATATAGAGCCAATTACCTTTTATGTTTTGGGCCCCCCACAGCGACCTGAGTCCGACTCCTCAGCGCCATCATGTGCAGTTAGAGTGACAACCACCAAAATGTTTTTGGAAATAAATTGCCCCATCCAGGGGTGGGGATCACAAGGTGCCCGGGCCTGGGGCAGGAATTTTTGTGGTGAGATGTAAATGTTTTTAATGACTCCTTTCTGTGCCTGGTTTGCTGTTTATGGGGGGTGATCATGTGACCCGGCTGGTGGTGGGGACAATGGGGTCTGATCTGCCCCTGGGGGTATCCAACGCTTTTGGCGGTTGGTAATCTGGTATCCAACTTTGGATGTTCTGTGGTATTAATTAGCAATGGGGTGCTGGGCGGGGAGTGTGACGTCCTGCACGACATAGGATATTGTGCAGTAAATGCCTTCAGTTTCTCCTTGCTGTGTATGAGGGGGATCATGTGACCTTCCTGGTGGGGACAAAGGGGTCGGATCTGCCCCTGGGGGTATCCAATGCTTTTGCTGGTGTTCATGGTAATAACAATAGGGTGCAGGGCGGGGAGTGTGACGTCCTGCACTACATAGGATATTGTGCAGTAAACACCTTCAATTCCTCCTTGCTGTGTACAGGGGGATCATGTGATCATGCTGGTGATGGGGACTATGGGGTATCAGCCCCTGGGGGTATCCAACTCTTTTGGTGGTGGGTGAGTTGGTGTTCGGTGGTATTAGCAATTGGGTGCTGGGCGGGGAGTGTGACGTCCTGCACGACGTAGGATATTGTGCAGTAAATGCCTTCAGTTCCTCCTTGCTGTGTACGGGGGGGGATCATGTGACCTTCCTGGTGGTGGGGACAAAGGGGTCGGATCTGCCCCTGGGGGTATCCAATGCTTTTGCTGGTGTTCAGGGTAATAACAATGGGGTGCAGGACGGGGAGTGTGACGTCCTGCACTACATATGATATTGTGCAGTAAACACCTTCAATTCCTCCTTGCTGTGTACAGGGGGATCATGTGATCATACTGGTGATGGGGACTATGGGGTTATCAGCCCCTGGGGGTATCCAACTCTTTTGGTGGTGGGTGAGTTGGTGTTCGGTGGTATTAGCAATTGGGTGCTGGGCGGGGAGTGTGACGTCCTGCACGACGTAGGATATTGTGCAGTAAATGCCTTCAATGACTCCTTGCTGTGTACAGGGGGATCAAGTGATCATGCTGGTGGTGGGGACTATGGGGTCGGATCTGCCCCTGGGGGTATCCAACTCTTTTGGTGGTTGACGAACTAGTGTCCGACTCTGGATACTGAGTGGTATTAGTAATGGAGTGCTGGGCGGGGAGTGTGATGTCCTTCAGTTCCTCCTTGCTGTGTACAGGGGGATCATGTGATCATGCTGGTGGTGGGGACTATGGGGTCTGATATGCCCCTGGGGGTATCCAACGGTTTTGCCGGTGGGTGAGCTGGTGTTCGTGGTATTAACAATGGGGTGCTGGGCAGGGAGTGTGATGTCCTGCACTACATAGGATATTGTGCAGTAAATGCCTTCAGTTCTTCATTGCTGTGTATGAGGGGGGGGGGTCATATGATTGTGCTGGGGGTGTGGAAAAATACCATTTTGTGATTACTCACCTGTAAAATGGGTATTATAAGTATGTCACACACCCCACTTCAGACATTAATTCATTAACATGGGTACTCACCGCTAGGTGGCGCTGCTTTGCAGAGAAGTCCAGAAAAAGCAAGCCCCTCCCGGTCTATACATACCTGGTATCTCCTAACAATTCCCCAGTATTCAAACAGCAATAAAGGCAAGATACCAGGAGACCAAATAACAAAAAGTAACCCTCAACCGTGAATACAACAACTTCACCATATAAAGACCCAGGATACCAAATAAAGGGCGGGTGAAGCGGGGTGTGTGACATACTTATAATACCCATTTTACAGGTGAGTATTCACAAAATGGTATTATTCTAAGTATGTCACACACCCCACTTCAGACATTAATTCATTAACATGGGACATCCAACAGCAGTGTCCAAAATGGGGATGGTATCCAACCAGGCAATAATGCAGAAAACTCAAACCACTGCAGCCTGCAGAACCTTGCGGCCAAAAACAGCATCCGCTGAGGCCCGCACATCAACCTTATAAAACTTTGAAAAAGTGTGAACCGAAGACCAAGTAGCAGCCTTACAAACCTGCTCAACAGAAGCCTGGTGCTGAAAAGCCCAGGACGCACCAACAGCACGAGTAGAATGAGCAGTGACACGAAAAGGGGGATCCTTCCCCTTGGCAGAATAGGCCCCAACAATCGCCTGACGAATCCATTTGCTAATAGAAGACTTGGCCGGAGCCAAACCCTTCCTAGGCCCACAGGGCACCACGAAAAAGGCATCCGTCCTACGAAAAGAAGCCGTAGTACGCAGATAGAACTTACAACGTACAACATCCAAGCAGTGCAACGCACTCTCCTTGTCATTCTTAGGCTTAGGACACAAAGAAGGAAGAACAATGTCCTGATTAAGATGGAAAGCAGAGACCACTTTAGGAAGAAAGTCCGGCTTGAATCTGAAAACCACCTTGTCCTGATGTTTCTCAAAATAAGGGGCCTGAATCGACAGGGCCGCCAACTCTGAAAAACGCCGAACAGAAGTGATGGCCACCAGAAAGGCAACCTTCTGAGTCAGAGTAGACAAGGCAATATCCCGCAAAGGCTCAAAGGGAGGAGCCTGAAAGGCAGAAAGAACCAAATTCAAATCCCAAACAGGGAGCAAAGGCTTCCTAGGAGGCCGCAGATGCGAAACCCCCTGGAAAAAAGTCTTGACCAAAGAATGGCTTGCAAAAGACCTCTGAAAAAAGATAGATAAGGCAGAAACCTGCCCCTTCAAAGTACTCAGCTGAAGACCAGAGTCCAGCCCTGACTGAAGAAAATCCAAAATCCTGGAAACGGAAAAGACCCGGCAGGGCAAAGATC
This sequence comes from Gastrophryne carolinensis, assembly GCA_027917425.1. Taxonomy (NCBI): domain Eukaryota; kingdom Metazoa; phylum Chordata; class Amphibia; order Anura; family Microhylidae; genus Gastrophryne; species Gastrophryne carolinensis. The sequence continues at coordinate 195,629,850 of CM051242.1, forward strand.
TAGATTCACACCAGTCAATATACGATCTCCAAGCCCTATAATAGATGGAAGAAGAGGATCTCTTCCTGGCACTAATAAGAGTCCGAATGACCGAATCCGAAAGACCTTCCTCCTTCAAGATGGAGGTTTCAGCAGCCAAGCCGTCAAAGCCAGCGTTGGGAAACTGGGGTAACACAACTGACCCTGAGTGAGAAGATCTGGCCGAAGAGGCAGATCGAGCTGATCCACTGCCAGACGAACGATGTCCGCGAACCACACCCGCCTTGGCCACCTTGGAGCCACGAGAATGGCGGGAACTCCTTCCTGAACCAGCTTTCGCAGAACCCTGCCCAGCATGGGAATCGGAGGAAACAGATAAAGAAACCCCAGATCCCTCCAGCTCAGGGCCATGGCATCCGCCGCCAGAGCCAGAGGATCCTGGGACAGTGACACGAATGTCGGAAGCTTGTGATTGTGACGAGAGGCAAACAGATCCACCTCCGGTGTCCCCCACCGAAGACACAGTGACCGAAACACCTGGGGATGGAGAGACCATTCCCCCCGGCGGGACGAACACCGGCTCAGAAAGTCCGCCTCTGTGTTCTCCACTCCTGGAATGTAAACTGCCGAGATGCAAGGGACATGAGTCTCTGCCCAAACAAGAATCAGAGACACCTCTCTGTGGGCACCCAGACTGCGAGTCCCTCCCTGGTGATTGATGTAAGCAACCGCCGTCCGATTGTCCAACCGCACCTGCACCGGCAGGCCCTGTAACTGATGCGTCAAGCGAGACAGAACCAACCTGATGGCTCGCAACTCCAGAACATTGATGGGCAAGTGGGCTTCCAGAGGGTCCCACTGCCCCTGAAACTGAAGATCCTTCCAGAAACCTCCCCATCCTGACAAACTGGCATCCGTGGTGACAGTTTCCCAAAGCGGGGTCAGAAACGACCTGCCCTTCAGAAGATTGTCCGAGACCATCCACCACAGAAGAGACTGCCGAACCCGAGGGGACATCCGGAAGGACCGATCCAACGACCGCGGTCGCCGGTCCCAAGACGCCAAGAGATGAAGCTGAAGCGTCCGCGTGTGAAACTGCGCGAAGGGAACTGCCTCGAACGAGGCCACCATCAACCCCACCAGTCTCATCCCTAGCCGAATGGACGGGCGAGGATTGGAAAGAAGAAGCTGAGCCAATTCCTGAATCAAAAGGACCTTGGCCTGAGGGAGAAAAACTCTGTGCTGGCAAGAGTCCAACGACATCCCCAGAAAAGTCACCACCCTGGCCGGGACCAGAGAGGACTTGGGGTAATTGATCACCCAGCCGAACCTCTCCAGCATAGACACCACCAAGCTGGTGTCCCCTTCCGCTTGACTGAAGGAAGGCGCCATGATGAGGAGATCGTCCAGGTAAGGCACAATGCGAATCCCCTGAGCTCTGAGCAGGGCCATCACTCCCGCCAACACCTTGGTGAACACTCTCGGAGCAGATGTGAGGCCGAACGGAAGAGCTACAAACTGAAAATGCCGATCCTCCACCACAAAGCGAAGGAACCTCTGATGAGGCGGAAAGATCGGAATGTGAAGGTAAGCATCCTTGATGTCTATGGACGTCATAAAGTCCCCCTGCCGAAGCGAACCGATCGCAGATCGCAGGGTTTCCATGCGGAACTTCCGGGGACGAATAAACCTGTTGAGAAACTTCAAATCCAGGATCGGACGGAACGAACCATCCTTTTTGGGTACAGTGAAGAGATTGGAATAATACCCGCGCCCCACCTCCGAAGGAGGGACCGGGCAGATGACTGCCAATTCCAGAAGATTCCTTACCGCCGCCAGGAGCCCCTGTGCGGCCAAAAGATCCGAAGGCACCCGAGACCTGAAAAACCTTAGAGGAGGGCGGGACTCAAACTCCAGCTTGTAACCGGCCGACACCACCTCCCGGATCCACCTGTCCGAGACCTCCTGGTCCCATACCCGGGAGAAGAGTCGCAACCGTCCCCCCACCCGTACGGGTGAGGGCGCCCCCTCATTGCTGAGCGGGCTTGGCCGCAGGCTTGGGCTTGGCGCCCCAGACGTGAACGGGACGGCCACGGCCTCTACCCCTAGGCCAACTGGCGCCCCTGGAGGCCGAGAAGCCCGCACCCCTGCCGGCTCTGGCTCCCCGAAAGGACGGATTAAAGGAGACTGCCCCCCCGAAAGGAACGGCGAAATTTCTTGCGCTGAGGCAACTTGCCTCCCTTGGCAACAGAATCCAGCTTTTCACCGAAAAGCCTCAAACCCAGAAAGGGAAGAGCCGTAAGCGATCTTTTAGAATTAAAATCAGCCGTCCACTGTCTCAGCCAAACTGAACGACGAATAGCCACCAACAAAGCAGTAGCCCTGCCACACATCAACATGGCATCCTCCTGAGCGTCCAGAATAAACGACAAAAAGGATTCCCAACGCTTAAGAGCAAGAAACTCGTCACAGGTAGGATCAAGATCCACACAAGTCCCTGACCATAGACCTAACCGCCAATGACAAAAAGGCAGAAGCACAAACAGGCCTCAAAACCGAACCCGCACAGACAAACCCATGACGGGCCAACTGATCAATCCGGCGATCCTCGCCGTCCTTGAGAGAAGTCGTGTCAGGGAGATGAACAGCCGCCGTATTAGACAGCCCCAAAACAGGAGCATCCACCTCGGGAGAAACAGACCAACGCTTCAACAAATCCGATGGAAAAGGATACTTCTTGTCCCATAGGCGGGACCCCGACAAGACGCGTAGGCTGCTCCCACTGCTTAAGGACAATGTCCTCGAAATGCTGCTGACTGGGAAACTCCAAACGCTGCTTGGACCCCCCAAAAAGCTGACCCTTAGGCCGAGGAGTAACTTCCGGCGGATCCAAATCCAAAACCTCAAACATTTGGGCCAGGATAGTGGGCGTATCAAGGGGGGGCCCCTCATCCAGGTCCCCCTCAGCGCCCGACAACTGCTGAACCTCGGAATCCTCCGCCTCCTCAACAAGCTCACCCTCTTCAAGGGGACGAACCGACCAGTCCAGTACCTCAACTTCCTCATCTGAGTCCTGCGGAGGCGGAGACAGATGTTTCCGCTTGGCTGGAGCCTTCTGAGCGACCATTGCGGAAAACCTTTTCTCGAGGCTGGCCAAACGGGCGCATACCTCAGATTGCGAATCACCCCCAACGACCACGTCACACGGGGTCCGGAACAGGCGAGGAGGGGAGGGAGAAGGCGCGGTAGAAGAAGTCCCAGGCACCGAGGTGTCGGACTGGCGCTCAATGTTCCGCTGCGCACATGGAATACAAATGATAACATCATCCCCTGGGAGCGGAGTCCCACATCCCCCACACAGCCTGGACTGCCCCGAAGGACTAGTTCCGGTATCTCTGGTAGCCTCCATATGGTGAATTTATGGTATTCGCAGACCCCAGGGATTTACGCAGTAAGCGACCCGGGATGCCCCTCTGGGATTTTAATAAAATATCTATATATATATATATATATATATATATATATATATGTGGAAATGTGTAAATAGGCCTGTCAGGGAAATAGCAAGAGGGACCCAAACCCAATAGCCAGGTATATACGACCGGGAGAGCCCAGAGTGAAGGAAATCCCGGGATCTGGAAAACAAAGAAAAGGTAAATAGTAAATACATGCACACAGAAAAAAACAATAGGTGGCTCAGACTAAAGAACAAACACAGGGCCGGCTATATATATATATATATATATATAAAATACATGCACTGACAGCCAGCATGCACCAAGGCCCAGCCGACGCACCCAGCCGCCACCCCCAAGAGGGGGGGGGAGAGGACGGGGGCACAGACCAAGTGGACCCAAGGCCAGTGTAACCCTAAGGAGACAAAAACGCTGCCCCCCCTATCGGCAAACTGGATGCTCACACTAAAAAGAGCGTTCAGACAACATGAAGTGCCGGAAGAACAACAGCAGGCACCTACCTGAGCTCCGCACAAAAGCGCCGCCAGAACGAGAAAGAGACGGGGATGAAGGGCGGGCCCGCCAGAAGCGCGGGACCTCTGTAGCCCCGCCCCCCACGTACCCCGCCATACACGTCGCGGCCCGCGCAGGACGCGGCCCGCGAAACCAAGCCGCGAGCGCCACATACAATGGCGCCCGCATAAGCCAGCAGGAGGACCTGCGGCAAAACATGCCGCCCGGCCCCGCCCCCGCCAGCGGGGCACCCAAAAACAAGTTGCCCCAACGGCCGCCGCGCCAATGCCCAAGCCGCGGGCGCCGCGCGATGACGCCCGCAGAAGCCGTCGGGCGGGCCGGCGGAGCATGCCGCCCGGCCCGCCCGCCCAAAACAGCCAGTGGAAATAGTATCCCTGGCGGACCGGCGCAGCGCGCCGCCAGGCCCCCAAACACAACAAAACACAGGGGCTCCAGGAGCCCCCAAGCACCCTATAAGGGCAGACCGGACGGGCCGGCGCCGCCAGGCCACCCGTCCCTGCCTCACAACACACACACACAAACACACGATCAAATGAAGGAGGAAAAATAATAGGAAAAGAACCTAAGGGGGACATCAGACCCGGGGCATCCCACGTCCGGATCACCGCTATGCCCCATAATATGGGGTCCAGCGGAGGAGCTAAGCTCCTAAGCACCTAAGGTGCTATCTACCCTTGCCCAGCCTACAGCCTAAGCTGGGAGGCTACCATTAACCAGGGGCTACATCAAAAAGAAAGCCGGGCAGAAACAGACCATGGGGGGGGGGGGGGCCGGGGTGATACCCCGCTACCTGCAAGCAGGAGACTTCTTTCTTCTGTCTTGTCGCCACGTTGCAGAGAAGAAACACTGGGGAATTGTTAGGAGATACCAGGTATGTATAGACCGGGAGGGGCTTGCTTTTTCTGGACTTCTCTGCAAAGCAGCGCCACCTAGCGGTGAGTACCCATGTTAATGAATTAATGTCTGAAGTGGGGTGTGTGACATACTTAGAATATGGGGTCGTATCAGCCCCTGGGGGTATCCAACGCTTTTGGCGGTGGGTGAGCTGGTGTCCTCCTCTGGATGTTCAGTGGTATTAATTAGAGACGGGGAGTGTGACTTCCTGCATGATGTAGGATATTGTGCAGTAAATGCCTTCAGTTCTTCATTGCTGTGTATGAGGGGAATCATGTGATCGGGCTGGGGGTGGGGACAACAGGGTCGGATCTGCCTCTGGGGGTATCCAAGACTTTTGCTGGTGTTCATGGTAATAACAATGGGATGCTGGGCGTGGAGTGTGACGTCCTGCACGACGTAGGAAATCGTGCAGCAAATGCCTTCCATTCCTCCTTGCTGTGTATGGGGGGGATCATGTGACCTTCCTGGTGGTGGGGACTATGGGGTTGTATCAGCCTCTGGGGGTATCCAACGCTTTTGGTGGTGGGTAAGCTGGTGTTTGGTGGTATTAGCAATGGGGGGCAGGGCAGGGAGTGTGACGTCCTGCATGATGTAGGATATTGTGCAGTAAATGTCTTCAGTTCCTCCTTGCTGTGTACAGGAGGATCATGTGATCAGGCTGGTGGTGGGGACTATGGGCTCGGATCAGCCCCTGGGGGTATCCAAGACGTTTGGCTGTTGGTCTCCTCTTCTGGATGTTCAGTGGTATTAATTAGCAACGGGTTGTGGGTCGGGGAGTGTGACGTCCTGCTGTGTACAGGGGGGGGGTCATATGATCGGACTCTTGATAGGGGAGCTGATGGCTAAGGTCTGATCTGCCCCTGGGGGTATCCAACGCTTTTGGCGGTTTGTGAGCTGGTGTCCCCCTCTTCGGATGATCAGTGGTATTAGCAATAGGGAGCAGGGCGGGGAGTGTGACGTCCTGCACTACATAGGATATTGTGCAGTAAATATCTTCCATTCCTCTCTGCTGTGTACAGGGGGATCATGTGATCGGGCTGGGGGTGGGGACAACGGGGTCGGATCTGCCTCTGGGGGTATCCAACGCTTTTGCTGGTGTTCATGGTAATAACAATGGGGTGCTGGGCGGGGAGTGTGACGTCCTGCACAACGTAGGAAATTGTGCAGTAAATGCCCTCCATTCCTCCTTGCTGTGTATGGGGGGGATCATGTGACCTTCCTGGTGGTGGGGACTATGGGGTTGTATCAGCCCCTGGGGGTATCCAACGCTTTTGGCGTGGGTAAGCTGGTGTTTGGTGGTATTAGCAATGGGGAGCAGGGCGGGGAGTGTGACGTCCTGCATGATGTAGGATATCGTGCAGTAAATGCCTTCCATTCCTCCATGCTGTGTATAGGAGGATCATGTGATCGGGCTGGTGGTGGGGACTATGGGCTCGGATCAGCCCCTGGGGGTATCCAAGACTTTTGGCTGTTGGTCTCCTCTTCTGGATGTTCAGTGGTATTAATTAGAAACGGGTTGTGGGTCGGGGAGTGTGACGTCCTGCTGTGTACAGGGGGGGGGTCATATGATCGGACTGTTGGTAGGGGAGCTGATGGCTAAGGTCTGATCTGCCCCTGGGGGTATCCAACGCTTTTGGCGGTTGGTGAGCTGGTGTCCCCCTCTTCGGATGATCAGTGGGGTGCAGTAATGGGGTGCAGGGCGGGGAGTGTGACGTCCTGCACGACGCAGGATATTGTGCAGTAAATACCTTTAGTTCTTCATTGCTGTGTACAGGGGGGATCATGTGATCTTCCTGGGGGTGAGGACTATGGGGTCTGATCTGCCCCTGGGGGTATCCAACGCTTTTGGTGGTGGGTAAGCTGGTGTTTGGTGGTATTAGCAATAGGAAGCAGGGCGGGGAGTGTGACACCCTGCACTACATAGGATATTGTGCAGTAAATGCCTTTAGTCCCTCCTTGCTGTGTACAGTGGGGATCATGTGACCGTGCTGGGGACAATAGGGTCTGATCAGCCCCTGGGGGTATCTAACGGTTTTGGTGGTGGGTAAGCGGTGTTATTAGCAATGGGGTGCTGGGCGGGGAGTGCGACACCCTCCAGAGTCTGAAGGGATCATCTGACCTGACTGGTGGGGGACGGGGAGTGTGACGTCCTGCTGCATCGGGAGGGATCAAGTGACGTGGTCGGTGTGGGGACGGGGAGTGTGACGTCCTGCTGCATCGGGAGGAATCACGTGACGTGGTCGGTGTGGGGACGGGGAGTGTGACGTCCTGCTGCATCGGGAGGGATCATGTGACGTGGTCGGTGTGGAGACGGGGAGTGTGACGTCCTGCTGCATCGGGAGGGATCAGGTGACGTGGTCGGTGTGGGGACGGGGAGTGTGACGTCCTGCTGCATCGGGAGGGATCAGGTGACGTGGTCGGTGTGGGGACGGGGAGTGTGACGTCCTGCTGCATCGGGAGGGATCACGTGACGTGGTTGATGTGGGGACGGGAAGTGCGACGCCCTGCTGCATCGGGAGGAATCACGTGACGTGGGCGGTGTGGGGACGGGGAGTGTGACGTCCTACTGCATCGGGAGGAATCACGTGACGTGCTCGGTGTGGGGACAGGGAGTGTGACGTCCTGCTGCATCGGGATTGATCATGTGACGTGGTCGGTGTGGGGACGGGGAGTGTGACGTCCTGCTGTGTCTGGAGGGATCATCTGACCTGACTGGTGGGGGACGGGGAGTGTGACGTCCTGCTGCATCGGGAGGGATCATGTGACGTGGTCGGTGTGGGGACGGGGAGTGTGACGTCCTGCTGCATCGGGAGGGATCATGTGACGTGGTCGGTGTGGGGACGGGGAGTGTGACGTCCTGCTGTGTCTGGAGGGATCATCTGACCTGACTGGTGGGGGACAGGGAGTGTGACGTCCTGCTGTGTCTGGAGGGATCATCTGACCTGACTGGTGGGGGACAGGGAGTGTGACGTCCTGCTGCATCGGGAGGAATCACGTGACGTGGTCGGTGTGGGGACGGGGAGTGTGACGTCCTGTTGCATCGGGAGGGATCACGTGACGTGGTCGGTGTGGGGACGGGGAGTGTGACGTCCTGCTGCATCGGGAGGGATCATGTGACGTGGTCGGTGTGGGGACGGGGAGTGTGACATCACTTCCTGCATTCTGATTGGCTCACCAGTGGGGCGGAGTCACATCTAATGTTTACAAAGAGGCGGATCAGGTTGAGGGGTAAAATATATACAGAACACATTTAATATTCGCACCTGCAGAGGTGTCACGTGTGCGTCTCCATAGCAACACCTTAAAGAGGAACTAAAATCAAGTCACCGCCTCCATTCAGGTCACATGATCGGCTGCCACACGAGGGAATGAGGAAATGGTAAGCCTTAAAGTGAACCCGGAACAAGAGGCGGTTGGAGCTTCTGATTTGGACACGCCCCCCATGTTAGCGGCTTACAGATCCTCTTTAAAGTGGACCAAAACTCTTTTGACACAGTCTTTAGGTTACTGACCAAACCGGCGTCCCCATGGCGCATGCGCGCGCCCCGCGCAGGAACGTATTTGATGCAGGGGAGGGCGTGGCCTGTGCAATTCCCAAAGCGTTTCCTACAATCAGACTTTGGTTCCTCTTTAATGTCACCCGACTCCTGATTGGCCGCTGCGCCTCAGTTATGGCCACCCGTTTATCTGTGGAGTGTGCTGCAGGTGAACTCCGACTGTGTTTGGGGCTCAGCGATTGGCTGGTGGGCGGAGATTGCCTGATGGGCGGAGATTGCCTGGTGGGCAGAGATTGCTTGGTGGGCAGAGATTGGCTGGTGAGCAGAGATCAGCTGGTGGGCGGAGATTGGAAGCTGATAGGTGGAGATTGGCTGGTGGGCGGAGAGTGTGGGCGGCAACATACGCAGGCCGCCGCCACCTTCCCCTCCTCCTCGTTGTTGTTACTGCACTCCGATTGGCCGGACAGTTCTTGAGGAGGAGCCGCAGTGCTCACCGGCTCCCAGTCCCAGGGGGAGGAGTCCGTGCTGGTGGGCGGAGACTGGCTGGTGGGTGGAGATTGGCTGGTGGTGGGCGGGGACTGGTTGGTGGTGGGCGTGGCCTGGCTGGTGGTGGGCGTGGCCTGGCTGGCGGTGTGTAGGGGCGTGCCCAGCTCCTCCTCCTTGGTCTTGATGCCGACAGCCTTGAGCAGCGTGTCCATCTGCTTCATGTAGTCCAGGTGGCCGCCCACCTGCAAGAAAGAAGCCACGCCTCTTAAAGGGACACTCCACCCTATATAACCCTTCCCATTTGCACGTGATGCGGCTACAGGTCTCCGTTCACCATCCTTGGGTAAGTAATGGGCGGGGCTTGTTTACAAACCCCGCCCTCCGCTTACCCCGGCGACTTACCACTGAGGACAGGTCCACGTTCACCATCCTGCGGTCGTCCAGCTCCACCGGCTGCAGCCCGGCCACGCTCAGCTTCACCGACGCCCCGCGGTACAGGAAACTCAGCAGCCAATCGCTTCTGCCGGGAGAGGAGGAGGCGTGTCAGAGGGGGGCGTGTCCTGCTGGAGGAACCCCCCCCGATTACTCACCTGCAGTAGCCGTTGATGATGCGCCCGGCGACCACGCGGGTCAGCGGCCTCCACCTCTTGGCGTCGCCCTCCACCGGGGCCCCCAGCAGCACCACGTCCTCTATGATGCCCTCCGAGCCTGCGACCACACACAGAAAGTTAGGCGTGTGTCTGGGGTCATGTGACGAAGGGGTTAGGTGAGTATCGGAGGGGGGCTTTACCTGCTTCCTGCGCCAGTTCCTGCAGGCAGAAGTAAATGACTCGGGCTCCCAGGCTGAAGCCGATCAGGGTGACGGGTCTCTGGCCCTGGAAGAGGAGAAAGGGGAGGGGCGTCATAATGGGGGCGGAGCCACATGATACACGGGCTTTGCTACTCACCTAACCCACCAGCCCAGCTAATACTCTGGCTCTCCCTGACAATATATGGGCTCTGCTACTCACCTAACCCACCAGCCCAGCTAATACTCTGGCTCTCCCTGACAATATATGGGCTCTGCTACTCACCTAACCCACCAGCCCAGCCAGTATATGGACTCTGCTACTCACCTAACCCACCAGCCCAGCCAGTATGGCAGCTTTGCTACTCACCTAACCCACCAGCCCAGCTAATATTCAGGCTCTCCCTGACAATATATGGGCTCTGCTACTCACCTAACCCACCAGCCCAGCCAGTATGTGGGCTTAGCTACTCACCTAACCCACCAGCCCAGCTAATATTCAGGCTCTCCCTGACAATATATGGGCTCTGCTACTCACCTAACCCACCAGCCCAGCCAGTATGTGGGCTTAGCTACTCACCTAACCCACCAGCCCAGCCAGTATGTGGGATTTGCTACTCACCTAACCCACCAGCCCAGCCAGTATGGCGCCTTTGCTACTCACCTAACCCACCAGCGCAGCTAATATTCTGGCTCTCCCTGACAATATATGGGCTTTGCTACTCACCTAACCCACCAGCCCAGCCAGTATGTTGGCTTTGCTACTCACCTAACCCACCAGCCCAGCCAGTATGGCGACTTTGCTACTCACCTAACCCACCAGTCCAGCCAGTATGTGGGATTTGCTACTCACCTTACCCACCAGCCCAGCCAGTATGTGGGCTTTGCTACTCACCTAACCCACCAGCCCAGCTAATATTCGGGCTCTTGCTGACAATAACGCAATTCTGTGAAACTCACCTGTAGAATTGCTTTTATTTCCGATCCATTCCAGGCCGTCCTGATAGTATCCGCAGTTGGGTAACTCCGCCCCAAAGGGGGCGTGGACTGCAAGATCAAAGATGTGGCTCCTCCCGGCCCCCTACAAATAGCAGCAATGCCCAGTAATTTAAAAGCAGTAACTCAATAGTAAGAGGCAGGCCGGGAGGCCCCGAACATAGGAGACCATGTTACATCACACAGCCTCCGCTTGTATTCTCTCGAATCCTATAATCCTAAATTTGTATAAGCAGTGTCCTATGAACAAGTAATGGTTCAATCACCATAACGGGAATGCAGGACATAATAGACCTCAAAGGGCGGGTTGGACGGCCTGGAATGGATTGGAAGCAAAACCAATTCTACAGGCGAGTATCACAGAATTGCGTTTTTTCTTCCAGTCCATTCCAGGCCGTCCCTCATTCTTCACGATTGGGACATCCAAAAGCAGTGTCCATATGGGCGGGATCCCCAGTGCGGAACAGCAGGTAGTTCATTTCACTAAAGCCTGAAGAACCTTTCGGCCAAAAACAGCGTCAACCGAGGCCCTCACATCAACCTTGTAGAACTTTGTAAAAGTATGAACAGAAGACCAAGTGGCGGCCTTACAAACCTGTTCCACAGAGGCCTGAAGAACCTTTCGACCAAAGACAGGATCAGCTGAGGCCCTAACATCAACCTTGTAGAACCTTGTAAAAGTATGAACCAAGTGGCAGCCTTACAAACCTGTTCCACAGAAGCCTGGTGCTGAAAAGCCCAGGACGCACCAATAGCACGAGTAGAATGAGCTGTGACCCGAAAAGGAGGTTCTTTCCCCCTGGCAGAATAGGCTCGTACCACCGCCTGTCTAATCCACTTACTGAGTGTGGACTTGGCTGGTGGAAATCCCTTTCTAGAGCCTTCCGCTAAGACAAAAAGCAAATCCGATTTTCGGAAAGAGTCAGTAGCAGCCAGGTAATACCTTATGGCTCTAACCACATCCAAAGCATGGAGAGTCCTTTCTTTAGGATTAGCCGGTGCTGGACACAAGGAAAGTAGGACAACTTCCTTATTAAGGTGAAAAGGAGAAACAACCTTAGGCAAAAAATCAGGCCAAAAACGAAAAAAAAACACCTTGTCTCTGTGCATCTCAAAATAAGGTGGCTTCATACATAACGTGCCCCTCACAGGGGCACCTTGGCGCCGGTGGTGCAGCTTAAGCATACTTCTGCAGATGTGTGTGACCGAGCCCCCTGTTTTTAACCTAGTTTAGAGACAGATTGTAGGTTGGTCAGCAAGCTAACTGGTTTGAGTGCTGTGGCCCCTTTAAGACTTTTGTATTCTAATTGCCCTGCTAATGTGCACCTCCCTGGTTAGTTATAAAATGGTCTGAGCGGCTGCCACCCCCCTTTGTTTCTTTTGAATTTGTGCAAGCACATGGTGTGTGGGGTCTAGGCTGTATTGCAAGGTCTTTGACCCTTCCACCCCATGGCTTGCACTTGAGGTTTAGGGCAACCTCAGGTAAGCCTGCTCCCAATTTATCTATTGCATTGTATGTCCCAAATGGGGCTCTTAGAGACTAGAATTAGTACTAGAGTTAGGACTGCACCTCACAGGGGCACCTTGGCGCCGGTGGTGCAGCTTAAGCATACTTCTGCAGATGTGTGTGACCGAGCCCCCTGTTTTTAACCTAGTTTAGAGACAGATTGTAGGTTGGTCAGCAAGCTAACTGGTTTGAGTGCTGTGGCCCCTTTAAGACTTTCATACATAACGTGGCCAATTCCGATACTCGACGCACAGAGGTGATCGCTACCAAAAAAATCACTTTGTGCGTCAACATAGTCAATGTAGCGTCATACAAAGGCCCGAAGGGGGCACCCTGGAGAGCAGAGAACACCAGATTTATGTCCCACACCGGTAACAATGGTTTTCGCAGTGGGTGGACATGAGTGACCCCCTGAAAAAAGGTTCTGATCAATCTATGATTGGCGATAGACTTCTGGAAAAAAATGGATAGGGCCGAGACCTGACCCTTGAGGGTGCTCAGCTGGAGGCCCAAGTCTAGACCATATTGCAGAAACTCCAGAATTCTAGAAACAGAATATCTCCGGCAAGGAAACTTCCTGGCCTCACACCAAGCGATATAGGCCCGCCAAACTCTGTAGTATAGTATAGAAGACGACTTCTTCCATGCCTGAATCATTGTGTGAATAACCGTGGCCGATAAACCCTTCTCCGTCAGGATGGAGGTTTCAATAGCCAGGCCGTCAAAGCCAGCATCTGTAAATTCGGGTGCCGAAGCGACCCCTGTGTGAGAAGCTCCGGATCGCCGGAGAGGCAGTGATCTGTTGACATCCTTACTAAGTCCGCAAACCAACTCCTCCTTGGCCAACGAGGAGCCACCAGGATGGTTGGAACCCCTTCCTGGACTATCTTGTGTAGTACTCGGTCCAGGAGCGGAAACGGAGGAAAAGCATACAGAAGATTGAACCCTGTGCAGGGAATCGCCAGGGCATCTGTTGCCAGAGGGTCTCTTGAGAGAGATACGAACCTTGGAAGCTTGTGATTGTGTCTGGACGCAAATAGATCCACGTCCGGTTGACCCCAGCGGAGACACAGAGCTTAAAATGCCTTCCTGCCGGGAGACCATTCCCCCAGACGCAAGGAGCTCCTGCTCAGGGAGTCTGCCTCCTGGGTCTCTACCCCCGGGATGTAACCGACGAGATGCAGGGAACGTTCTCCTCTGCCCAACTCAGAATCCGGCTTACCTCCTTGAGGGATCTCTTGCTCCGAGTACCACCCTGGTGGTTGATGTAGGCTACTGCCGTCCGATTGTCTGAGCGGACCTGAACCGCATGGCCTCTTAAATTGGGGGTCAGATGTAGGAGAACAAACCAAATTGCTCTCAGTTCCAAGAGATTTATTGGCAACCGGTTCTCTCTCGGACCCCACTGACCCTGGATCTTCTGGGTCTGCCAGACGCCTCCCCAGCCTGTCAGACTGGCATCCGTGGTAACTATCTCCCATTGGGGAGTCCGAAAGGACTTGCCTACCAGCAGATGCCGAGGATACTACCACAAGAGGGATTGCCTGGCCGGGGGGGACAGCACAAACCCTTGGTCCAGGGATTCTGGGGACCGGTCCCAGCTGGCTAGCAGGTTCTGCTGAAGAGGCCTCATGTGGAATTGGGCAAAGGGCACTGCTTCCAAGCAAGCCACCATTAGGCCCACCAGTCTCATCCCTAGGTGCACAATGACTGTTGACAAGCCAGCAAGGCCTGTACCTGCGTCTGGAGACACAAGACCTTCTGCTGTGGCAGAAAGACTTTGACTTGAAAGTTGTCTAGGGTCATCCCCAGGAAGGATCGCACCGTTGATGGGAGTGATATGCGACTTGGGGTAGTTGATCACCCAACCGAAAGCTTCCAGAGTTGGCAGCACGGTCTGGGTGTCGCTCTTGGCCTCCTGAAGGGACGGGGCCAAGATCAGAAGGTCGTCCAGATAGGGCAATATATATACAAAAAAAGGGGAACGTGCCCACTCATTCCCCCATAGTAATTCCAGAGACTTATTGCACACACCCAAGAATTATGTATAAAAATATATATTTATTAAGTCAATTTGACATAAATATTACAACTATGACATATTAAAAAACATAAAGGACAAGCTAATTTCTAATCTGCCACAAGAGGGGGCTGTTGTTCCGGGCTGTGATAGACATCACTATATTCCATATATTTCATACATCAAAGAAATTCCTACTCATGAAATAGTGAGTTAAAAAATAATAATAAAGACTATATTTAAAGTGCAATGTGCAATAGCCAAAGTGCATCAATCACATAGAAAAAACATAATACAAACCATATTCAATATATTCAAAACTAATATATATGCAGAGGAGAACAAAGCATTAGAAAAAATATATATATAGTGCTACTTATCTTGTGATGCCAGACAGCAAGACATGCGCCCCCCCTTGGAAAAGCCCATGCGTTCCGAGACAATCCTGTCTCTTTTTCAAGGCTGAGAACGCGTGGGCTTTTCCAAGGGGGGGGGGGGGGCGTGTGCATGTCTTGCATCACAAGATAAGTAGCAATAAGTCTCTGGAATTACTATGGGGGAATGAGTGGGCACTTTCCCCTTTTTTTGTATATATGTAACTGTGGGTTATTTCCAGAGCACTGCAACACAGGTATATGATTGTAAACTAGTTGGTGCCGTCTCATACCCTAGTGGTTTCTTGGCAGATAGGGTAATAGACGAATACCCTCACCCCTCAGGATGGCCATGATGTCCGCCAGCACCTTGGTGAACACCCTGGGAGCTGAGGATATGCCGAAGGGGGGGTGCCACAAACTGGAAATGCTGACCTTCCAATGCAAACCTCAAAAACTTCTGATGCCCCGGAAAAATAGGGATGTGTAGATACGCGTCCCTGACGTCCACCGTAGTCATAAAGTCGCCGGGCCGAAGCGACCTCACCGCCGACCGCAATGTTTCCATGCGGAAATGTCTGACCCTTATAACCTTGTTGAGGCCCTTTAGGTCCAAGATCGGCCGCACCGATCCATCCTTCTTGGGAACCGTGAATAGGTTGGGAGTAGAATCCTTGACCCTCCTCCTGCCGGGGCACATGACAAATCACCCCTGTCCGCAGGAGGTGCCGAACAGCGGCTCTCAAAGCCTCCGCATTAAGCGGGTTTCGGGATGCCCTTGACCATAGAAATCTTGTGGGCGGTCTGGCTGCCAGCTCGATTTTGTAACCTGACGACACCACCTCCCGAATCCAAAGATCCGAGACGTGACGCCTCCAGATCGGAGCAAACAGCAGTAGCCGTCCCCCCACCCGTACGGGCGAGGGCGCCCCCTCATGCCTGTGTAGGTTTAGCCGGAGGTTTGGGCTTAGCTCCCCAGTTGGGATTGGGCCGACTGAGGGACCTACCTCTGCCCCAAGAATCTGTGTGGGCACTGGGAAAGGAAGAACCCCCCCCCGAAAGGAGCGGTAAGAAGAGGAGTGCCGAAAAGGCCGAGTAGGTGTCCTTCTCTGAGGGAGCTTACCATCCTTGACCAAAAGGTCCAGCCGCTCCCCGAACAGCCGACCCCCCCCACAAAGGGTAAATTTGTGAGGGACTTTGATCGGCCGAACACTGCTTCAACCACAGCGAATGGCGTAATGCTACAAGTCTTGGCACCGAGCCTGACCACATCATCCATGGCAGTAACAACAAAGCTGATGAAATCCAAACAGGCTCTGAGTTCCTTGGAATCCTGCGCCCGTTTGCGAGACTTCGCCTTAGCCACAAGCTGCTTAACCTTTTTCCTCGTGGCTAGGGAAACAATTGCCATGGCACACGCAGGGCGTAAGAGGGAACCCACCAAGGCAAAAGCATGGCAAGCCAACCAATCCATGCGTTTATCCGCAGGAACTCTTAAGGAAGCATTATCAGGTGACGGCATAATAGCATGTTGGACAGACCTGAAACTGGAGGGTCCACCTCGGGAGGGTGCGACCATAATTTAATCAACTCAGCAGGGAAAGGATACCGTCTCTCCAGGCCCTTAGGCACCGACGGTAGCTTGTTAGGCTTTTCCGACTCCTTAAAGCGGACCAACACCCAGGATTTTCACTATCCTGGGTTTTGGTCCACTTCTACAGGGCACCCCGATCGGGGCAGCGTGAAACCCCCCAGATCCCCCTAAAAAAAAAACTCACCTCACCCCGCTCCTACGCGAGCGCTCGTCCAATCAGAGCGCTCAGAGCCGCTGTGGTATGTACGGACAAGCGACGGACAACCACAGCGGCTCTGAGCACGCTGGAGGCCGCATCTCGCGCTTCCCTCTAACAGGGAGCGCGCCCGCGCCGGCCATTCGCAAACGGACGCCCTGCTAGAGAGAAGCACGAGATGCGGCCGCGGCTTGGAACGGGGATAAGGTAAGGTTTCTGGGCGTCCTGCGGGGTTTCACACAGTGGGGCATCCCGATTTCGAATGCCCCGCGGGGAGGGATCTGATCGGATTCCCGGGCTGATCCCCCCCTGGGTGTTGGTCCACTTTAAGCACTCTGAGAGTGTAAGCGATCTTCACAGTCCAGCTGCAAGAAGTAGACTGGGCTGGTTAAGAGGCAGCTGCTATTTATAGGGGGCCGGGAGGAGCTACATCTTTGATCTTGCCGTCCACACCCCTCCGGGCGGAGAAGTCCCAGATGTAATGAAGAAGGGACGGCCTGGAATGGATTGGAAGGGAAAAAAAAGGGTGTGTCTTAGCATGTAGCAATACAATAAAGGGGGCGTGGCTTAGCACTTACCTGCTGGCGGCTGAGCAGTAGGTGGGCCAGGTGTTTGCCCACCTGGGCAGATCGGCTCAGACACACCCCCCAGGGGTTATCGATGATGCTGGCCACGGTGAGGAGGGAGGCCGGCCATGTCAGCGCCGTCACGATACCTGCGGGGGCGGAGACACAGAGCGGTGAGCGAGCCTCCTGATTGGCTGGTCCATGTGCGGGGGGGGGGGGGCGGGGCTGCACGCACCTACCTGACAGGATGGTGAACTTCAGGGCCTCCTGTGCCACCATGTTCACCAGGCCGCTGAGGACGGCGTCCAGCGCGTTTCCCAACTCCATGAGGTACCGAGACTCCCAGACCAGTGAGTACTGCTCCCCCGAGTGCAGGAGGGTGCGCCACGCCCCCGCAAAGCTGCCTGGGGGGTAAGTACAAGGGTCAGCCCAGGGGTATCTACAGGGGACTTACCCCACACACACACACACACACACACACACACACACAGGGGACAACCCCCCCACACACAGGGGACAACCCCCCCCCCACACACACATACAGGGGACCTATCCCACATACAGGGGACTTACCCCTCACCCCACACACACAGGGGACAACCCCCCCCCCACACACACACAGGGGACAACCCCCCCCCACACACACACACACAGGGGACAACCCCCCCCCCACACACACAGGGGACAACCCCCCCCCCCACACACACACACACAGGGGACAACCCCCCACACACACATACAGGGGACCTATCCCACATACAGGGGACTTACCCCCCCCCCACACACTGACAGGGGACAACCCCCCACACACACATACAGGGGACCTATCCCACATACAGGGGACTTACCCCCCCCCCCACACACACACAGGGGACAACCCCCCCCACACACACACACACAGGGGACAACCCCCCTCCCACACACACAGGGGACAACCCCCCCCCCCACACACACAGGGGACAACCCCCCCCCACACACACATACAGGGGACAACCCCCCCCCCCCCACACACACACACACACACACACACACACACACACACACACACACATACAGGGGTGTTTTGCTGGTGGCCAAACACACACCCAAATACCAGATATTTTACTAATTAATGCCCAGGGCAGGGCTACTAATATAAATGTAGGTTCTTTATATTGTTTTAAAGAGATCAGAGCATAACCAATAAAGAATATTATTTTATTCTAAATAAGATATAAAGAATACAAATATACAATATACTTATGTACAGAAAGAAAGCTTAACAAAGGCAAAAATACATATAAATACAGGAAAACGTCACCACACAGTTATAAATAGCTTAAAACTTAGTGGGATACATATGACATCACCACAGAAACAACCATTGTCTGAGATTCATTAGCCAGGAGCAGGGGAGGGAAAACACTATGTCCCTGACACAGGTAGCGCACACTAATATCCACACACTAATACAGCATCACCATTCAGGAACATCACCTTTCCAATGGGAACTTGAATGGGAAATCAGCACCACTTCACAACGAAACAGAGCGGCTTCTATCGTCATCTGCCTCAGCATCAGCCAGAGGAGTACGGCAAAAAGCAGAGAGACCACACTGTGTTAAGATGTCTCAAAACACAGGTTAATTCCTCATTTTCGCAGCACTTTTTAAGGAGGCAAAGCCAGCTGTTATTTGCTGAATAGACATTTGAGGATCAAATACCCTCTCAGTTTCGTATTTAGACAGCTGAGGTAAACAGTAATAAACATATAGCAATATAAAGACCGGAGATGTAAATTTAGCAAGCAGACGTAAATAGACACATTCTCACACATAGACAATGGCAGTTTTTATGACAAGGACAGAGCTGTATCTCTCAATGTTTGAGTCAACCCAGTAAAACCAAGTCAGCAACTTAAAAGCTTCTACCATGTCATGTTTTCAATAAAATATATACATTTCATCTAAAAATTCTGTTGCATAACAAGGGGACAACCCCCCCCCCCCCCCACACACACAGGGGACAACCCCCCACACACACATACAGGGGACGTACCCCACATACAGGGGACTGACCCCCCCCCCCACACACACACACAGGGGACAACCCCCCCCACACACACACACACAGGGGACAACCCCCCCACACACACACAGGGGACAACCCCCCCCCACACACACACACAGGGGACAACCCCCCACACACACATACAGGGGACGTACCCCACATACAGGGGACTGACCCCCCCCCACACACACACACAGGGGACAACCCCCCCCCCACACACACACACAGGGGACAACCCCCCCCACACACACACAGGGGACAACCCCCCCCCACACACACACACAGGGGACAACCCCCCCCCCAAACACACATACAGGGGACCTATCCCACATACAGGGGACAAACCCCCCCACACACACAGGGGACAACCCCCCCCCCACACACACAGGGGACTTACCCCCCCCCCCACACACACACACAGGGGACAACCCCCCCCACACACACACACACAGGGGACAACCCCCCCCCCCCACACACACACACATACAGGGGACCTATCCCACATACAGGGGACAAACCCCCCCACACACACACAGGGGACTTACCCCCCCCACACACACAGGGGACTTACCCCCCCCCCCACACACACACAGGGGACAAACCCCCCCACACACACACATACAGGGGACCTATCCCACATACAGGGGACTTACCCCACACACACACACATACAGGGGACTTACCCCCCACACACACACACACACACACACAAACAGGGGACTTACCCCACACACAGGGGACTTACCCCCCACACACACACACACACTCCTTCTATGCAGAGGATCCGGGGAGGAGCCACTCACCGTATTCGCCGGTGGACAGCCAACCGGTGATGGCGATGCAGACGTGAAGCCGCCGCCCCCCCGTCAGGGGCAGGAACTCGAACTCCTCTATGGCTCCCACCCGCTTCTTCATCTTGTATCCTGGGAGGGGGGACAAGAAACAGGGTGCACAACCTAAAGGACATCTGGAGCTACAGGCCTGTCTAATGTTGGTACAGGTTTAATATTAGTGCCTATGCAATGAAGTGGGTGGAGCTACATATCTGTTCGTCATTGGACATGCAATGAAGTGGGTGGAGCTACATATCTGTTCGTCATTGGATATGCAATGAAGCGGGTGGAGCTACATATCTGTTCGTCATTGGATATGCAATGAAGTGGGTGGAGCTACATGTTTGTCCTGGTCACTGGCTATATGGTGAGTGGGTGGAGCTATATAACTGTTCCAGTCATTGGATATGCAAAGAAGGTGGTGGAGCTATATGTCTAATATTAGTGCCCATGCAATGAAGTGGGTGGGAGCTACATCTCTGTTCGTCATTGGATATGCCGTGAAGTGGGTGGAGCTACATCTCTGTTCGTCATTGGATATGCCGTGAAGTGGGTGGAGCTACATCTCTGTTCGTCATTGGATATGCCGTGAAGTGGGTGGAGCTACATCTCTGTTCGTCATTGGATATGCTGTGAAGTGGGTGGAGCTATATATCTGTTCCTGGTCACTGGCTATATGGTGAGTGGGTGGAGCTACATATCTGTTCCAGTCATTGGATATGCAGTGAAGTGGGTGGAGCTACATTGGATATGCAGTGAAGTGGGTGGAGCTACATGCCTGTCATGATCACTGGCTATATGGTGAGTGGGTGGAGCTACAAAACTTCCAGTCATTGGATATGCAGTGAAGTGGGTGGAGCTACATGTCTGTCGTGGTCACTGGCTATATGGTGAGTGGGTGGAGCTACATTGGATATGCAGTGAAGTGGGTGGAGCTACATGCCTCTCGTGGTCACTGGCTATATGGTGAGTGGGTGGAGCTACATATCTGTTCCAGTCATTGGATATGCAGTGAAGTGGGTGGAGCTACATGTCTGTCCTGATCACTGGCTATATGGTGAGTGGGTGGAGCTACAGACTTTCTCTAGGTCATGTGGGTGGAGCTATGTGGATCACCTATGTAGGTGGAGATCAGCAAATACAGCCCCTATTTTCCCAGCAGCCATGATGTCATGCAGGGGGCGGGGCTCACGTAAGGGCGGGGGGGGGGGGGGGAATTTAAAGGGGACTCACCTGTGAGGCCGGCTCCGGCGGCTCCGAACAGCGAGGCCATGATGGCGATGCCGGCCGTGGACCCCAGAGCGGCGGCTCCGGCACTTCCGATGATGGTGGCGGCTCCGGCGGCTACGAGAGGCGCGGCCAGGCCGCCAGTCAGACCTGCGAGGAGGCAACGAGGAACCAATCACATTGCTTCTTTCTCCACCCATAATCCCCTGCGGCTTGTCTGGCGCTTCCATGGCACCAGATGGCGCCCCAACGTGGGGCCACGCTTAGGATGTCACTCACCAGATGGTGCCCCAACGTGGGGCCACGCTTAGGATGTCACTCACCAGATGGCGCCCCAACGTGGGGCCACGCTTAGGATGTCACTCACCAGATGGCGCCCCAACGTGGGGCCACGCTTAGGATGTCACTCACCAGATGGCGCCCCAACGTGGGGCCACGCTTAGGATGTCACTCACCAATCACGGTGCCGCCTCCGACAGTGGCCAGGCCAATCAGCAGATAGCGCTTCATCTTCTTCCGGCTCTCCTTCTTCCTGCGCGACGCCTGCACCAACCTGCGGGGGGTAGCAGCAGCGACATCACAGAGATATACATTACTATGGGGCACCTGGTGCCGGCCACTCCCCTCCCTTTTCTGGTGCAAGTCCCCTTTAAGCAGCTGTGATACACACAGATACATGAGCCCCGCCCCCTGCATGACATCACGGCTACTGGGATTACCCGAAAAATGCAGTGGCTGCATTCGCTGATCTACATAGGTGATCCGCATAGCTCCGCCCACATAACCTAGAACAGGTCTGTAGCTCCACCCACTAACCTCAGAGCCAGTGATCAGGAAAGGCATGTAGCTCCACCCACTTTACTGCATATCCAATGACTGGAACAGTTATGTAGCACCACCCACTTCACTGCATATCCAATGACAGGAACAGGCATGTAGCTCCACCCACTTCACTGCATATCCAATTACAGTAGCTCCACCCACTCACTATATAGCCAGCGATCAGGACAGGCATGTAGCTCCACCCACTTCACTGCATATCCAATGACTGGGACAGGCATGTAGCTCCACCCACATGACCCAGAACAAGTCTGTAGCTCCACCCACTAACAATTTAACCAGTGATCAGGTCAGGCATGTAGCTCCACCCACTTCACTGCATATCCAATGACGGTAGCTCCACCCACTAACAATTTAACCAGTGATCAGGTCAGGCATGTAGCGCCACCCACTTCACTGCATATCCAATGACTGTAGCTCCACCCACTAACAATTTAACCAGTGATCAGGTCAGGCATGTAGCGCCACCCACTTCACTGCATATCCAATGACTGGAACAGATATGTAGCTCCACCCACTTCACTGCATATCCAATGACTGGAACAGATATGTAGCTCCACCCACTTCACTGCATATCCAATGACTGGAACAGATATGTAGCTCCACCCACTTCACTGCATATCCAATGACTGGAACAGATATGTAGCTCCACCCACTTCACTGCATATCCAATGACTGGAACAGATATGTAGCTCCGCCCACTCACTATATAGTGTGTCACACTTCAGAGGCTCAGCTCCCTGGCAGCCAATCAGAAGCTTCTCTTCATTACACACCTCTGATTGGCTCCCTGGGTCCGTGCGTCGACTTAAAGGGGGAAAGTCGATGTCGGGCACATAGACGGCGGCGGAGGACAGCGAGCACCTACCTGAGTCCCGGCTCCTGGACGGGCAGCGGGGGGACAGAGAGGAAAAAACGAGAGGTTAAAGAGGTGCAGTAGTTTCCTGTCCCCCATCAGATGGAGCTCTGCTAGGAAAAGGTGAGTATCTCTCTAATGCAGGGTCACTGATGGTGTGAGCTGTGAGGTGCAGTAGTTTCCTGTCCCCCATCAGATGGAGCTCTGCTAGGAAAAGGTGAGTATCTCTCTAATGCAGGGTCACTGATGGTGTGAGAGGGGAGGTGCAGTAGTTTCCTGTCCCCCATCAGATGGAGCTCTGCCAGGAAAAGGTGAGTATCTCTCTAATGCAGGGTCACTGATGGTGTGAGGGGGGAGGTGCAGTAGTTTCCTGTCCCCCATCAGATGGAGCTCTGCCAGGAAAAGGTGAGTATCTCTCTAATGCAGGGTCACTGATGGTGTGAGGGGGAGGTGCAGTAGTTTCCTGTCCCCCATCAGATGGAGCTCTGCCAGGAAAAGGTGAGTATCTCTCTAATGCAGGGTCACTGATGGTGTGAGGGGGGAGGTGCAGTAGTTTCCTGTCCCCCATCAGATGGAGCTCTGCTAGGAAAAGGTGAGTATCTCTCTAATGCAGGGTCACTGATGGTGTGAGGGGGGAGGTGCAGTAGTTTCCTGTCCCCCATCAGATGGAGCTCTGCTAGGAAAAGGTGAGTATCTCTCTAATGCAGGGTCACTGATGGTGTGAGCTGTGAGGTGCAGTAGTTTCCTGTCCCCCATCAGATGGAGCTCTGCTAGGAAAAGGTGAGTATCTCTCTAATGCAGGGTCACTGATGGTGTGAGGGGGAGGAGGTGCAGTAGTTTCCTGTCCCCCATCAGATGGAGCTCTGCTAGGAAAAGGTGAGTATCTCTCTAATGCAGGGTCACTGATGGTGTGAGGGGGAGGTGCAGTAGTTTCCTGTCCCCCATCAGATGGAGCTCTGCTAGGAAAAGGTGAGTATCTCTCTAATGCAGGGTCACTGATGGTGTGAGGGGGGAGGTGCAGTAGTTTCCTGTCCCCCATCAGATGGAGCTCTGCCAGGAAAAGGTGAGTATCTCTCTAATGCAGGGTCACTGATGGTGTGAGGGGGAGGTGCAGTAGTTTCCTGTCCCCCATCAGATGGAGCTCTGCCAGGAAAAGGTGAGTATCTCTCTAATGCAGGGTCACTGATGGTGTGAGGGGGAGGAGGTGCAGTAGTTTCCTGTCCCCCATCAGATGGAGCTCTGCCAGGAAAAGGTGAGTATCTCTCTAATGCAGGGTCACTGATGGTGTGAGGGGGAGGTGCAGTAGTTTCCTGTCCCCCATCAGATGGAGCTCTGCCAGGAAAAGGTGAGTATCTCTCTAATGCAGGGTCACTGATGGTGTGAGGGGGGAGTGCAGTAGTTTCCTGTCCCCCATCAGATGGAGCTCTGCCAGGAAAAGGTGAGTATCTCTCTAATGCAGGGTCACTGATGGTGTGAGGGGGGAGGTGCAGTAGTTTCCTGTCCCCCATCAGATGGAGCTCTGCTAGGAAAAGGTGAGTATCTCTCTAATGCAGGGTCACTGATGGTGTGAGGGGGGAGGTGCAGTAGTTTCCTGTCCCCCATCAGATGGAGCTCTGCTAGGAAAAGGTGAGTATCTCTCTAATGCAGGGTCACTGATGGTGTGAGGGGGAGGTGCAGTAGTTTCCTGTCCCCCATCAGATGGAGCTCTGCTAGGAAAAGGTGAGTATCTCTCTAATGCAGGGTCACTGATGGTGTGAGGGGGGAGGTGCAGTAGTTTCCTGTCCCCCATCAGATGGAGCTCTGCTAGGAAAAGGTGAGTATCTCTCTAATGCAGGGTCACTGATGGTGTGAGGGGGAGGTGCAGTAGTTTCCTGTCCCCCATCAGATGGAGCTCTGCCAGGAAAAGGTGAGTATCTCTCTAATGCAGGGTCACTGATGGTGTGAGGGGGAGGTGCAGTAGTTTCCTGTCCCCCATCAGATGGAGCTCTGCCAGGAAAAGGTGAGTATCTCTCTAATGCAGGGTCACTGATGGTGTGAGGGGGGAGGTGCAGTAGTTTCCTGTCCCCCATCAGATGGAGCTCTGCTAGGAAAAGGTGAGTATCTCTCTAATGCAGTGTCACTGATGGATAGGGCTCGGGTGGTCTCCAGTGATTGGTGTCCTCTATGACATCACAGTGGAGGGGGCGGGGCTTACTCGGAGGGCTCCTCGGTGCTGTGCTTCAGGCTCTCCATCAGGGACTCTTCGCTCAGCTCCATGGTTTCCGGGGGGACGCGCAGCAGCCAGGACACGTGGGAGATGAGGACCCGGCTCCGGGCGTCGTAGGACCCTGTGGGGGCAAGAGAGAGAGATTTATCATCGGCCAATCGGATGCGACCCTGCGGTGCCCTCCCCCCACATCTCCTGTGATGCAATATAATCAGCTGCCCCTTAGTGTGCAGGCCCCGCCCCTTTCCTGTGATGTCACCATTGTTTACTTCCTCTCACGCTGACCTTGTTTTGTCTGACAATAAGGAGGAAGCTTCTGTGACATCACAGGGCTCCGCCCCCACCGATGATGGAATTTAATCAGCTGCCACTTAGTGTGCAGGCCCCGCCCCTTTCCTGTGATGTCACCATTGTTTACTTCCTCCCACGTTGACCTTGTTTTGTCCGACAATAAGGAGGAAGCTTCTGTGACATCACAAGGCTCCGCCCCCCACATATAAAGTGATGGCGACATGCTGGGTGCGGGGCAGCGCCTTTGTTTACCAGTAAAGATAGAAAAGGGACGCCGTATTCCCAGACATGCCGGCGCCATCTATGTTTACATCACAGCGCCGCTGCCCGGCATCAGCCAATCAGAGAGGAGGAAGGTCTACTGCCACCTCTCTGCGTGTTAACCCCGTCCTGCCCAGAGCCACGGTACAGCTCCATTTACTGTACACGGAGGAGGTCACCCCGGGTCACTGGCTGCTGGGTCATGTGACCCTCAATGGATGCCATCTGGTCACTAGCTGCTGGGTCATGTGACCCTCAATGGATGCCCTGTGGTCACTGGCTGCTGGGTCATGTGACCCTCAATGGATGCCCTGTGGTCACTGGCTGCTGGGTCACATGACCCTCAATGGATGCCCTGTGGTCACTGGCTGCTGGGTCATGTGACCCTCAATGGATGCCCTGTGGTCACTGGCTGCTGGGTCATGTGACCCTCAATGGATGCCCTGTGGTCACTGGCTGCTGGGTCATGTGACCCTCAATGGATGCCCTGTGGTCACTAGCTGCTGGGTCATGTGACCCTCAATGGATGCCCTGTGGTCACTGGCTGCTGGGTCATGTGACCCTCAATGGATGCCCTGTGGTCACTGGCTGCTGGGTCATGTGACCCTCAATGGATGCCCTGTGGTCACTGGCTGCTGGGTCATGTGACCCTCAATGGATGCCCTGTGGTCACTAGCTGCTGGGTCATGTGACCCTCAATGGATGCCATCTGGTCACTAGCTGCTGGGTCATGTGACCCTCAATGGATGCCCTGTGGTCACTAGCTGCTGGGTCACATGACCCTCAATGGATGCCGGGTCACATGACCCTCAATGGATGCCCTGTGGTCACTAGCTGCTGGGTCATGTGATCCTCAATGGATGCCCTGTGGTCACTGGCTGCTGGGTCATGTGACCCTCAATGGATGCCCTGTGGTCACTGGCTGCTGGGTCATGTGACCCTCAATGGATGCCCTGTGGTCACTGGCTGCTGGGTCATGTGACCCTCAATGGATGCCCTGTGGTCACTAGCTGCTGGGTCATGTGACCCTCAATGGATGCCCTGTGGTCACTAGCTGCTGGGTCATGTGACCCTCAATGGATGCCCTGTGGTCACTGGCTGCTGGGTCATGTGACCCTCAATGGATGCCCTGTGGTCACTAGCTGCTGGGTCATGTGACCCTCAATGTATGCCCTGTGGTCACTGGATGATGGGTCATGTGACCCTCAATGGCTGCCCTGTGGGGTCACCCCCGGTCACTGGCAGGAGGGGGCGGGGCGAGCTTGGTCACATGTTAGTAAGAAGGATGAAGTGGAACTCACCATCCCGGAGGCAGAAGGACACCAGATCCTGCGGGGGAGAGAAGAGGAGAGAAGTCAGGATATTCGGTCAGCCCTAGAATCTTTTATAATCCAGGGCCGGGCCAAATTGGGTTCTGTTCCACTTTAAATCTGGTACTTAAAGCAGAACAAAACCCTGGGTTGCCGGCCCCGGATTCGAAAAGCCTCTAGGGCCGGCTGCTGGCCTTGCCCTGGAATCGGGAGGCCCTCTGTGTATCCCGATATTGGATTATCGTCAGCCTTGGAATCTTTTAGAATCCAGGGCCGGGCCAGTTTGGGTTTTGTTCCGCTTTAAAGAGGGGGGGGGAAATCCGGTATTTAAAGCAGAACAAAACCCTGGGTTGTCAGCAGCCGCCCATGGAGGCTTTTAGAATCCAGGGCCGGCTGCTGGTCTTCCCCTGGAATCGAGATACCCCCACCCCAGGGGTGTCACCTGTGTGCCCATTGGTCTACAGGAAGGGGGCGGGGCAGTGACACAGAGAAGGAGGGTCAGCCAATTAGGGGTAGATGTTATTAATAATAATAATAAATATAATAATCATAAAAATACACAAATATCATTATTAATAATAATACTAAAGTTATGTGTATTATACTATAAATAATAATAATAAATATAATAATCATAAAAATACACAAATAATAATAATACTGATGTTATGTGTATTATATTATAAATAATAATAATTATAATAATAATATGCATATCATCAGTAATAATAATAGTACACATAACAACAATATTTTTAACAATAATAATAATATTAATAACTATAATAGTCATAAAAATACACAAACCAACAGTATTATTAGTAATAAATAATAATATTAATAATAATACACAGTTGTAACCTGTGTGCCCATTGGTCTACAGGAAGGAGGCGGGGCAGTGACACAGAGAAGGAGGGTCAGCCATTTAGGGGAGGTGTCACCTGTGTGCCCATTGGTCTACAGGAAGGAGGCGGGGCAGTGACACAGAGAAGGAGGGTCAGCCATTTAGGGGAGGTGTCACCTGTGTGCTCATTGGTCTACAGGAAGGAGGCGGGGCAGTGACACAGAGAAGGAGGGTCAGCCATTTAGGGGAGGTGTCACCTGTGTGCCCATTGGTCTACAGGAAGGAGGCGGGGCAATGACACAGAGAAGGAGGGTCAGCCATTTAGGGGAGGTGTCACCTGTGTGCTCATTGGTCTACAGGAAGGAGGCGGGGCAGTGACACAGAGAAGGAGGGTCAGCCATTTAGGGGAGGTGTCACCTGTGTGCTCATTGGTCTACAGGGAGGAGGCGGGGCAATGACACAGAGAAGGAGGGTCAGCCATTTAGGGGAGGTGTCACCTGTGTGCTCATTGGTCTACAGGGAGGAGGCGGGGCAATGACACAGAGAAGGAGGGTCAGGCAATTAGGAGGAGGTGTTATTATTAATAATAATCATAAAAATACACAAATCATTATCATTAATAATAATACTGATGTCATGTGTATTATATTAATAATAATAATTATAAAAATGTGCATATCATCAGTAATAATAATAATAGTACACATAACAACAATATTGTTAACAATAATAATAATAATATCAATAACTAAAAGTCATAAAAATACACAAACCAACAGTATTATTAGTAATAAATAATAATATTGATAATAATAATACACAGTTGTCACCTGTGTGGCCATTGGTCTACAGGAAGGAGGCGGGGCAGTGACACAGAGAAGGAGGGTCAGCCAATTAGGAGGAGGTGTTATTATTATTAATAATAATAAATATAATAATCATAAAAACACACAAATATCATTAATAAAAATACTGATATTATGTGTATTATATTAAATAAATAATAATAATAATATGCATATCATCAGTAATAATAATACACATAACAATACTATTATTATTAACAATAATAATAATAATATTAATAACTATAATAGTAACTATAAAAATACACAAACCAATAGTATTATTAGTAATAAACAATAATATTAATAATAATAATACACAGTTATCACCTGTGTGGCCATTGGTCTACAGGAAGGGGGCGGGGCAGTGACACAGAGAAGGAGGGTCAGCCAATTAGGAGAAGGTGTTATTATTATTATTAATAATAATAATAATAAATATAATAATCAAAAAAATACACAAATATCATTAATAATAATACTGATGTTATGTGTATTATATTATAAATAATAATAAATATAATAATCATAAAAATACACAAATATAATTAATAATAATACTGATGTTATGTGTATTATATAATATTAATAATAATAATAATAATAATAATATGCATATCATCAGTAATAATAATATTACACATAACAACAATATTATTATTAACAATAATAATATTAATAACTATAATAGTCATAAAAATACACAAACCAACAGCAATATTAGTAATAAATAATAATAATACACAGTTGTCACCTGTGTGGCCATTGGTCTATAGAAAGGAGGCGGGGCTGTGACACAGAGAAGGAGGGTCAGTCAATCAGGGGAGGAGTCACCTGTGTGCCCATTGGTCTAAAGGAAGGAGGCGGGGCATTGACCCTTCCCATGTACGATACAGGGCCACGCCCCCTGTGCCATTACCTGGGTGATGACGGCGGGGTTCTCCTTTAGGGCGGGATCCTCCCTTAGCACCCGGGTGAAGGTTTGGGTGCCCTCTCCTCCCAGGCCGCTGGCAAAGGCCTCCATGGCCGGTAGGACGGAGGAGGCGAGCTCCAGCCAGCCAATCAGATCCTCCACAAACTTCCCGCGGAAATCCCTGCGACGGAGAGCCAATCAGAATGACTTCCTGCCACGCCAAGCCCCGCCCACACGATAAACCAATCAGAATGTTACCTCTGTTCCTTCTCGGGGAAGAGCTGGGCCAGGCACATGGCGCACAGTCCCGCGTAGGCGAAACGCGTCGGCTCACCCAGGGACCGCCCCCCGCCGCCTCCCTCCTCCCTGTTCATCCTGCATGGACACGCCCCCGAGGATCCGCCTGCAACACAAAACACATCAATGCTGTACACACATCGCCGTGCGGGGGGCACACTCCTCATATACCAACCCTATGACTGTTCTCATTATACACCGCAGGCGGGAGTACTTACCTTTTCCCGGCAATGTTTTTTTCTAACCGGAGTTCCCCTTTAAGTCCATTAACCCCCTTCCTGCCTGTGATAAGCGTCAATCCAATCCAGCCAATGACATCATAAGGAATTAATTATGTACCGAAGGGAAGAATACAGGGTGTGGCCAAAGGGGGAGGGGCATAGATTTATCCCGCCTCTTCATACGGCAATGATAATAATAACAGTAATACACTAGTAATACCAATAATAGCAATATTACTGTAATAATGACAATAAGGTATAATAATACAGGAATAATAATATTAATACATTTTATATAATAACACTACAGCAGCAGCACTAATAATATTAATATTACAGTGATAAAATAATAGAAGTAATACACTAGTAATAATATTAATAGCACTATTACAGTAATAATAATAAGACAGTATAATAATATAGGTATAATATTAATAATACATTTTATATAATAATCACACTACATCAGATGCAGTAATACTATTAATATTACAGTTATATAATAATAGAAGTAATAAACTAGTAATAAATAATAACAGCCCTATTACAGTAATTATAATAAAGTATAATATTAATACAGGTATATAATAATAATAATAATACAGCAGCTGTAATAATAATGTCAAATTATCATTTTTACAGTTACAATGATATTAATAACAGTAATATACTAGCAGTAATAATAATAGCACTAATATAGTAATAATGATAATAAAATATAATAATATAGGAATAATATTAATAATTCATTTAATAGTATAATAATAATATAATAAGACTACAGCAGCAGCACTAATAATATTAATAATACAGTTATATATATAATAGAAGTAACACACTAGTAGTAATAATAATAGCAGTAATAATGATAATAATATTAATAATACAGTGATATAATACACTAGTAATAATAAGAGAAGCACTGTTGCAGTGATAATAATAATTAGTGGACAGGCGCTGTTAATACCCGGTCTAATAGTAAATAAGAGTAGGTAAGTCTCGCTCCCGGCATGCAGCGCGCTCACCTCCCGTTTCCTCCGGTGTCTCCGGTAGGTCAGCGGCGGGCAATGGGCGGCAGGCCTCACATGTGCGGAAGTGACGTAGGGCTTCGGGAATAGCAACGTTACGCTGGCTCCGGAGGGATGCCGCGCTGGACGTTACGCACATTGCGTAGCGAGCAGTGAGCTGGTAGCAGGACTCCGAGCTCTGGCCCAGTCGCTATGGAGAAGCAGAGAGCTTCCGGCCTGTGGAACGCACCAGCTTCCGCTCCTCTTCCGCCCTGTGAGTGAAAATCCTGGAACTGCCTGTTTCAGGCCACACGGCGCATGTGCAGGTAATAATGTATAATAATAACAATAATAAAGTATAATAATACAGGAATAATAATATTAATACGTTTCATATAATAACACTACAGCAGCAGCACTAATAATATTAATATTACAGTTATATGATAATAGAAGTAATACACTAGTAATTATAATAATAGTACAATAGTAATAAGAATAAAAGTATAATAATATAGGTATATTAATAATACATTTTATATAATAATAACACATGCACCGGGAACAGGTGAGTTGCGCTCGGCGATCTGGGGGGTGTCACACAGCGGGGGCATCCCAGGTCGGGGACCCAAACCCAAGATAGTCAAAATCCTGGGTTTTGGTCCACTTTAATGTTCGGCCGACGGCTGCATGCCCAGATGTGTGTTCAGGTCCACATTAAAATCTATGAGACTCCAGGGCTGTTTACTCCCCCCCCAGGACATCTAGATTGGGGATGCCCCACTGTGTGAACTCCTGGGTTTCCCAGTATACTCACCTTCTCCTCCGATCCAATGGCTCGTATTGCTATGCTACACTACTCTCTCAGGCCGGCGGGTTCAGGTCCACTTTAAAATCAATGAGATCCGCAGGGCTGTTTACTCCCCCCCACACACAGGATATCCAGATTTGGGATTCCCCACTGTGTAAAAGCCCCCGTGTTTCCCAGTATACTCACCTTCTACCCAGATCCAACCGCTCATGCTTTACTATTACTATGCTACACTAGTCTCCCAGGCCGGAGGGGTTTAGGTCCACATTAAAATCTATGAGATCCCAGGGTTTAGTCCCTCCCCCCATAACATCCAGATGCCCTACTGTGTAAAAACCCCTGGGTTTCCTACTATACTCACCTTCTACCCCGATCCATGCTTTACTATTGCTATGCTACACTAGT
This sequence comes from Gastrophryne carolinensis, assembly GCA_027917425.1. Classification (NCBI taxonomy): domain Eukaryota; kingdom Metazoa; phylum Chordata; class Amphibia; order Anura; family Microhylidae; genus Gastrophryne; species Gastrophryne carolinensis. The sequence continues at coordinate 195,661,954 of CM051242.1, forward strand.
CTCCCGTAATGGCAGGTCCACATTAAAATCTATGAGACCTTCGGGATGCCCCACTGTGTAAAAGCCCCCGGGTTTCCCAGTATACTCACCTTCTCCCCTGATCCAACCTCTCATGCTTTACTATTGCTATGATACACTAGTTTCCCAGGCTGGCGGGTTCAGGTCCACATTAAAATCTATGAGATCCCCAGGCCTGCTTACTCCCTCCCCTCCCAGGATATCCAGCGCTGTTGGGACGGGGAAAGGTGAGTATACCGGGTGAACTGGAGGTTTCACAGTGGGGGCATCCCTATCCATGATGTCACCGAGCCAGAGAGAGTCCCTGTACCAGGTTTTGTTCTCCTTTAAAAGGATTTTGACTATCCTGGTCCTTGCCCCCCGATCGGGGATGCCCCACTTTGTGAATTTGCCCAAGCTAACTCACCTTTCCCCGGTCCTATGGTGCATGAGCTCCCCCCGTCCAATCAGCGCGGAGGGGAGGAGGAGAAAGAAAGAGGACTATGCAGGAGGAGGAGACTATGGAGGAGGAGCCTCAGATTCATAGGGATGATCATGGAAGAGGAGGAGAAAGAAAGAGGACTATGCAGGAGGAGGAGACTATGGAGGAGGAGCCTCAGATTCATAGGGAAGATCATGGAAGAGGAAGGGAAAGAAAGAGGACTATGCAGGAGGAGGAGCCTCAGATTCATAGGGAAGATCATGGAGGAGGAGTGGAAAGAAAGAGGACTATGCAGGAGGAGGAGACTATGGAGGAGGAGCCTCAGATTCATAGGGAAGATCATGGAAGAGGAAGGGAATGAAGGAGGACTATGCAGGAGGAGGAGCCTCAGGTTCATAGGGATGATCATGGAAGAGGAGAGGAAAGAAAGAGGACTATGCAGGAGGAGGAGACTATGGAGGAGGAGCCTCAGATTCATAGGGAAGATCATATAAGAGGAGTGGAAAGAAAGAGGACTATGCAGGAGGAGGAGGCTATGGAGGAGGAGCCTCAGATTCATAGGGAAGATCATGGAAGAGGAGGAGAAATAAAGAGGACTATGCAGGAGGAAGAGACTATGGAGGAGGAGCCTCAGATTCATAGGGAAGATCATGGAAGAGGAAGGGAAAGAAAGAGGACTATGCAGGAGGAGGAGCCTCAGATTCATAGGGAAGATCATGGAGGAGGAGTGGAAAGAAAGAGGACTATGCAGGAGGAGGAGACTATGGAGGAGGAGCCTCAGATTCATAGGGAAGATCATGGAAGAGGAAGGGAATGAAGGAGGACTATGCAGGAGGAGGAGCCTCAGGTTCATAGGGATGATCATGGAAGAGGAGAGGAAAGAAAGAGGACTATGCAGGAGGAGGAGACTATGGAGGAGGAGCCTCAGATTCATAGGGAAGATCATATAAGAGGAGTGGAAAGAAAGAGGACTATGCAGGAGGAGGAGGCTATGGAGGAGGAGCCTCAGATTCATAGGGAAGATCATGGAAGAGGAGGAGAAATAAAGAGGACTATGCAGGAGGAAGAGACTATGGAGGAGGAGCCTCAGATTCATAGGGAAGATCATGGAAGAGGAGGAGAAATAAAGAGGACTATGCAGGAGGAGGAGACTATGGAGGAGGAGCCTCAGATTCATAGGGAAGATCATGGAAGAGGAAGGGAAAGAAAGAGGACTATGCAGGAGGAGGAGACTATGGAGGAGGAGCCTCAGATTCATAGGGAAGATCATGGAAGAGGAGTGGAAAGAAAGAGGACTATGCAGGAGGAGGAGACTATGGAGGAGGAGCCTCAGATTCATAGGGAAGATCATGGAAGAGGAGGAGAAATAAAGAGGACTATGCAGGAGGAGGAGACTATGGAGGTGGAACCTCAGATTCATAGGGAAGATCATGGAAGAGGAGGAGAAAGAAAGAGGACTATGCAGGAGGAGGAGACTATGGAGGAGGAGCCTCAGATTCATAGGGAAGATCATGGAAGAGGAGGAGAAAGAAAGAGGACTATGCAGGAGGAGGAGACTATGGAGGAGGAGCCTCAGATTCATAGGGATGATCATGGAAGAGGAGGAGAAAGAAAGAGGACTATGCAGGAGGAAGAGACTATGGAGGAGGAGCCTCAGATTCATAGGGAAGATCATGGAAGAGGAGGAGAAAGAAAGAGGACTATGCAGGAGGTGGAACCTCAGATTCATAGGGAAGATCATGGAAGAGGAGGAGAAAGAAAGAGGACTATGCAGGAGGAGGAGACTATGGAGGAGGAGCCTCAGATTCATAGGGAAGATCATGAAAGAGGAGGAGAAATAAAAAGGACTATGCAGGAGGAGGAGACTATGGAGGAGGAGCCTCAGATTCATAGGGAAGATCATGGAAGAGGAGGAGAAATAAAAAGGACTATGCAGGAGGAGGAGCCTCAGATTCATAGGGAAGATCATGGAAGAGGAGGGGAAAGAAAGAGGACTATGCAGGAGGAGGAGACTATGGAGGAGGAGCCTCAGATTCATAGGGAAGATCATATAAGAGGAGTGGAAAGAAAGAGGACTATGCAGGAGGAGGAGGCTATGGAGGAGGAGCCTCAGATTCATAGGGAAGATCATGGAAGAGGAGGAGAAATAAAGAGGACTATGCAGGAGGAGGAGACTATGGAGGAGGAGCCTCAGATTCATAGGGAAGATCATGGAAGAGGAAGGGAAAGAAAGAGGACTATGCAGGAGGAGGAGACTATGGAGGAGGAGCCTCAGATTCATAGGGAAGATCATGGAAGAGGAGTGGAAAGAAAGAGGACTATGCAGGAGGAGGAGACTATGGAGGAGGAGCCTCAGATTCATAGGGAAGATCATGGAAGAGGAGGAGAAATAAAGAGGACTATGCAGGAGGAGGAGACTATGTAGGAGGAGCCTCAGATTCATAGGGAAGATCATGGAAGAGGAAGGGAAAGAAAGAGGACTATGCAGGAGGAGGAGACTATGGAGGAGGAGCCTCAGATTCATAGGGAAGATCATGGAAGAGGAGGGGAAAGAAAGAGGACTATGCAGGAGGTGGAACCTCAGATTCATAGGGAAGATCATGGAAGAGGAGGAGAAAGAAAGAGGACTATGCAGGAGGAGGAGACTATGGAGGAGGAGCCTCAGATTCATAGGGAAGATCATGGAAGAGGAGGAGAAAGAAAGAGGACTATGCAGGAGGAGGAGACTATGGAGGAGGAGCCTCAGATTCATAGGGATGATCATGGAAGAGGAGGAGAAAGAAAGAGGACTATGCAGGAGGAAGAGACTATGGAGGAGGAGCCTCAGATTCATAGGGAAGATCATGGAAGAGGAGGAGAAAGAAAGAGGACTATGCAGGAGGAGGAGACTATGGAGGAGGAGCCTCAGATTCATAGGGAAGATCATGAAAGAGGAGGAGAAATAAAAAGGACTATGCAGGAGGAGGAGACTATGGAGGAGGAGCCTCAGATTCATAGGGAAGATCATGGAAGAGGAGGAGAAATAAAAAGGACTATGCAGGAGGAGGAGCCTCAGATTCATAGGGAAGATCATGGAAGAGGAGGGGAAAGAAAGAGGACTATGCAGGAGGAGGAGACTATGGAGGAGGAGCCTCAGATTCATAGGGATGATCATGGAAGAGGAGGGGAAAGAAAGATGACTATGCAGGAGGAGGAGACTATTGAGGAGGAGCCTCAGATTCATAGGGATGATCATGGAAGAGGAGGGGAAAGAAAGAGGACTATGCAGGAGGAGGAGACTATGGAGGAGGAGCCTCAGATTCATAGAGATGATCATGGAAGAGGAGGGGAAAGAAAGATGACTATGCAGGAGGAGGAGCCTCAGATTCATAGGGAAGATCATGGAAGAGGAGGGGAAAGAAAGAGTACTATGCAGGAGGAGGAGACTATGGAGGAGGAGCCTCAGATTCATAGAGATGATCATGGAAGAGGAGGGGAAAGAAAGAGGACTATGCAGGAGGAGGAGACTATGGAGGAGGAGCCTCAGATTCATAGGGATGATCATGGAAGAGGAGGGGAAAGAAAGAGGACTATGCAGGAGGAGGAGACTATGGAGGAGGAGCCTCAGATTCATAGGGAAGATCATGGAAGAGGAGGGGAATGAGAGAGGACTATGCAGGAGGAGGAGACTATGGAGGAGGAGCCTCAGATTCAAAGGGATGATCATGGAAGAGGAGGGGAAAGAAAGAGGACTATGCAGGAGGAGGAGACTATGTAGGAGGAGCCTCAGATTCATAGGGATGATCATGGAAGAGGAGGGGAAAGAAAGAGGACTATGCAGGAGGAGGAGACTATGAAGGAGGAGCCTCAGATTCATAGGGATGATCATGGAAGAGGAGGAGAAAGAAAGAGGACTATGCAGGAGGAGGAGCCTCAGATTCATAAGGATGATCATGGAAGAGGAGGAGAAAGAAAGAGGACTATGCAGGAGGAGGAGACTATGGAGGAGGAGCCTCAGATTCATAGGTAAGATTATGGAAGAGGAGGGGAAAGAAAGAGGACTATGCAGGAGGAGGAGGCTATGGAGGAGGAGCCTCAGATTCATATGGAAGATCATGGAAGAAGAGGAGAAATAAAGAGGACTATGCAGGAGGAGGAGCCTCAGATTCATAGGGAAGATCATGGAAGAAGAGGAGAAATAAAGAGGACTATGCAGGAGGAGGAGACTATGGAGGAGGAGCCTCAGATTCATAGGGAAGATCATGGAAGAGGAGTGGAAAGAAAGAGGACTATGCAGGAGGAGGAGACTATGGAGGAGGAGCCTCAGATTCATAGGGAAGATCATGGAAGAGGAGGAGAAAGAAAGAGGACTATGCAGGAGGAGGAGACTATGGAGGAGGAGCCTCAGATTCATAGGGAAGATCATGGAGGAGGAGGGGAAAGAAAGAGAACTATGCGGGAGGAGGAGACTATGGAGGAGGAGCCTCAGATTCATAGGGATGATCATGGAAGAGGAGCGGAAAGAAAGAGTACTATGCAGGAGGAGGAGCCTCAGATTCATAGGGAAGATCATGGAAGAGGAGGGGAAAGAAAGAGTACTATGCAGGAGGAGGAGACTATGGAGGAGGAGCCTCAGATTCATAGGGATGATCATGGAAGAGGAGGAGAAAGAAAGAGGACTATGCAGGAGGAGACTATGGAGGAGGAGCCTCAGATTCATAGGGAAGATCATGGAAGAGGAGAGGAAAGAAAGAGGACTATGCAGGAGGAGGAGACTATGGAGGAGGAGCCTCAGATTCATACGGAAGATCATGGAAGAGGAGGGGAATGAGAGAGGACTATGCAGGAGGAGGAGACTATGGAGGAGGAGCCTCAGATTCATAGGGATGATCATGGAAGAGGAGGGGAAAGAAAGGGGACTATGCAGGAGGAGAAGACTATGTAGGAGGAGCCTCAGATTCATAGGGATGATCATGAAAGAGGGGGGAAAAGAAAGAGGACTATGCAGGAGGAGGAGACTATGGAGGAGGAGCCTCAGATTCATAGGGATGATCATGGAAGAGGAGGAGAAAGAAAGAGGACTATGCAGGAGGAGGAGCCTCAGATTCATAAGGATGATCATGGAAGAGGAGGAGAAAGAAAGAGGACTATGCAGGAGGAGGAGACTATGGAGGAGGAGCCTCAGATTCATAGGTAAGATCATGGAAGAGGAGGGGAAAGAAAGAGGACTATGCAGGAGGAAGAGACTATTGAGGAGGAGGCTCAGATTCATATGGAAGATCATGGAAGAAGAGGAGAAATAAAGAGGACTATGCAGGAGGAGGAGCCTCGGATTCACAGGGAAGATCATGGAAGAAGAGGAGAAATAAAGAGGACTATGCAGGAGACTATGGAGGAGGAGCCTCAGATTCATAGGGAAGATCATGGAAGAGGAGGAGAAAGAAAGAGGACTATGCAGGAGGAGGAGACTATGGAGGAGGAGCCTCAGATTCATAGGGAAGATCATGGAAGAGGAGGGGAAAGAAAGAGGACTATGCAGGAGGAGGAGCCTCAGATTCATAGGGAAGATCATGGAAGAGGAGGAGAAAGAAAGAGGACTATGCAGGAGGAGGAGACTATGGAGGAGGAGCCTCAGATTCATAGGGAAGATCATGGAAGAGGAGGGGAAAGAAAGAGGACTATGCAGGAGGAGGAGACTATGGAGGAGGAGCCTCAGATTCATAGGGATGATCATGGAAGAGGAGGGGAAAGAAAGAGGACTATGCAGGAGGAGGAGACTATGGAGGAGGAGCCTCAGATTCATAGGGATGATCATGGAAGAGGAGGAGAAAGAAAGAGTACTATGCAGGAGGAGGAGACTATAGAGGAGGAGCCTCAGATTCATAGGGATGATCATGGAAGAGGAGGGGAAATAAAGAGGACTATGCAGGAGGAGGATACTATGGAGGAAGAGCCTCAGATTCATAGGGAAGATCATGGAAGAGGAGGAGAAAGAAAGAGGACTATGCAGGAGGAGAACACTATGGAGGAGGAGCCTCAGATTCATAGGGATGATCATGGAAGAGGAGGGGAAAGAAAGAGGACTATGCAGGAGGAGGAGCCTCAGATTCATAGGGATGATCATGGAAGAGGAGGAGAAAGAAAGAGGACTATGCAGGAGGAGGAGACTATGGAGGAGGAGCCTCAGATTCATAGGGATGATCATGGAAGAGGAGGGGAAAGAAAGAGGGCTATGCAGGAGGAGGAGACTCAGATTCATAGGGATGATCATGGAAGAGGAGGAGAAAGAAAGAGGACTATGCAGGAGGAGGAGACTATGGAGGAGGAGCCTCAGATTCATAGGGATGATCATGGAAGAGGAGGGGAAAGAAAGAGGGCTATGCAGGAGGAGGAGACTATGGAGGAGGAGCCTCAGATTCATAGGGATGATCATAGAAGAGGAGGGGAAAGAAAGATGACTATGCAGGAGGAGGAGCCTCAGATTCATAAGGAAGATCATGGAAGAGGAGGAGAAAGAAAGAGGACTATGCAGGAGGAGGAGGAGACTATGGAGGAGGAGCCTCAGATTCATATGGAAGATCATGGAAGAGGAGGGCAAAGAAAGGGGACTATGCAGGAGGAGGAGACTATGGAGGAGGAGCCTCAGATTCATAGGGAAGATCATGGAAGAGGAGGGCAAAGAAAGGGGACTATGCAGGAGGAGGAGCCTCAGATTCATAGGGAAGATCATGGAAGAAGAGGAGAAATAAAAAGGACTATGCAGGAGGAGGAGCCTCAGATTCATAGGGAAGATCATGGAAGAGGAGGAGAAATAAAGAGGACTATGCAGGAGGAGGAGCCTCAGATTCATAGGGAAGATCATGGAAGAGGAGGAGAAATAAAGAGGACTATGCAGGAGGAGGAGCCTCAGATTCATAGGGAAGATCATGGAAGAGGAGGAGAAAGAAAGAGGACTATGCAGGAGGAGGAGACTATGGAGGAGGAGCCTCAGATTCATAGGGAAGATCATGCAACAGGAGGGGAAAGAAAGAGGACTATGCAGGAGGAGCCTCAGATTCATAGGGATGATTATGGAAGAGGAGGGGAAAGAAAGAGGACTATGCAGGAGGAGGAGCCTCAGATCCATAAGGAAGATCATGGAAGAGGAGGGGAAAGAAAGAGGACTATGCAGGAGGAGGAGACTATGGAGGAGGAGCCTCAGATTCATAGGGATGATCATGGAAGAGGAGGGGAAAGAAAGAGGACTATGCAGGCGGAGGAGCCTCAGATTCATAAGGATGATCATGGAAGAGGAGGAGAAAGAAAGAGGACTATGCAGGAAAAGGAGACTATGGAGGAGGAGCCTCAGATTCATAGGGAAGATCATGGAAGAGGAGGGGAAAGAAAGAGGACTATGCAGGAGGAGGAGACTATGGAGGAGGAGCCTCAGATTCATAGGGAAGATCATGGAAGAGGAGGGGAAAGAAAGGGGACTATGCAGGAGGAGGAGCCTCAGATTCACAGGGAAGATCATGGAAGAAGAGGAGAAATAAAGAGGACTATGCAGGAGGAGGAGGAGACTATGGAGGAGGAGCCTCAGATTCATAGGGAAGATCATGGAAGAGGAGGGGAAAGAAAGAGGACTATGCAGGAGGAGGAGACTATGGAGGAGGAGCCTCAGATTCATAGGGATGATCATGGAAGAGGAGGGGAAAGAAAGAGGACTATGCAGGAGGAGGAGCCTCAGATTCATAAGGATGATCATGGAAGAGGAGGAGAAAGAAAGAGGACTATGCAGGAAAAGGAGACTATGGAGGAGGAGCCTCAGATTCATAGGGAAGATCATGGAAGAGGAGGGGAAAGAAAGAGGACTATGCAGGAGGAGGAGACTATGGAGGAGGAGCCTCAGATTCATAGGGAAGATCATGGAAGAGGAGGGCAAAGAAAGGGGACTATGCAGGAGGAGGAGCCTCAGATTCACAGGGAAGATCATGGAAGAAGAGGAGAAATAAAGAGGACTATGCAGGAGGAGGAGCCTCGGATTCATAGGGAAGATCATGGAAGAGGAGGAGAAATAAAGAGGACTATGCAGGAGGAGGAGCCTCAGATTCATAGGGAAGATCATGGAAGAGGAGGAGAAAGAAAGAGGACTATGCAGGAGGAGGAGCCTCAGATTCATAGGGAAGATCATGGAAGAGGAGGAGAAAGAAAGAGGACTATGCAGGAAAAGGAGACTACGGAGGAGGAGCCTCAGATTCATAGGGAAGATCATGGAAGAGGAGGGGAAAGAAAGAGGACTATGCAGGAGGAGGAGACTATGGAGGAGGAGCCTCAGATTCATAGGGAAGATCATGGAAGAGGAGGAGAAAGAAAGAGGACTATGCAGGAGGAGGAGCCTCAGATTCATAGGGAAGATCATGGAAGAGGAGGAGAAATAAAGAGGACTATGCAGGAGGAGGAGCCTCAGATTCATAGGGAAGATCATGGAAGAGGAGGAGAAAGAAAGAGGACTATGCAGGAGGAGGAGACTACGGAGGAGGAGCCTCAGATTCATAGGGAAGATCATGGAAGAGAAGGGGAAAGAAAGAGGACTATGCAGGAGGAGGAGACTATGGAGGAGGAGCCTCAGATTCATAGGGATGATCATGGAAGAGGAGGAGAAAGAAAGAGGACTATGCAGGAGGAGGAGACTATGAACGAGGAGCCTCAGATTCATAGGGATGATCATGGAAGAGGAGTGGAAAGAAAGAGGACTATGCAGGAGGAGGAGACTATGGAGGAGGAGCCTCAGATTCATAGGGAGGATCATGGAAGAGGAGGGGAAAGAAAGAGGACTATGCAGGAGGAGGAGACTATGGAGGAGGAGCCTCAGGTTCATAGGGATGATCATGGAAGAGGAGGGGAAAGAAAGAGGACTATGCAGGAGGAGGAGACTATGGAGGAGGAGCCTCAGATTCATAGGGAAGATCATGGAGGAGGAGGGGAAAGAAAGAGGACTATGTGGGAAGAGGAGACTATGGAGGAGGAGCCTCAGATTCATAGGGAAGATCATGGAAGAGGAGGGGAAAGAAAGAGGACTATGCAGGAGGAGGAGACTATGGAGGAGGAGCCTCAGATTCATAGGGATGATCATGGAAGAGGAGGGGAAAGAAAGAGGACTATGCAGGAGGAGGAGACTATGGAGGAGGAGCCTCAGATTCATAGGAAAGATGGGAGAAAGAATGACCATCAATCTGATACAAACCAATGGTCCTCATACATCCAGTGACGTGACGAAGAAAATGCTGCTCTCCTACAATCGATTGTGTGAGAAATTATCCACCGCACACACAGTGAGATGCATCAATGAAAACGGGTTTAATTCACCAACACAGTAAATAACCTTTAATAACCCAATACGTCCCCGAAGTTTCCCCAGATCACCTTATATGTTACAGGCAGTTATTACATGATAAGTTATACGTTACAGTACAATAATGTTATAATGGCGAGAGAGATACTTAGTCATTATGCTTCAGGTGGGGGGGGCCCAGTCCATTGACTCACCACCCCTGCAACTACCTTCCTAATCTACTAAACAGTAAGGGGTGTGGTCAGCATTCTCCGCCTCCTGGGTGTGTCTGCATTGTACAGCCTACAACCCGCCTCTGTGAGATTAGATAAATATTCTATAAAGTAATATAACTCCCGCAATATGCACGTTATATTGTAACTACGAAATTCACGATCCCCATTACTGTCTTAGTTACATGAACGTAGACTCTAACTCTATATCATACAGAGTCTGATACTATGTAGATTATTGGTCTCTGGCCAATACATACATGTCATGTTTAATATCACATTATACAGAGTCTGATACTATGCAGATTATCAGTTTTTGGCCAATACATAATATGTCATGTTTAATATCACATGAAAGGTCTTATAATCATGTATAAGACTCGCTCATTAATATAGTCCTGCCTACAACCCGCCTCTGTGGGATTAGATAAATATTCTATAAAGTAATATAACTCCCGCAATATGCACGTTATCATATTGTAACTACGAAATTCACGATCACCATTAATTTCTTAGTCACATGAACTTAGACTTTAACTCTATATCATACAATTATCAGTCTCTGGCCAATACATATATGTCATGTTTAATATCACATCATACAGAGTCTAATACTATGCAGATTATCAGTCTTTGGCCAATACAAATGCGTCATGTTTAATATCACATTATACAGAGTTTGATACTATGCAGATTATCAGTCTTTGGCCAATACATATATGTCATGTTTAATATCACATGAAAGATCTTATAATCATGTATAAGACTCGCACATTAATATAGTCCTGCCTACAACCCGCCTCTGTGGGATTAGATAAATATTCTATAAAGTAACTCCCGCAATATGCACGTTATCATATTGTAACTAAGAAATTCGCGATCACCATTACTGTCTTAGTTACATGAACTTAGACTTTAACTCTATTTCATACAGAGTGTGATACTATGCAGATTATCAGTCTCTGGCCAATACATATACGTCATGTTTAATATCACATGAAAGGTCTTATAATCCTGTATAAGACTCGCTCATTAATATAGTCATAACTGTCAGGAGTTACATGGCTTTCCATAAATATCTAATGCACAATGTATATTTAAATGTCTGACTTGGGGGTCCCACCTAGTTAGGAATTCGAGGATGGCTTTTCAAGGTTAAATGATCTTCAGCTACTCTCGCGCTACTCTCTATAGTTGTACACGTGCGCAGTGCAGTTTTGGGTCAGGGGGCTTCTGGTTCTTTGTCTACTCTCTCACTACTCTCTATAATTGTAGACATTTGGGTCGGAGGGCTTCTGGTTCCTGTCTACTGTCTCGCTACTCTCTATAATTGTAGACATTTGGGTCGGAGGGCTTCTGGTTCCTGTCTACTGTCTCGCTACTCTCTATAGTTGTAGACATTTGGGTCGGAGGGCTTCTGGTTCCTGTCTACTGTCTCGCTACTCTCTATAGTTGTAGACATTTGGGTCGGAGGGCTTCTGGTTCCTGTCTACTGTCTCGCTACTCTCTATAGTTGTAGACATTTGGGTTGGTGGGCTTCTGGTTCCTGTCTACTTTCACACTACTCTCTATAATTGTAGACATTTGGGTCAGAGGGCTTCTAGTTCCTGTCTACTCTCACACTGTCTTAGTTACATGAACTTAGACTTTAACTCTATTTCATACAGAGTGTGATACTATGCAGATTATCAGTCTCTGGCCAATACATATATGTCATGTTTAATATCACATGAAAGGTCTTATAATCCTGTATAAGACTCGCTCATTAATATAGTCATAACTGTCAGGAGTTACATGGCTTTCCATAAATATCTAATGCACAATGTATATTTAAATGTCTGACTTGGGGGTCCCACCTAGTTAGGAATTCAAAGATGGCTTTTCAAGGTTAAATGATCTTCAGCTACTCTCGCACTAGTCTCTATAGTTGTACACGTTGTGCGCAGTGCAGTTTTGGGTCAGGGGGCTTCTGGTTCTTTGTCTACTCTCTCACTACTCTCTATAATTGTAGACATTTGGGTTGGAGGGCTTCTGGTTCCTGTCCACTCTCGTGCTACTCTCTATAGTTGTAGACATTTGGGTCAAAGGGCTTCTGGTTCTATGTCTGCTCCCATGTTACTCTCTATAGTTGTATACACTTGGGTCGGAGGGCTTCTGGTTCCTGTCTACTGTCTCGCTACTCTCTATAGTTGTAGACATTTGGGTCGGAGGGCTTCTGGTCCCTGTCTACTCTCACACTACTCTCTATAATTGTAGACATTTGGGTCGGAGGGCTTCTGGTTCCTGTCTACTGTCTCGCTACTCTCTATAGTTGTAGACATTTGGGTCGGAGGGCTTCTGGTTCCTGTCTACTGTCTCGCTACTCTCTATAGTTGTAGACATTTGGGTCGGAAGGGCTTCTGGTTCCTGTCTACTGTCTCGCTACTCTCTATAGTTGTAGACATTTGGGTCGGAGGGCTTCTGGTTCCTGTCTACTGTCTCGCTACTCTCTATAGTTGTAGACATTTGGGTTGGTGGGCTTCTGGTTCCTGTCTACTTTCACACTACTCTCTATAATTGTATACATTTGGGTCGGAGGGCTTCTGGTTCCTGTCTACTCTCACACTACTCTCTATAGTTGTAGACATTTGGGTCAGAGGGCTTCTGGTTCCTGTCTACTCTCTCGCTACTCTCTATAGTTGTAGACGTTTGGGTCAGAGGGCTTCTGGTTCCTGGCTACTCTCGGGCTACTCTCGATGGTTGCCAGGTGCAGTTTCGGGTCAGATGGCTTCTGGTTCTTTGTTTACTCTCTCGCTACTCTCTATAGTTGTAGACATTGAGAAAGGCACAGTTTTGGTCAGAGGGCTTCTGGTTCCTGTCCACTCTCGTGCTACTTTCTATAGTTGTAGACATTTGGGTCAGAGGGCTTCTGGTTCTATGTCTGCTCCCATGCTACTCTCTATAGTTGTAGACACTTGGGTCGGAGGGCTTCTGGTTCCTGTCTACTCTCTCACTACTCTCTATAGTTGTAGACACTTGGGTCGGAGGGCTTCTGGTTCCTGTCTACTCTCTCACTACTCTCTATAGTTGTAGACACTTGGGTCGGATGGCTTCTGGTTCCTGTCTACTCTCTCGCTACTCTCTATAGTTGTAGACGTTTGGGTCGGAGGGCTTCTGGTTCCTGTCCACTCTCATGCTACTCTCTATAGTTGTAGACACTTGGGTCGGAGGGCATCTGGTCCCTGTCTACTCTCTCGCTACTCTCTATAGTTGTAGACACTTGGGTCGGAGGGCTTCTGGTTCCTGTCCACTCTCATGCTACTCTCTATAGTTGTAGACGTTTGGGTCGGAGGGCTTCTGGTTCCTGTCTACTCTCTCGCTACTCTCTATAGTTGTAGACATTTGGGTCAGGGAGCTTCTGGTTCTTTGCCAACTCTCTATAGCTATACACATTGCGCCAGTCGCAGTTTTTGGTCCATAAGCTGCAGAGCTGGTTAGTACTCAGTCATTACACACCAGGAACATGCGGTCCACCACGAGTCTCTCACGCCGGGTTCGGGGCCTGGGTAAGTCGTATTGCACAGTAGGGGTTGAAGCACAGCAGGACGGTCACAATGACAACCACTCCCAGGATAAATCCCAGCACCCACTTTATGATCCCCGTACAGAGAAACTGCAGAACGATCACCAGCACGATCACCAGCATGAGAAGCAGGATCACCAGCCTCATGGCCGCCGTCCTCAGGCCCCCGTTACGCCCGTCGTCTGCGCTGGCGTGGTCCGGTCCGGGTAATTTGGCCCCTCCAGGGGTGGAGACCTCGGGATCCTGCAGCCTGCCCATCAGAGTCTCCCTGTTCTGTAAAGTGCCTACGAGTCCTCCGAAAACACTGGTGGGCGCTCGACAGACGGGACACGGGACCAGCCAGGTCCCCGCCTCGTTACGGACGAGGAGTTTGAGACACCTGGCGCAGAACACGTGCCCACACGCCAGCTCCTTGGGCACCCGATCGGCGTGGTAGCCGTTGAAGCAGATGGGACAGTCCATATCGGTGAGGCAGAAGTTTGCGCTCTCCGCCTTTTCCACCGAAGGATCCAAAGAGTGTGAAGTGGCTGCGGCTGCTCGCCAGAGTTCCGAGGACTCTGGGGGAGGAGAGGAGGTCTCGCTGAATTCTGGTTTCATTTCAGACTCCATGTCCAGAGTGACGGGGCAGGGGGGGTTCAGGCGGGTGGTCTATCGGCTCTCTCTGCCGGTGGCCGATCCTCTCCCAATCTCAGATCCTCTCCTCCGCGTCCTCCTTGTTGTGCTGAATTCAGGCAGCTGGGAGATCCGTTCCCAGGTGAACACAGGCCGGCTGCTTATCAGCCCCCCCCCCCGGATTAAACATTAACGTGACGCCTGATAAGGTTTATGGCGGCTGATAGGCAGCAGCTACCTCACATGCGGGATGGAGGAGGAAGTGCTGCCTGGAAACCTGGGACTCGCATCCTGCTCCAGAGCTGCCCACTTCTCTGCTATGGTGGTGGACAGAACCTCAAGGTCCTAGAAGCTCTGACATGTCCCAGCCCAGCGGTACGGATGGACCGGGCTGTGGGAGAGTTATCCACCTGGGACAGTACAATATCATAAGGGTGTGCATGAGGAAGAGCAATAACACATACCTCCCTATATCACATTCCTATTCAATGACCAACTATATCACCAGTTACAGGGTACCGTAATGGGGACAACATGTGCCCCGTCGTTTGCTACTCTTTGGGAAAATCAAACCAGGCAGGACAAAGAGAATAACGGGCACACAAAAAAACATAGCGATATGGCTCTGATACATAGACGATATATTGATAATAGGGGAAGCTACGGAAGAAAAGCGTATAGAATTCATAGACAGACTCCCCGGTACAGTTCCGATTTTTGCCAGGTGGTCCCGCGGCACATGCACGTGTCCCGCACTGTTGCTGCTCCTGTGCCATCACCCGGAGGGTTACCACAGCCTCTCACCGGCCCCTGGTTCTCAGCGCCTGCGGCAGCCGGGAGTCTGGGGGGGGGGGGGGCAGGTTTTTTTTTTTCTCTCTTCTTTAATTTCATTGGTGGTTCAGTGGGTGGGGGCGGGATTCCAGGAAGGAGCCTCGCTCAGGAGGGGAAATCGCCTGCAATGGTGAGTGTGTCTGTGTATGTGTCTATGTGTGTGTGTTTGTGTCTGTATATGTGTCTCTATGTGTGTGTGTTTATGTGTGTGTTTGTGTCTGTGTCGCCCCTAACTGGCTGTAATGAGGGTTGTCCTTAACTGGCTGCAATAAGGAATGCCCCTCACTGGCTGCAATGAGTCCCTAACTGGTTGTAATGAAGGATTGCCCCTCACTGGATGTATTGGAGGGATGCCCCTCACATGTTTAATTGGAGGGATGCCCCCACTGGTTGTATTGGAGGGATGCCCCTCACATGTTTTATTGAAGGGATGCCCCCACTGGTTGTATTGAAAGGATGCCCCCACTGGTTGTATTGAAGGGATGCCCCTCACTGGCTGCAATGAAGGATGCTCCTCACTGGCTGTAATGAGGGATGCCCCTCACTGGCTGTAATGAGGGATGCTCCTCACTGGCTGTAATGAGGGATGCTCCTCACTGGCTGTAATGAGGGATGCCCCTCACTGGCTGCAATGAAGGATGCCCCTCACTGGCTGCAATGAAGGATGCCCCTCACTGGCTGTAATGAGGGATGCCTCTCACTGGTTGTATTGGAGGGATGCTCCTCACTGGCTGTAATGAAGGATGCCCCTCACTGGTTGTATTGGAGGGATGCCCCTCACTGGCTGCAATAAGGGATGCCCCTCACTGGTTGTACTGGAGGGATGCTCCTCACTGGCTGTAATGGGGGATGCCCCTCACTGGCTGTAATGAGGGATGCCCCTCACTGGTTGTATTGGAGGGATGCCCCCACTGGTTGTATTGAAGGGATGCCCCTCACTGGC
>CM051242.1:195682862-195687862 GCA_027917425.1 Gastrophryne carolinensis
CCACAGCACAAGTGTCTCTCACCACCGTCTCCGGCAGCTGGAAACATGAAGTCGCTGTCGCCGCTAAACTCCCGTATGAACTGATTATTGGGAGAGATTTTCCAGGGTTCAGGTCCCTGTGGGCCAAGTTGGCAGTTCCGGAAACCCGCGAGGCGGGTGTGTCCCCAATAGACTGGCCCTACTCAGGGGAGACCCCGGTACCCTGGGAACCGGAATCAGGAGGCACCGTGGAAGAGGTGCCCGCCCCTAAAATGGAAGAGGGGGAGTCAACCCCACTAAATGTTATGGTTGGAGATGTGGAAGAGTTGGCAACAGGTCCAGAGTTGGCAGATCTCCATGTCCCCACAATTAACTTTGGTACCGCTCAACACCAGGACCCGACACTGTCTCGGGCCTGGGAGAATGTTCTTGAGGTGGAAGGTGAACCACAACAGCCAGGGGCGGAGTTACAGTTTCCTCGCTTTGTGGTTCACCAGGAAATGTTGTACCGAGTAAACAAGGTACGTGAAGAGGTGGTGGAACAATTGGTGGTACCCAATCCATATCGCAAGTTGGTGTTGGATTTGGCCCACCAACATGTTCTGGGTGGACACCTAGGCCAGCAGAAAACTCTGGACCGCGTTTTACAACGATTCTACTGGCCCAGTGTGTACAAGGAGGTGGAGAGATATTGTGAGTCCTGCCCAACATGTCAGATGACCAACCCTCAGCCTCATTACCATGGTCCCTTAGTTCCTCTCCCAGTTATTGAGGTACCCTTTGAGCGGATTGCCATGGATCTAGTGGGTCCAGTGCCAAAATCCGCTACAGGGCACCAACATATTCTGGTGATCTTGGACTATGCCACGCGGTACCCTGAGGCAGTGCCCCTGCGTCACACCTCTGCCAAGCTCATTGCTAAGGAGCTTATGGAAATGTTTTCCAGAGTAGGTCTGCCTAAAGAGGTCCTGACCGATCAAGGTACCCCGTTTATGTCGAAAGTAATGAAAGAGCTCTGTAAACTGCTGCAGGTGAAACAGTTGCGGACATCCGTTTACCACCCGCAAACAGACAGCCTAGTAGAACGGTTTAATCAAACTTTAAAGACCATGTTAAAAAGGGTGGTCGCCAAGGATGGGAAGAATTGGGACTTGCTGCTGCCCTATCTGATGTTCGCAGTGCGAGAGGTGCCCCAGGCCTCTACGGGGTTCTCGCCCTTCGAACTCTTATACGGTCGACATCCACGGGGCCTGTTGGATATAGCCAAGGAGGCCTGTGAACAGCAACCCACACCCCACAAAAGTGTGGTAGAGTACGTTACTCACCTACAGGAACGGATAGAGACCGTCTTGCCGCTTGTCAGAGAACACATGGAGGCAGCGCCGCGGGCCCAAAGCAGGATTTATAATCGGCAAGCCAGGGTACGGAACTTTAACCCAGGTGACAGAGTTGTGGTTCTGGTACCCACAGTGGACAGTACATTTCTAGCTAGGTGGCAGGGTCCCTATGAGGTCATTGAAAAAGTTGGGGAAGTGACTTACAAGGTACATCAGCCTGGGCGGAGGAAGCCAGAGCAGGTGTACCATGTAAACCTGCTGAAACTGTGGAAAGACAGGGAGACCCCTGGGGGTGACAGTCCCCGACCAGGTATGGTGGGGGTGGAGCTTCCCATTCCTCGGTCTGTTATTAGAGAAGCAGTAGTCGAGGTGAAAACTGGCGACAACCTCTCCTCTAAACAGACTCAGGAAGCCAGGGAGTTTATTAGCAGAAACACGGACGTGTTTTCAGAACTCCCTGGGCGAACTTCGGTCATCCAACATGATGTAGTCACGGAACCTCAGGTCAAGGTCCGGTTGAGGCCTTACCGGGTACCTGAGTCCCGGCGACAAGCTATCGCGGAGGAAGTGCAGCAAATGCTCCGGTTAGACGTGATTGAAGAATCAAAGAGTGAGTGGGCCAGCCCCATAGTCTTGATTCCCAAGCCCGATGGTACGTTGCGGTTCTGTAACGATTTCCGCAAACTTAATGAAGTTTCCAAGTTTGATGCCTACCCTATGCCCCGGGTAGATGAACTCATTGAGAAGCTAGGCCAAGCCAGGTACTTTTCGGTTTTGGACCTCACAAAAGGGTACTGGCAGGTGCCCTTGACTGAGGCTGCCAAGGAGAAAACAGCCTTTATTACACCAGAGGGACTGTTCCAATACAAGGTATTACCCTTTGGGTTACACGGCGCTCCCGCTACGTTCCAAAGGTTAATGGATATTGTCCTCAGGCCACATCGTCGGTATGCTTCAGCATATCTGGACGATATAATTATCCATAGCACGGATTGGGATAGTCACCTACCCAAAGTCCAGGCCGTAGTGGATTCCCTCAGGAAGGCTGGGTTGACGGCAAACCCGAAAAAATGTGCTTTAGGCCTAGAAGAAACAAAATACCTGGGCTATGTGATTGGACGAGGAGTGATCAAGCCCCAGGTGAACAAACTAGAAGCCATCCGTAACTGGCCACGGCCTAACACCACCCGCCAGGTAAAGTCATTTTTGGGGTTGGTGGGATATTATATGCGGTTCATTCCCAATTTTGCCACCCTAGCGGCACCATTGACAGACCTGTTAAAGGGACGCAAGTCTGTCATGGTGAAGTGGAATGAACAGGCCGAAAAAGCGTTCTCCGCTTTGAAGTCTGCCCTGTGTGGGTCTCCGGTGTTGGTGACACCCGACTTTAAGAGGGAGTTCATAGTGCAGACCGATGCCTCCGAGGTAGGTCTTGGTGCTGTACTGTCTCAGGAAGTCAACGGGGAGGAGCACCCCGTTGTCTACATGAGTCGCAAATTAACACCTGCGGAGACCCGGTATAGTATAGTGGAGAGGGAGTGTTTGGCCATTAAATGGGCCCTGGAGTCTCTTCGCTACTACTTGCTGGGGAGAAGGTTCCGTCTGATTACGGACCACTCTCCCCTCAAGTGGATGTGCCAGGCTAAGGACAGGAATGCCAGGGTCACCCGATGGTTCTTGTCATTGCAAAACTTCAAGTTTACAGTAGAGCACAGAGCGGGACGATTATTGGGTAACGCGGATGCCCTGTCCAGAGCACATTGTTTGGCATGTGTCCACCCCCTCAGGGTTGAACAAAGGGGGGGTATGTGGTAAGGTGCAAGGGGCCGTTATTGACGGCAGGTATGTAGCACCAATGTACCTGGCATTGGTGCAGTAAAGCCGTGTAGTCCGATTTCCAGCATCAGCTGCTGGTGGCAGTTTGCTGCTGTTGCTTTAGGATAGCCGAAAGGCTAACCTGGGACGGCTTTACTGGGATGGAGTAGAGCAGGGTGGGACTCCATCCCACTACCCAGGTCCGGGTTTTGCGGGCTGTTTAAATAGCCTGGGGAATCAGCTGTGGCCTGTCCTTTGTCTAGAGCTCACATGGGAGTGAGACTCTGTGAGCCTGGCTGAAATCTCCTGTGGAAGCTGTTTCATGCGGACCTGAGGCCTATTTGACTGTAAACAGGACCTTTGCTCAAGGACTAAAAGCTGTTTGCCTGACTGTATCATTTATGCTGCGGTTTCCTGAAAAGGTGATGTAACCTGTATGGACATATGCTCTTGTGGATTTTTGTGTGAAATAAACACAGACTTTACTTTGAACTGTTTGCCTCCGCCTCTATACTGCTGACACCCGGTCGCCTACCAGAGCTAATCTCCACATTATATATATATATATATATATATATATATATATATATATATATATATTATCAATCATTCTCAAAACGTTCAGTAAGAAAAGGACATAACCATCGATGTTATAATAATACGACGTAAATCTGATTTCAAAATGTAAGAGAGCTGCACAGACTTGAAAGCGGAGAGTTTATCGCAATCGAAAATGGCGACGTCCGTTCGTAGAAGAAATAAATGTAAACGTAAACAAAAAAAAGGTCCAAAACCATATCCCCCCCCCCCCCCGATTCACAGGCAGAATATAACCTAAAATACAACATAAAAACACACTGCGAGAAACGACCTTACAAACGAACCGCCAGCAGGCGACGGAGCGGCGAGAAAAGACGCCCGAGGCCACAACAGAACGAGAAAACGACCGGAAAAAAAAAATGGCGGCTGTGAGGAATACGGCAAATATTACATTGCGTTTTATCGCTGATGCCCGGCATCGCCCTTTAAGATTCTCTGTTCTTCGCAAATGTCTGCCATTACGAGGCCAGCAGGAACAGGAAGTCCATATATGGGCATGGGGTCCTGACACTTCAGAACAGGCAGGTCTGCAGCTAGCTGGACCCCTGACTGTGAGTGTGTCACATCAAAATATGAGGGCCGCCATGTGTCCCAGCACCAACACAAATCGGACCATAGCTGCGCTGCCATGTGTCCCAGCACCAACACAAATCGGACCATAGCTGCACCATGTGTCCCAGCACCAACACAAATCGGACCATAGCTGCGCCGCCATGTGTCCCAGTACCAACATAAATCGGACCATAGCTGCGCCATGTGTCCCAGCACCAACACAAATCGGACCATAGCTGCGCCGCCATGTGTCCCAGCACCAACACAAATCGGACCATAGCTGCGCCACCATGTGTCCCAGCACCAACACAAATCGGACCGTAGCTGCGCCGCCATGTGTCCCAGCACCAACACAAATCGGACCATAGCTGCGCCGCCATGTGTCCCAGCACCAACACAAATCGGACCATAGCTGCGCCGCCATGTGTCCCAGCACCAACACAAATCGGACCATAGCTGCGCCACCATGTGTCCCAGCACCAACACAAATCGGACCATAGCTGCGCCGACATGTGTCCCAGCACCAACACAAATCGGACCATAGCTGCGCCGCCATGTGTCCCAGCACCAACACAAATCGGACCATAGCTGCGCCACCATGTGTCCCAGCACCAACACAAATCGGACCATAGCTGCACCGCCATGTGTCCCAGCACCAACACAAATCGGACCATAGCTGCACCACCATGTGTCCCAGCACCAACACAATTCGGACCA
>CM051242.1:195692862-195702934 GCA_027917425.1 Gastrophryne carolinensis
CCCTCAATGAGGGGGCGTGGCTTCATCTATCCCTCAATGAGAGAGTGTGGCTTCATCTATCCCTCAATGAGGGGGCGTGGCTTCATCTATCCCTCAATGAGAGAGTGTGGCTTCATCTATCCCTCAATGACAGAGTGTGGCTTCATCTATCCCTCAATGAGAGAGTGTGGCTTCATCTATCCCTCAATGAGAGAGTGTGGCTTCATCCATCCCTCAATGAGAGAGTGTGGCTTCATCTATCCCTCAATGAGGGGGCGCGGCTTCATCTATCCCTCAATGAGAGAGCGTGGCTTCATCTATCCCTCAATGAGAGAGTGTGGCTTCATCTATCCCTCAATGAGAGGGCGTGGCTTCATCTATCCCTCAATGAGGGGGTGTGGCTTCATCTATTCCTCAATGAGGGGGCGTGGCTTCATCTATCCCTCAATGAGGGGGCGTGGCTTCATCTATCCCTCAATGAGGGGCGTGGCTTCATCTATCCCTCAATGAGGGGGTGTGGCTTCATCTATCCCTCAATGAGAGAGCGTGGCTTCATCTATCCCTCAATGAGAGAGCGTGGCTTCATCTATCCCTCAATGAGAGAGTGTGGCTTCATCTATCCCTCAATGAGAGAGCGTGGCTTCATCTATCCCTCAATGAGGGGGCGTGGCTTCATCTATCCCTCAATGAGAGAGTGTGGCTTCATATATCCCTCAATGAGGGGGCGTGGCTTCATTTATCCCTCAATGAGAGAGCGTGGCTTCATCTATCCCTCAATGAGAGAGCGTGGCTTCATCTATCCCTCAATGAGAGAGTGTGGCTTCATCCATCCCTCAATGAGAGAGTGTGGCTTCATCTATCCCTCAATGAGAGAGCGTGGCTTCATCTATCCCTCAATGAAAGAGCGTGGCTTCATCCATCCCTCAATGAGGGGGCGTGGCTTCATCTATCCCTCAATGAAAGAGCGTGGCTTCATCCATCCCTCAATGAGGGGGTGTGGCTTCATCCATCCCTCAATGAGGGGGCGTGGCTTCATCCATCCCTCAATGACAGAGCGTGGCTTCATCCATCCCTCAATGAGAGAGTGTGGCTTCATCCATTCCTCAATGAGAGAGCGTAGCTTCATCTATCCCTCAATGAGAGAGCGTGGCTTCATCCATCCCTCAATGAGGGGGCGTGGCTTCATCTATCCCTCAATGAAAGAGCGTGGCTTCATCCATCCCTCAATGAGGGGGTGTGGCTTCATCCATCCCTCAATGAGGGGGCGTGGCTTCATCC
Source organism: Gastrophryne carolinensis (assembly GCA_027917425.1). NCBI lineage: Eukaryota > Metazoa > Chordata > Amphibia > Anura > Microhylidae > Gastrophryne > Gastrophryne carolinensis. The sequence goes on from CM051242.1 coordinate 195,694,120, forward strand.
ATCCCTCAATGAGAGAGCGTGGCTTCATCCATCCCTCAATGAGAGAGTGTGGCTTCATCTATCCCTCAATGAGTGAGCGTGGCTTCATCTATCCCTCAATGAAAGAGCGTGGCTTCATCCATCCCTCAATGAGGGGGCGTGGCTTCATCTATCCCTCAATGAAAGAGCGTGGCTTCATCCATCCCTCAATGAGGGGGTGTGGCTTCATCCATCCCTCAATGAGGGGGCGTGGCTTCATCTATCCCTCAATGAAAGAGCGTGGCTTCATCCATCCCTCAATGAGGGGGTGTGGCTTCATCCATCCCTCAATGAGGGGGCGTGGCTTCATCCACCCCTCAATGAGAGAGCGTGGCTTCATCCATCCCTCAATGAGAGAGTGTGGCTTCATCCATTCCTCAATGAGAGAGCGTGGCTTCATCTATCCCTCAATGAGGGGGCGTGGCTTCATCCATCCCTCAATGAGAGAGCGTGGCTTCATCCATCCCTCAATGAGAGAGCGTGGCTTCATCTATCCCTCAATGAGAGAGTGTGGCTTCATCTATCCCTCAATGAGAGAGCGTGGCTTCATCTATCCCTCAATGAGAGAGTGTGGCTTCATCTATCCCTCAATGAGAGAGCGTGGCTTCATCTATTCCTCAATGAGAGAGCGTGGCTTCATCTATCCCTCAATGAGGGGGCGTGGCTTCATCCATCCCTCAATGAGGAGGCGTGGCTTCATCTATCCCTCAATGAGAGAGCGTGGCTTCATCTATCCCTCAATGAGAGAGCGTGGCTTCATCTATCCCTCAATGAGAGAGCGTGGCTTCATCCATCCCTCAATGAGGGGGCGTGGCTTCATCTATCCCTCAATGAAAGAGCGTGGCTTCATCCATCCCTCAATGAGGGGGTGTGGCTTCATCCATCCCTCAATGAGGGGGCGTGGCTTCATCCATCCCTCAATGAGAGAGCGTGGCTTCATCCATCCCTCAATGAGAGAGTGTGGCTTCATCTATCCCTCAATGAGTGAGCGTGGCTTCATCCATCCCTCAATGAGAGAGTGTGGCTTCATCTATCCCTCAATGAAAGAGCGTGGCTTCATCCATCCCTCAATGAGGGGGCGTGGCTTCATCTATCCCTCAATGAAAGAGCGTGGCTTCATCCATCCCTCAATGAGGGGGTGTGGCTTCATCCATCCCTCAATGAGGGGGCGTGGCTTCATCTATCCCTCAATGAAAGAGCGTGGCTTCATCCATCCCTCAATGAGGGGGTGTGGCTTCATCCATCCCTCAATGAGGGGGCGTGGCTTCATCCACCCCTCAATGAGAGAGCGTGGCTTCATCCATCCCTCAATGAGAGAGTGTGGCTTCATCCATTCCTCAATGAGAGAGCGTGGCTTCATCTATCCCTCAATGAGGGGGCGTGGCTTCATCCATCCCTCAATGAGAGAGCGTGGCTTCATCCATCCCTCAATGAGAGAGCGTGGCTTCATCTATCCCTCAATGAGAGAGCGTGGCTTCATCTATCCCTCAATGAGAGAGTGTGGCTTCATCTATCCCTCAATGAGAGAGCGTGGCTTCATCTATTCCTCAATGAGAGAGCGTGGCTTCATCTATCCCTCAATGAGGGGGCGTGGCTTCATCCATCCCTCAATGAGGAGGCGTGGCTTCATCTATCCCTCAATGAGAGAGCGTGGCTTCATCTATCCCTCAATGAGAGAGCGTGGCTTCATCTATCCCTCAATGAGAGAGCGTGGCTTCATCTATCCCTCAATGAGGGGGCGTGGCTTCATCTATCCCTCAATGAGAGAGCGTGGCTTCATCTATCCCTCAATGAGGGGGTGTGGCTTCATCTATCCCTCAATGAGAGGGTGTGGCTTCATCTATCCCTCAATGAGAGAGTGTGGCTTCATCTATCCCTCAATGAGAGAGCGTGGCTTCATCTATCCCTCAATGAGGGGGCGTGGCTTCATCTATCCCTCAATGAGAGAGCGTGGCTTCATATATCCCTCAATGAGGGGGCGTGGCTTCATTTATCCCTCAATGAGAGGGTGTGGCTTCATCTATCCCTCAATGAGAGAGCGTGGCTTCATATATCCCTCAATGAGGGGGCGTGGCTTCATTTATCCCTCAATGAGAGGGTGTGGCTTCATCTATCCCTCAATGAGAGAGCGTGGCTTCATCTATCCCTCAATGAGGGGGCGTGGCTTCATATATCCCTCAATGAGGGGGCGTGGCTTCATCTATCCCTCAATGAGAGAGCGTGGCTTCATCTATCCCTCAATGAGGGGGCGTGGCTTCATATATCCCTCAATGAGGGGGCGTGGCTTCATTTATCCCTCAATGAGAGGGTGTGGCTTCATCTATCCCTCAATGAGAGAGCGTGGCTTCATCTATCCCTCAATGAGGGGGCGTGGCATCATTTAATTGTCGCTTATCACCCTATTCTGCTGAGCTGACAATTTATTATTAGCCAAACACGTCCATAAATAATGAGCAAAGTCCCTGTTCAATAACCTCCGGCGAGGGGGCGTGGCCGGCGCTCATAGCTCCGCCCACCTGGGGGACTTTCCAGGACACGAGACCTCGGAGATGATCGAGGTTTACAGAGGGGCGACTGTGGCACCTGGAAAAGATGGAAAAACACAGAAAGAGAAAGAATAAAGGAAAGAAAAGATGTAATGACAAAAAAAGAAGAAAGAAAACAGACACAAAGAGAAGGAATGGCAGAGAAAGAAAGAAAAGAAGAATAACAAAGAACGATTGAGAAAGAAAGAAGGAGCAACGCAGAATAAAAAAAGAATGAAAGGAAAGATAAAAAAATTACAAAAAAAAAAAAAGAAAAGGAATAAAACAATAGAAATGACATTAAAAAATTTAAAGGAAAAAAGAAAGAAAGAAAAAAGAGAGAATGAAAGAACTGCAGTAAAAAGGAAAGATTAGAAGAGGGAAAAAAAAGAAAGAGTAGCAGTAAAAAGAAACTAAAAGGACAATGGAAAGAAGAAAGTAAGAAAAAAAAAAAGGAGGATAGGATAAATTAAAGAAAGAATAGAAGAATGATGGCAAAAAAAAGAAAGAAGAGAAATAAAAAAAAAGAATAAAAGTAAAGAACAACTGATGAAAGAAAAAATAGAAAACCATAAAAAAAAATTTAAAAAAGGAAAAAGAAAAGGAGAACGAAAAAAATGACAAGGAAAGAAAGAAAAAAGTGATGAGAAGAGAAAGAAAAAATGACACAGAAACAAAAGAAGAATAGAAGAAAGAAAAAAAGAGAAAAGAAAAGGAACAAAACAGAAAGAAAAGAAGAGAGTCTGACGCAGAAAGAATGAGAAAAAAAGAAATGAAAGAGAGAACAAATGACATAAAAAACGGAATAAAACAGACAATAGAATGACATAAAAGAGCATACAAGGATAAAAGAAAGAAAGAAAGAGAGAACAAAAGAATGGCAGAAAAAAAGGAAAGATTAGAAGGGGAAAAAAGAAAGAATACAAGAAACAAAAAGAAAAAAAGGAAAGAACGTAAGAAAGAAAAAAATAGAAAAAATGAGAAGGAAAAAGAAATAACAAAGGAAAGAAAAAGAAAGAAAGACTAAAAAAATTATTTTTAGTTTTATTAATGAAATAAAACGGAGAAAGAAAACAAAATAAAAAAAGGAAAAAGAAAACGAAATAAAAAAAGATGAAAAAGGAAATGGTGGAATGATACAACAGGATAAAAGGAGAGAGAATGTCAGGACAGATAAAAGAAAGAATAGAAAGAATGTCGGCAAAAAAAAAAGAAAAGAAATAGAATAAGCGTATAGAATAGAACGACTGATAAAAGAAAACATAGAAAAACATAAAAAAAAGATTTAAAAAAAAAAGGAAAAAGAAAACGAAATAAAAAAAGGAAAAAAATAAAAACAGATGAGAAAGAAAACGAAATAAAAAAAGGAAAAAAGAAAACGAAATAAAAAAAAGGAAAAAGAAAATAAAAAAAAGAAAATGAAATAAAAAAAGGAAAACGAAATAAAAATAAAGAAAGGAAAAAGAAAACGAAATGAGAAAAAATGAGAAAGAATAAAGGAAGTGGCGGAATGTTAGAACAGGATAAAAGGAGAGAGAATGTCAGGACAGATAAAAAAAAGAATAAAAGGAGGGAGATAAAATGGTGCCTCGGGCCCAGAGGAGAGGGAATGAGGTGGGGCCCTGCTATAATGTAGGGTCCACTGCGCATGCCCAATTCCACCTGTCTCCCATCTATCCCCTCCTCTCTATGTACAGAGGGGCCCTGCTATAATGTAGGATCCACTGCGCATGCTCAATTACACCGGCATCCCATCTCTCCCCTCCTCTCTATGGTCTGGCTCCTGATCGGTGCTCGGGCTCAGAGGAGAGGGAATGAGGTGGGGCTCTTCTATAATGTAAAGTCCACTGCGCATGCCCAATTCCACCTGTCTCCCATCTCCCACCTCCTCTCTATGGTACAGAGGCCGCGCTCTCTCTCCGCCTCTATAGTAAAGTGGGCGTGTCCATTACCTCAGCGCTGGCCAAGTGGGCGGGTCACGTGACCGGTGGATGCCGGAAGAGGCGTTGTTTCGGTGTCCCGGTAGCTCGTCGGTAATCATGTCCAGGAAGCAGACGGTGCGCTCGCGGCCCGGGAAGAAGGCGGAGATAGAGCGGAAGCGAGACGAGCGGGCGAGCAAGAGAGCTTTCGCCAAAGAGCGGAAAAACCGGGGTGGGGAGGCGGAGGAGGACGCCCGGGAGTTCCTCAGCTTCGCCAACCAGCTGCAGGCGCTCGGGCTCCGCCTCAGAGAAGTGCCGGGAGACGGGTGAGTACCGGCTGCTGGAGGGGGAAAGCGCCGCCATCTTGCTGCACCCAGGGCCTGTCAGGCGCGCCGCCATCTTGCTACACCCAGTGGCCAGTCCCCCATATAAGCGAAGGCCGCCATCTTGGCACACCCAGGGCCTATTGCGCACGCGCACCAACTTGTTACACACAGGGCCTGTCAGGGGCGCGTCGCCATCTTGCTACACCCAGATCCTTTCATGCGCGCCGCCACCTTGCTACACCCAAAGGCCTGTTGCGCGCGCACCATCTTGCTGCACCCAGATCATTTCACGCGCGCCGCTATTTTGCTACACCCAGAGCCAGTCCTTTATATAAGCGAAGGCTGCCATCTTGGTAGGGCCTGTTGCGCACGCGCACCAACTTGTTACACCCAGGGCCTTTCCCTTATGTAAGCGAATGCCGCCATCTTGGTACACCCAGTGCCATTTTGACGTCATCTTGCGTCACGATCGCAGGCTGTGAACGCGAGAGCCGCCATCTTCGTACACCCAAACAATCGCGTGTTTACTGGCTAACGTTGAATGCTTTGCCGCCATCATGCTTCACCCAAAGACTTGCGCGCGCCGCCACTTTGCTGCATCCAAAACCTGTTGCGCGCGCGCGCGCCGCCATCTCGCTGCTCCAGTATTGCCTTCTATTACCCTTAAAGTGGACCAACACCCAGGGGTGATCGGCCCGGAAATCTATAAGATTCCCGGGCCGATCACCCCCCACCCCGCGGGACATCCGAGATCGGGATGTCCCGCGGGGTGAAACCCCCCAGAAACCCCAAAAACACCTTACCTGATCCGCCGCTGCTTCCGCCGCCGCCGCCTCCCGCGCACCCCTCCAGACGTGCGCGCGCCCGCGCCGGCCCTCCGTGAATGGCCGGCGGGGGCGCGCGCGCGCCGAGAGTGACGCGCGGGAGGCGGCGGCGGCGGAAGCGGCCTGGACGTTCCTGATCCCCGCCTGGACGTTGGCGGGGATTGGCTGCGGCGCTCACGTGGGAGCGTTGAGAGGTGAGTTTTTTGGGGTTTCTGGGGGGTTTCACACAGCGGGGCACCCCCGATCGGGGTGCCCCGCCGAAGTGGACCAAAACCCAGGATAGTCAAAATCCTGGGTGTTGGTCCACTTTAATAAGCGAAGGCCGCCATCTTGGTACACCCAAACATCTCGCGTGTTCACATGCTAACGTTGAATGTTTTGCCGCCATCTTGCTGCACCCAAAAAAGAAAGAAAGAAGGAACGACGCAGAATGAAAGAAGAGAAGAAAGTATGACGCGAAAAGAATGAGATAAAAAGAATAATAAAGAGAAGGAACAACACAGAAAAAGAGAGAAAAAATGACAAAAAAAGAATGAATAAAACAGACAATAGAATGACATAAAAGAGAATACAAGGGAAAAAGAGAACGGAAGAATGGCAGAAAAAAGAAACATTAGAAGGGAAAAAAAAGAATACAAGAAACACAAAAAGGAAAGAACGTAAGAAAGAAAAAAAAATAGCAGGATAGAATATATGAAAGAATGACCGCAAAAAAAGAAATACCCAGAGCCTGTCAGGCGCCGCCATCTTGCTGCACCCAGAAAAGAAGGAACGACACAGAAAGAAAGGCAATTCAGATTGCTGCGCATTTTTTCTAACGCCTGCCGGGGTGGGTTTTAAAAAACAAGATGGCCGCTCATGGGCTTGCAGGCCGCCTGCAAACAGGAAGTGGTGCTGGACTTCCTGTACCTGTGCATTTCAGTTATGTCAGTTGGGAAAGGAAGCTCCAAAATGGCCGCTGCCCTTCTCTTCCAACTGCGCCGGGCTGCTGGTTTGGTTTAAGCGGCGGCCGCCATCTTGCTACACCCAAAGTCATTTTGACGCCGTCTTGCGTCACGATCGCAGGCTGTGGATGCGAGAGCCGCCATTTTGGTTCACCCAAACCATCCTGGTCACATGAATGTTATGGCGCCATCTTCCTACACCCAAGATGAAGTTTTACTATTTATCCGATTTACCCGATGACACAGATGTAACGCGCAACGTTTCCTGGCAGATGAAATCATCCGAAGGAATAAAACGGACAATACGACAACAACAAAATAAAATAAAAAAAGAAAGAAATGAGAGAAAATAAATAATCCAATACCCGTCTGGTTAATGAGGTGACCGCGTTTTGGCTAGAGCCGGGAAGGGTTAGCGCACGTTGCCTGTGACTTCCTGTGACAGGAAGTCCTGTGCTGGTGACACCCATGGCATTTCCTGTTTGGTCACTGAAGGCCTAAACTGAGGGTCAGGGACTGGCAGCGGCTTCTGCCCCCCCCGGCCAACCCATAACTCCCAGCGCTACCCATCCCTCCCACCTCTCATCCATCCCTATATCATCCAGCTCCTCCCATCCATCCATTCCTTCCCCCTCTCCTCCCCTCTCCTCCCATCCCTCCTCCTCTGCTCTCTGCTCCTTCAATCCATTCATCTCTATTTCATCCCTCCCATCTCCTCCTATTTATCCATGCATCCCATTCTACCATCCATCCACCACTCCCTCCCAGCACTGCCTATCCATCTATGCATCCACCCCCTCTCAACCAACCAACCATCCCTCCCAGCTCCTCCCATCCACCCTCATCCTCCCTCTCCATCCATCCCTCCCATCTCCTCTCATCCATCCACACCCTCATCCCATCCATCCATTCACCCCGTTCTTCATCCATCCATTCATCCCTCCTTTCCCATCCCTCCCCTCTCCTCCTAGATCCTTACATCCATCCCTCCCCCTCTCCTCCCAAGTCCTCCCCTTTTCATCCCGTCCATCCGTCCCTTCCAGCTCCTTCTATCCATCTAGCCCCCTTATCCCATCCATCCCTCCCCTTCTCCCAGCACCCCCTATTCATTCCTCTCCCTGCAGTTTTGCCCATCCATCTGCTCCTCCCATCCATCCATCCATCCTCCCAGCTCCTCCCATCCACCCATCCATCTCTCATCCCATCCATCCATCCCTCCCTCCCTCTCTCCTCCCAGCTCATCCTATCCAGCACCTCCCATCCATCCATCTCCTGCTCCCAGCTCCTCCCATCCATTCACCCCTCCCCTCTCCTCCCACCTGCTCCTATTCATTCCTCTCTCCTAAGTTCTGCCTTCCATCTGCTCCTCCCTCCCAGCCCCTCCTATCCATCCATTCATCCAGCTCCTCCCATCCATCCATTCATCCAGCTCCTCCCATTCTCCCATCCATCCATCCAGCTCCTCCCATCCATCCATCCAGCTCCTCCCATCCATCTAGCTCCTCCTATTCTCCCATCCATCCAGCTTCTCCTATCCATCCAGCTCCTCCCATCCATCCATTCATCCAGCTCCTCCCATTCATCCAGCTCCTCCCATCCATTCAGCTCCTCCCATCCATCCATCCAGCTCCTCCCATTCTCCCATCCATCCATCCAGCTCCTCCCATCCATCCATCCAGCTCCTCCCATCCATCTAGCTCCTCCTATTCTCCCATCCATCCAGCTTCTCCTATCCATCCAGCTCCTCCCATCCATCCATTCATCCAGCTCCTCCCATTCATCCAGCTCCTCCCATCCATTCAGCTCCTCCCATCCATCCATCCAGCTCCTCCCATCCATCCAGGCCTCCCAGCGCGCCCAGCCATCCATCCCTCCCCCCATGTCATCCCATCCATCCCTCTGGGGGAGGAAATTTGGCCCGGGCGTGGCCTGGGTGTGGTGAGGGGTGTGGCTTAATTTTTAAATGATCTCTGTCGCTGTATCCCAGTTGCTATGGTAACACGTCTCTTTCTCTTGTCGGTTAGTAACTGCCTGTTCCGTGCGTTAGGCGACCAGCTGGAGGGTCACAGCCGCCACCACCTGAAGCATCGGAGGAGACGGCGCACTACATGGTCCAGCACCGCCACGACTTCGAGCCCTTCGTGGAGGACGACGTCCCCTTCGACAGACACGGTGAGGGGAGGGGGGGGACCGTGCGGGGTCCGGGTGTTGCCGCGGCGATGACAGTGTGTAACTGCCTCTATTCTAAGTATGTCACAC
>CM051242.1:195703134-195738134 GCA_027917425.1 Gastrophryne carolinensis
TCTCTCTCTCCTCTCTCTCTCTCCTCTTCTCTCTCTCTCTCTCCTTCTCTCTCCTCTCTCTCTCTCTTCCTTCTCGGCTCTCTCTCTCTCTCTTCTCTCTCCTTCTCTCTCTCTCTCTCTCTCTCTCTCCTCTCTCTTCTCTCTCTCTCTCTCTCTCTCTCTCTCTCTCTCTCTCTCTCCTTCTCTCTCTCTCTCTCTCTCTCCTTCTCTCTCCTTCTCTCTCTCTCTCCTTCTCTCTCCTTCTCTCTCTCTCTCTCTCTCTCTCCTTCTCTCTCCTTCTCCTCTCTCTCTCTCTCTCTCTCTCTCTCTCTCTCTCCTTCTCTCTCTCTCTCTCTCTCTCTCCTTCTCTCTCTCTCTCTCTCTCCTTTTCTCTCTCTCTCTCTCTCTCTCCTTTTCTCTCTCTCTCCTTCTCTCTCTCCTCCTTTTCTCTCTCTCTCCTTCTCTCTCTCTCTCTCTCTCTCCTTCTCTCTCTCTCTCTCTCCTCTCTCTCTCTCTCTCTCTCTCTCCTCTCCTTCTCTCTCTCTCTCTCTCTCTCTCCTTCTCTCTCTCTCTCCTTCTCTCTCTCTCCTTCTCTCCTTCTCTCTCTCTCTCATTCTCTCTCTCTCTCTTTGCAGATTCGGGGGTCGGAGCAGGTTGGGGCACGGGAGCTGCACATCGCGTATCGCTATGGCGAGCACTACGACAGCGTGCGCCGCATCAACGACAACACCGAGGCTCCCGCCAACCTGCAGACTGAGGTGACCCCGCCCCCTCTGACCAACGCCCCTCCCCCTGGAGGCTGTAAGGCTTATATAGGGGGCATCCCGAATTGTGGGAGGGGCTGAGTGAGTGCCAACGCCCCTCCCCCTGGAGGCTGTAAGGCTTATATAGGGGGCATCCCGAATTGTGGGAGGGGCTGAGTGCCAACGCCCCTCCCCCTGGAGGCTGTAAGGCTTTTATAGGGGGCATCCCGAATTGTGGGAGGGGCTGAGTGAGTGCCAACGCCCCTCCCCCTGGAGTCTGTAAGGCTTTTATAGGGGGCATCCCGAATTGTGGGAGGGGCAGAGTGAGTGCCAACGCCCCTCCCCCCTGGAGGCTGTAAGGCTTTTATAGGGGGCATCCCGAATTGTGGGAGGGGCTGAGTGAGTGCCAACACCCCTCCCCCTGGAGTCTGTAAGGCTTTTATAGGGGCATCCCGAACAGTGGGAGGGGATGAGTGAGTGCCAACGCCCCTCCCCCTGGAGTCTGTAAGGCTTTTATAGGGGGCATCCCGAATTGTGGGAGGGGCTGAGTGAGTGCCAACGCCCCTCCCCCTGGAGGCTGTAAGGCTTTTATAGGGGCATCCGAATTGTGGGAGGGGCTGAATGAGTGCCAACGCCCCTCCCCCTGGAGGCTGTAAGGCTTTTATAGGGGGCATCCCGAATTGTGGGAGGGGCTGAATGAGTGCCAACGCCCCTCCCCCATGGGTCGCTCTCCCTCCCTTCCTCCTCTTTTGGGCACCTTTCTTCTCAGGCTGCGGGCGCTTGTTTCGCGCGATGGCGTGTTTTACGCCATAGCAGCGTGGCCCTGCCCATCGAGGGACCGACTCTGGCGCCATTTTCTCAGCCCTCGTGAGGGGAGAATCCTTTCAAGACGGCCGCATGAGAGATCTCCTCCTTCCTTCCTCCTGCGCGCTCTGCAGTGGTCGGCCGACGCTGTGATCTGCCTGCCGCTACCTTGCGAGTCCCCGGTGGGCCTCCCTGCGGTCCGTGAGTCCCTCTTTTGAATTATATGGATATAGTGCATGTGCTGTGGGATCTCATGGCCTCTCCCATTGTGTTTTTAGGTGGGATCCCCTGGTCAGCCGTGAGTTGTGGTTCCTCCCGGTCTCCTACAACCCCCCCCCCCCCAGCTCCGCATTTCTCTCTGACCCTCTCTCATAAGAGGATCACATAGGAGGGACTATTTTGGGGGTCTTTACTAGGTTTGGGCCGTTAGTGCCTTGTAACCTCTATTTTTTATACCGTAATCACCATAATGGAGGCTTCTGGGGATAGTGAGCAAGGGGCCTCATCTGGGCGGGTGAAGCTCTGCCCATGTGCGGTACCAGCCCCCTGGGCGGACTCAGCACGGTTTGTATCACTTGTGCTGGGAGCGTCCTTTTGGAACATGTTAGGGCGGGCGTATCTGCCCCTAGCCCTCTTTCACCTGCGGCCTCGCCAGCGCCCCCATTGCTGCGTTCAGCCCTCAGCCAGGGGGAAGCCAGCAGGGGGTCCCGAGCCGATTTGTCGCACGGGGTGGCCAGCCTGGAGAGACAGTTATCTTGCACGGCTACGGGTAAGGCCACAAGTAAGAAGCGGCACATCGGATATTGCTGACAATGATGACGTCTAGAGTGGCGCGAGTCAGGCGGCGGCGGCCGCCCGCCGCCGGCGACAAGGTAAGTGGATTTGGGGTGTTTGGGGGGGGGGTTTCACCCCGCGGGACATCCCGATCTCGGATGTCCCGCGGTGTGGGAGGTGATCGGCCCGGGAATCTTATAGATTTCCGGGCCAATCACCCCTGGGTGTTGGTCCTCTTTAAGAACTCCGCTTCCTCAGGGAATCGGTCGGTTGGTTATGACAGCGACCCTGGTTCCTCCTCGGATGAGGATATGTGGCTCCCTGACGACACAGAAAAATTACTGTCTTCTGTGTTTGAGACCCTGCATATTGTCCCTCCTAAAGCGGCTAAGAGGAAGCAGGGGGATTTATTCCGGCCTGAGAGACAGAGGCTTGTCTTCCCTGAGCAGGCCCACTTTTCCAATATGGTGTTTAAAGAATGGGAAAGGCCTAATAAATTGCCATCGGTGCCTAAGAGTCTGGACAGGCGGTACCCCTTCCCTGTGGAGCTGATCAGCCTCTGGTCTCATCCCCCCGAGGTGGATGCCCCTGTCTCGGGGTTATCCAACACTACGGTTATGCCATCACCTGACACTGCTTCCTTGCGCGATCCCGCTGACAGGCGCATGGATCAGCTGGCTTGTCGTGGCTTTCACTTTTGTGGACTTTGGCCATCAGGAAGAAGGTGAGGCGCCTTGTCGATATGACCAAATCTCGCAAGCGGGCGGAGGAGTATAAGAACTCAAGCCTGTGTGGATTTTATTGCTTTTGTAGTTTCGGCCATGGACGATAGTGTCCGACTTGGCGTCGCTCTGGCTGCGGCAGTGGTCGGCGGATGCTGAGGCCAAGAAGTCGCTCACTAGTATCCCCTTCCTGGGACTCAGGTTATTTGGGAAGCGGCTGGACCTTCTGGCCAAGGATGCAAGACTCCCTCTCGGCGGAAACCTGCGCGTCCCTTTCGGGGTTCCTCTGCCTATCGCTCCTTTCGAGGAGGAAGAGGCTCTTCATTTTCAGGTGGCCGCAGATCTTCCTGGGGGCGAGGTAGGTCCCGCGGTCGATCCAATCTCTCCTGGGACCTAATTCCAAACCCCCGGCCAAGCCCTCTCAGGCATGAGGAGGTGCCCTCACCCATCCGGGTGGGGGGACGGCTGCTGCTTTTTTTTCTCACATATGGAGACAGAACGTCTCGGATCGGTGGACTCAGGAGGTGGTGTCCCCTGGGTACAAAATAAAGCTGGCAGTCTGGCCGCCCTCAAGATTTCTTCGGTCGCAGGTTTCCCGGAACGCTTTAATGGCGCAGGGCCTGAAGGGAGCCGTTCAGAGCCTTCTGCTATCAGGCGTGATTTGTCCCATGCCTCGCCAGGAACGGGGGCGAGGTTTCTACTCCAATCTGTTCACGGTGCCCAAGAAGGACGGAACGCTGCGACCCATCTTGGATCCCAAAGGGCCTCAACAGGTTTGTCAGAGTCAGACATTTCCGCATGGAGACCTTACGGTCCGCGGTGAGCTTGCTTCGGCCCGGCTACTTCATGACCAAAGTGGACATCAAGGATGCTTATCTGCACATCCCGATCTTTTAGGGGCATCAGAAGTTCCTGAGGTTTGCGCTGGAGATCGGCATTACCAGTTTGTGGCACTGCTATTCGGGATAGCCTCAGCCCCCCGTGTGTTCACCAAGGTGCTGGCAGGCATCATGGCCATACTGAGGAGCCGGGGCATTCGTGTTCTTCCTTATCTGGACGATTTGCTGATTGCGGCTCAGTCCCTTCAGCAGGCCGAGAGTGACACCCGGACGGTGTTATCCACCCTTGAGGATTTTGGATTGGTAATCAGTTACCCCAAGTCTTCTATCACTCCCTCAATAGTGAGGTCCTTCCTGGGCATGACGTTGGACACCTCTAAGGTCAAGGTTTTCCCTCGCCCAGCAGAAGGTGGAGGGCCTTGCTGGCTTGTCAGCGACCATCGTTCCGTCTGGGGATGAAACTGGTGGGCCTCATGGTGTCCTGCTTCGAGGCAGTTCCCTTCGCCCAGTTCCACATGAGACCTCTTCAAATGAATCTGTTGACCGGTTGGGACTGACGCAGGAGTCCCTGGATCAGGAATTTTCACTGTCCCCCTTGGTCAGACAGTCCCTCTTGTGGTGGTTGGACTCCAGAAATCTGTTGATGGGCAAGTCCTTTCTGACTCCTCGGTGGGAGATAGTTACCACGGAAGCCAGTCTGACCGGCTGGGGGGGGTTTTGGCATACGCCGAAGTGCCAGGGTCAGTGGGGGCCACAGGAGGCCCACTTACCTATCAATCTCCTGGAGCTGAGGCTATTCGGTTGGTACTTCTTCAATTGACTCCTTATCTAAGGGGTCGTGCTGTCCAGGTCTACTCGGACAATCAGACGGCTGTCACCTACATCAATCACCAGGGCGGGACTCGGAGCAAGCGAGCCCTTCAGGAAGTGTCCCAGATCCTGACTTGGGTGGAGGAGAATGTTCCCTGCATCTCGGCGGTTTACATCCCCGGGGTAGAGAACCAGGAGTCAGACTCCCTGAGCAGGGGGACTTCTCGTCTTGGGGAGTGGTCTCTCAGCACGCTCTGTGTCTCGGCTGGGGTCAGCCGGAGGTGGACCTGTTCGCTTACAGACACAATCACATGCTTCCAAGGTTCGTCTCCCTGTCAAGAGATCCTCTGGCCTTCGCCACAGACACTCCGTGGACGTAGTTCAGGCTCCTTTATGCATTCCCTCCGTTTCCACTCCTGGGCCGAGTGATGCGTAAGATAGCCTAGGAGGGGGTGCCAACCATTTTGGTGGCTCCTCGTTGGCCGCAGCGGAGTTGGTTCGCGGATGTGGTTCAGATGTCTGTCGGTCGTTACATCATGCCCGACGACCCAGGGCTTCTCACTCAGGGATCGCTGCTGCACCCCAATTTACAGACGCTGGCTTTGACTGCCTGGCTATTGAAACCTCAATCCTAACGGAGAAGGGCCTGTCGGCCACGGTTGTTCAGACCATGATTCAGGCACGGAAGAAGTTTTCTTCCATGATTTACTACAGGGTTTGGCATGCCTACATTGCTTGGTGTGAACTCATGAGTTTTCCTTGTCGCACTTTTTCTATATCTAGGATTTTGGAATTTTACAACACGGCTTAGACCTGGGTCTCCAGTTGAGCACCCTCAAGGGTCAGGTCTCTGCTTCGACCATCTTTTTCCAAAGATCCTTTGCCAAACTGATCAGGACTTTTTTCCAAGGAGTTACCCATGAACGTCCACCGCATAAGCCTGTATTACCAGTGTGGGATTTGAATTTGGTACTTTCTGCTCTCCAGGGTCCTCCCTTTGAGCCTTTGTGCGATGCTGCATTGTCTAAAGGTGGTCTTTTTGGTTGCCATCACCTCGGTGCGCCCGGTGTCAGAACTGGCCGCTCTTTGTATGAAGCCTTCCTACTTTGAGAGGCATAAGGATAAGGTAGTTATTCTAAGTATGTCACACACCCCGCTTCAGAACATTCATTACATGTGGGTAACATGAGCTGAAGAGGCGAATCTGCAGAGATGATAGGAAAAAGCGAAGCCCCTCCCAGTCCTATAAATACCTGGGACCTCCCACTCATTACCCAGTCTTTCATCTCTGCAGACGGCGAGCAAGTCAGAAGATGATGTCTCCTCCTTGCATGGGGGAGTTTTAGGTAGCCGGGTGAACTCCCGGCCATTTACTTATCTATTCCCGTCAGACCCTTTTTTATTTATAATATAATTGCCTCCTCAGCTGTGGCTGTTGGTCTGAGCGACGGTATTTCAGCACCTTGGGTGCCCAGGAGCAAAGCTCCTCCGTGAGACCCTATACAAAGGGTAGGCGGCATACCGGGTTGGTGACCCCGGTTTGGGATGCCCTGTCCCTTAAAAAAAAAAAATTTTAATATACATGAGTGGCCATTCTAAATCCCCCCTTTTCCTTAGCAGGGATGGGTTATGAAATAGGGGATCTAGGGCCGCCTGATCCAGCGCTGTGGCTAGTGCAATACCGGCTGCAACGCTGGAAATAGAGATATACTTTAAAACTCTGACTGTTGTTTAGAGGAGAATTCTGTGAGGTATAAGTTTTACCTCACGCATTTGAGTTGATGGGGGGCGGGGCCGTTCTTCTGTGCGAGACCGACATTCGCCTCTCATTGCATTAGCCCAGGCTTGGAAGGGTAAAGAACAGTGTGTGTAGGACAGGAGACTGTTTTAGTGTTTTTTCTTTTCATTGGCGCCGCGGTTTTTTAATCACCGCGGCGCTGACATTTGCGCGCCTTTTTTTCATGAGGGATACTGTTCCCTCATGATGCTGAAGGGAGGGGGCGGAGCCGCTGTTGCAGCGCGTCGCCGCGGCCCACCCCCCTTCTACCTCCGCTGCCGCTGAGGAATCTCGCTTCCTCGGGCCGGTGGTGTCTGACGTCACGAGAGCGGGGCGCGCTGACCATGCCCCCTTCTCCTCTCACATCTTCACTCATCTTCCCTTCACACCGCGAGCTGCGGCGTCTTAAAGCGGTTACGTGAGTGGCCCGTTGGCGCCTTCTTTTTCATTTCTCATTCATTTTTCATTCTGTACTTTTCAATTTGGTTGAGACACATGGTTTTTCTGTGTTTTTCAGGCGGACCCACAGTGGCATTTAGGGGGTCCTTTCCTAGTCCTATAGCTCCTGGGTCATTTAGCTTTCAATTTTTAAATCCTCCCACTTGGGACATTAAAAGGGCATCCCGGGTCGCTTATTAGCGTAATTCCCTCGGGCATAACGTACTGCTACAAGTTCACCTTATGGAGGCATCCCAGGATACCGGGCTTCCCTCGGGACAGTCCCGGAAGTGCATGGGATGTGGGGTATCCCTTACAGGGGATGACTTATTTCTTTGTGTATCATGTGCACAGCAGACTATTACACGGCAAACCGAACCTCAGGCTTCTGGTTCAGCGCCGCCACCATCTTCCCCGCCTCCTCCCATATTGACACGTGCCCCATGTGACTTATTCATGGGTGGGCAATTACAATCTGATGTGTGTGCCAGATTGGCCAGTATTAAAAAATTTATTTCAACCACGGTTACCAAAAAGACACCGTCTAGAGAAAGCATCTGTCCCCGGTCACCCCGGTATTTGAATATGATGCGGGAGATGGTTTGGATTGGTCGGATTACCCTCCACTAGAAGATGGGGAGTTGTTTGAGAATTCTGATCTGTCAGATGATCAGCAATTTGTTGACGTTGATTACGAGAGGGGATCTGGGGGTTCTTTGGATACCCCCAATGTCCTGACTCAATTGTTTGAGGTTCTGGCGATTTCCACCCCTGAGTGCACTTCTCCTCAACAGGGGGAGTTCTATGAGGAATCCCAACCGCGTTTGGAATTTCCTAATCAGAAGCATTTTGATAATATTATTTCCAGGGAGTGGGTAAGGCCGGCTCGGCTTCCAGGTATCCCTCAGAGTTGGGATAAAAGATATCCTTTTCCCGCGGACACGGTTAAGCGTTGGGCGTTTCCTCCAGAGGTGGATGCACTAATTTTAGGTTTATCCAATTCAGCTTTATTTAATAATCCTGATTGTTCTTCTCTCAAAGATGGCGAGGATAAACGCATTGATCAGATAGCTAGTCATGGCTTTGCCAATGTTGGGGCGGCCATTCGACCTGTTTGCGCTTCATCGCTGTTGGCGGTGGCTGCTAGAAAGGTATTTAAGGACTTACTAGCCTCCTCCGGTTTGAACCCGGACAGCGAGGAATTTCTGGGACTAAAACGTTGTGAATTGTTTTTGTCCTTTATAGTGACCGCCTTGGACGATTCTTTGATGATGTGTAGCAGAGCTTCTGCTTTGATGGTGACTATTAGACGTTCGGTTTGGCTTCGTCAGTGGGCAGCTGAAGAAATCACTTACGTCTCTACCTTTCATGGGGTTAAGACTTTTTGGTGAAAAATTGGATTCAATGGCCAAGGGGGGCAAGTTGCCTCAGCGTAAGAAGCAACGACGCCCTTTTCGGGGGGTGGTTTCTTTCACCCCTTCCTTTCGAGGTTCTAGAGGGGGAAGAGGTTTCCCCTTTCCCCCCACATGAGGAGATTACTGGAGTAGGGGCAGAGGTCGTGCCCGTTCAGGATTCAATTGGGTCTCTAAGCCCAAACCCACTACCAAGCCAGCTCAGCAATGAGGGGGCGCCCTCACCCGTGCGGGTGGGGGGACGGTTGAGACATTTTTCCCGAATCTGGAATCAGGAGTTTTTCCGACAGCTGGATCCGGGAAGTGGTGTCTTCCGGCTACAAGCTGGAGTTCGAATCCCACCCCCCGCCGCGGTTCTTCAGATCTCGGATGCTCACGGACGCACTGGCCACACAGAACCTCCGGGAGGCGGTTGCAAGCCTTCTGGAAATGATGGTCATTTCCCCAGTGCCCCCATCGGACCGTGGTCAGGGTTTTTACTCAAACCTGTTCACGATCCCCAAAAAGGACGGCTCTATCCGGCCCATCCTGGATCTGAAGATTCTCAACAAGTTTATCAGGCTGCGAAAGTTTCGCATGGAAACACTGCGTTCAGCTATTCAATCTCTTCGTCAAGGGGATTTCATGACGTCTGTAGACATCAAGGACGCTTATCTTCATGTCCCAATTTTTCCTGCGCACCAGAGATTTCTCAGGTTCGTGGTGGAGGATCGGCATTTTCAGTTCGTAGCTCTTTCCTTCGGTCTCACCTCAGCTCCAAGGGTTTTCACCAAGGTGCTTGCTGGGGTGATAGCTCTTCTAAGAGTGCAGGGAATTCGGATTGTGCCATATCTGGACGATCTCCTCATCATGGCATCGTCATTCAGTCAAGCGGAATTGGACACCGGGACGGTAATTTTCACGCTGGAAAGGTTAGGATGGGTCATCAACTACCCCAAGTCCTCCCTGCACCCGTCCAGGGCGATATCCTTTCTGGGAATGTCTCTGGATACGGATCAGGCCAGAGTGTTGTCCCTTCCTCATCCGTCCATTTGACTTGGAATGAGACTGGTAGGATTGATGGTGGCTTCATTCGAAGCGGTTCCTTTTGCTCAGTTTCACACAAGGACGCTACAGCTCCATCTGCTGGCTGTCTGGGTCAGGGATCCACAGTCGCTGGATCATCCTTTTCTGATGTCTTCCCGAGTTCGCCGCTCGCTCCGGTGGTGGCTGAACTCCGCCAACCTTGTCAAGGGCAGATCTTTTCAGACTCCTCGATGGGAGGTGGTCACCACAGATGCCAGCCTTTCAGGATGGGGGGGCTTCTGGAAGGATCTGCAATTTCAGGGGTTGTGGGGGCCCCTGGAAGCCCACGATCCTATTAATGTTCTGGAATTGAGGGCCATCAGGATGGTTCTCTCTCATTTGACTCATCAATTGAAGGGTGTGCCGGTTCAGATCCGGTCGGACAATCGGACGGCGGTTGCCTACATTAATCACCAGGGAGGGACTCGCAGCAGGAGTGCCCTCAGGGAGGTGTCTCTGATTCTGGACTGGGCGGAGAGTCACGTCCCGTGCATCTCGGCGGTCTACATTCCGGGAGTGGAGAACACGGAGGCGGACTCGATGAGCAGGCTGTCAGTCCGCAAGGGGGAATGGTCTCTCAGTCCCAAGGTCTTTCACTCAATATGTCTCAGATGGGGGTCTCCGAGAGTGGATCTCTTTGCCTCCCTTCACAACCGCAAACTTCCGGTGTTGGTGTCTCTGGCGAAGGACCCTCTGGCCTTCGCAACGGATGCCATGTCTCTGAATTGGAGGGATCTGGGGTTTCTGTACCTGTTCCCTCCGTTTCCCATGGTGGCCAGAGTGGTGCGCAAACTGACGCTGGAAGGAGCGTCAGCAATTCTGGTGGCCCCAAGGTGGCCAAGACAGGTTTGGTTCGCAGACGTGGTAAGGTTGGCAGAAGATCAGTTCGCTCTGCCTCTGCTGCCAGACCTGCTCACACAGGGCCATCTACGTTACCCCAATTTACCAATGTTGGCTTTGACGGCGTGGCTGCTGAAATCTCCATTTTGAAGGAGGAGGGTCTTTCTGACGCCGTTATTCGGACTCTTATTAGTGCTAGGAAGAAGTCCTCTTCCTCTGTTTACTATAGGACCTGGAGGTCTTATATTGATTGGTGTGAGACTAGGAGTTTACCTTGTAGGGAATTTTCTATTTCTAAGATTCTAGAATTCCTGCAGCATGGGTTGGATTTAGGACTCCAACTCAGTACTCTAAAAGGGCAGGTATCTGCTCTGGTGGTGTTCTTCCAAACATCTTTTGCTCTCAATCCGCTAGTTAAGACTTTTTTCCAGGGAGTTTCGCATGTGCGGCTGCCTAGAAAGCCTCTAATTCCGGTTTGGGATTTGAATTTGGTTCTGTCTGCTCTTCAGGACCCTCCTTTCGAGCCTTTGCATGATATTGCTTTATCTTCCCTTACGCAGAAGGTGGCTTTCTTGGTAGCTATCACCTCGGTTAGGCGTGTCTCTGAGTTGGCGGCTCTGTCCATTCAAGCTCCATATTTTGAAAGGCATCAAGACAAGGTGGTTTTCCGTTTCAAGACGGATTTTCTGCATAAGGTGGTTTCTGCCTTTCATTTGAATCAGGATATTGTTCTACCCTCTCTGTGTCCTCATCCCAGCAATGACAAGGAGAGGGCTCTGCATTCCTTGGATGTAGTTCGCGCGGTGAAGTACTATTTGGTGGTAACTTCTGCTTTTCGCAAGACTGATGCTTTCTTTGTAGTGCCATCTGGGCCGAAGAAAGGTTTGGCTCCCGCTAAGTCTTCCATTAGTAAGTGGATTCGTCAGGCCATTGTTGGGGCCTATTCTGCCAAGGGGAGGAATCCCCCTTTTTCGTGTTACTGCTCACTCTACTCGTGCGGTTGGGGCTTCCTGGGCTTTCCAGCATCAGGCCTCGGTTGAGCAAGTTTGTAAGGCTGCTACTTGGTCTTCTGTTCACACTTTTTCCAAGTTTTACAAGGTTGATGTGCGGGCTTCAGCGGATGCTGTTTTTGGCCGCAAAGTTCTGCAGGCTGCAGTGGTTTAAGTTGTGCATTGTTGCCTTGTTTCGGATCCCCGCCCTTTATGGACACTGCTATTGGATGTCCCACATGTAATGAATGTTCTGAAGCGGGGTGTGTGACATACTTAGAATAATACCATTTTGTGAATACTCACCTTGTAAAATGGGTATTATAAGTATGTCACACACCCCACTTCACCCCGCCCTTTTTCTTGGTTTTCTGGATCCTTCATATAGTGAACTTTGCCTTGTTATGAATTATATTTGGCTCTTCCTGGTCCCTTACCTTACTGCTTTCTTGATACTGGGTAATGAGTGGGAGGTCCCAGGTATTTATGGACTGGGAGGGGCTTCGCTTTTTCCTATCATCTCTGCAGATTCGCCTCTTCAGCTCATGTTACCCACATGTAATGAATGTTCTGAAGCGGGGTGTGTGACATACTTATAATACCCATTTTACAAGGTGAGTATTCACAAAATGGTATTTTTCGCTTTAGACCTGATTTTTCACCTAAGGTCGTTTCTCCCTTTTATCTTAATGAGGAAGTTGTTTTGCCTTCTGTGCCTGGAACCGTCTAACTCTGAGAGGACCCTCCATGCCTTTGATGTGGTCAGAGCCATTAAGTATTACCTGGTTGCGACTGAATCCTTCAGAAAGTGGGATTCTCTTTGTTCTCACTGAAGGTTCTAGAAAGGGTTTGCCTCCGGCCAAGTCCACTCTCAGCAAGTGGATTAGACAGGCGGTGGTGCAAGCTTACTCTGCCCAGGGGAAGGAACCCCCTTTTCGTGTTACTGCTCGTTCCACTCGTGCTATTGGTGCCTCTTTGGCTTTTCAGCACCAGGCCTCTGTTGAACAAGTTTGCAAGGCCGCTACTTGGTCTTCGGTCATACCTTTACTAAGGTTGATGTTAAGGCCTCAGCTGACGCTGCTATTTTTCGAAAGGTGCTTCAGGCGGTAGTGAAATGAACTACATGCTGTTCCGTTCTGGGGATCCCGCCCTAATGGACACTGCTTTTGGATGTCCCACACGTATATGGATTGGGACAGCCCGGACCGGACATAGGGAAAAATACAATTTTGTGAGTACTCGCCTGTAGAATTGGTTTTGCCTGGGCCGTCCCACCCCGCCCTGGGTTCATTTCCTCTCGTTGTCCTTAATTTTTTGTTGGAGTTATTATGTTTTCTTGGTCTCATTTACTGCTTTTTGACATTCTGGGAGTTCTATGGAGACGGCTCTTTTTATAGGGGGCCGGCAGGAGTTACAGCTCTGGATCTTGCAGTACCTGGTGGCGGACTACCCACACGTATATGGATTGGGACGGCCCGGACTGGACACAGGCCAAACCAATTCTACAGGTGAGTACTCACAGAATTGTATTGTTTTTTTCCTTTTTCTATCGCCGCATTATTTATACACACGTTAGAAGCTATTGTGCGGCGATTTCATTATTTATCTTTTTTTATGCAAATTTTCGCGATAGTGCTCCTTTAACGTCCTGTCTGGGTGTAGCGGCGCTTTGAAGTGGGTGAAGGGTTCTAAAACTCCAGGGCCGGCAGTAACTAGAGGATCTGCTTACCTTCTCCCGCGGGTAAGGTGTGTAAAGGATCCGCATCCCAAAACCCGGGATGGTGAAACCCCCCCCCCCCACCCGTGTCTTTGGTACGAATGACTTAACAGCGATGCATGCTGGGTAGCTGCGGGGGCGCGCCTTCTCATGGTCCCCTTTAACCTCATCTTTTAACCGCATCTTTTTCAGACGCTCTCCAAGAACGACGCCAACGACCGGAGGACAGGGAAGCCGAGGCCGGCGGCGGCGGGGGAGCGGCAGGGGGGCGCCGTGCAGAGGGTGCAGAGCGCCACCGGCTGTGAGGTGAGGGAGCCCGTCGCTTAGCGGCTTAAAGCAGACCAAAACCTACCCTCCGACAGCCCTGGAATCTTAGACTTTAGGGCCTCTAGATTGCCTCACTTTATGCACTTACCTTCTTACCCAATACCCCTGCTTTTGTAGAGTCTCAAATCGGGATGCCCCCGGGGCAATGTCCAAGATCCGGGATAGTGAAGATGCCTGGTTTTGGTCCACTTTATGCAACCGCTGGCATAGAGTCTAGGGCTGGCAGTCTGCGAGGCGTCCCGATTTGCTGCATTTCGTACAGTGGGAGTCCTAAATGGGGAAGCCCACTGGGGCAAGTACCAAAATCCGGGGTAATGAAAATGCTTGCTTTTGGTCCACTTTATGAGGAGCAACCACCAGCATGGAGTCTAGGGCTGGTGGGCTGTGGGGCATCCCGATTCGGCTTACCTGCTGTGTTTCATACATCTGGAATCCCTAATCGGGTTGCCCCTAGGCCGGTAGGCTGTGGGGCATTCCGATTTGGCTTACTCGAAGTGTGAAAACCCCTGCGTTTCGTACGAATCGGGATGCCCACTGGGACAAGGATTAAGATCGGGGATAGTTAGAAATGCCTGGTTTTGGTCCTCTTTAAAAAGAGCAAACATCAGCATAGAGTCTAGGGCTGGCAGTCTGCGGGGCATCCCGATTTGGCTGTGTGAAAACCCCTACGTTTCATACAAATCGGGATGCCCACTGGGTCAAGGATTAAGATCGGGGAAAGTGAAAATGCCTGGTTTTGGTCCTCTTTATGCCAGTGGTTGCACCTCTCTTGGAGTCTAGGGCTGGTAGGCTGTGGGGCATCCTGATTTGGCATGGCTGCTGCGTTTCTTACCGCAGGAGGCCCAAATCGGGATGCAAGGGTATTTCTTCCACTTTAAAGCGGACCAAAACCCTAGATTTTTCCTATCCCGGGTTTGGGTCCGTCCTCCCTGAGGCATCCTGCTATGGGACGCCCCGGCGCATGTGCAGCCGGGCGGGAGCTCCTCCTTAAAGTGTCGAGTGCCCACCAACGCTTACCACTTCCTCATTCGTTGCATGGCTGCCAGGTCACATGACCGCTCAGGGTTGAACGGTCGGTGTGGGTCACATTACTGGCTGCCGCACACCAGCCAATGAGGAAGTGGCAGTGATGTGACTTTAGTTCCTCTGCTGTCCCGGCAGGACGTGCAGCTCATCCTGCAGAGCCTGGAGGCCGAGAGCTACAACATCCAGTCCACCATCCAGGTCATCCTGCAGATCGAGGAGCTGCGGCACGTTGGTAAGCCCCTCCTCCCCTGCATAGATCGGTAAGCCCCTCCCCTTCTACATAGACTGGTAAGCCCCTCCCCTTCTGTGTCGGTTGGTCGGTAAGCCCCTCCCCTTCTCCTGCGTCGGTCGGTAAGCCCCTCCCCTTCTCCTGCGTCGGTCGGTAAGCCCCTCCCCTTCTCCTGCGTCGGCCGGTAAGCCCCTCCCCTTCTCATGTGTCGGCCGGTAAGCCCCTCCCCTTCTCCTGTGTCGGTCGGTAAGCCCCTCCCCTTCTCCTGCGTCGGCCGGTAAGCCCCTCCCCTTTGCTGCTTTTTTTTTTTTTTTACCTTTATTACATTCCGGCTTTTTGTATAACTGCTTTTAAACACTGGAGGTCTATGGGTGATTCCGGTTTTTATATGGGGCCGGGAGGAGCCACAAATCTTCTGCAGTACACTGCGCCTCCTTGTTGCGGAATACCCAGATGTAAGGACTACATGAAACGGGCCGTGCTGTGCATAGAGAAAAACAATTCTACAGGTGAGTACTCACAGAATTGTATTTTTTCTGGCAGAGCTCGTCATCACAGTCACAAATGCTTCAAGGCAATCGCACTGCAGCCGCCCCGCGTTGGGCGCCAAGTGCCGCAGGACACACGACCAAGGCATAGACAGAAAGTCTTACCTCATGGGTTAATCAGGCCGGGCTGGTGCGTGTCATATCTGGCTGGCAGAGCTCGTTATCGCAGTCACAAATGCTTCAAGGAAATCAAGGAAATCGCACTACAGCCGCCCCACGTTGGGCGCCAAAACTGATAAGGAAACCGTGGGCAGACCCCTTTTGCTCTCTATGGTTCAGAGAGATTTCTCTGGTTTCGTTCGGTCTTCCAAAATAACCTAAGGGAGTGAAATATACGCGTAACGAAGGACACAGACATAACAGTATGTGCTCAATGTTACACGGGAAAGCGCGTTCTGCTCGCTCCACCCAGCAACACTTTTTTTATATCGAAGTAGGAAAACACAGCACACGTCATCTATTGGATATCATCATATAAGGAGAAATCTAATTACTGGCTCAATGATTGGCCATTCCAGCCACAGATCATATTCTTAGGAATGTTAGTGAGGCCTGGGGGGCCGGACATAATAAGGTGTTGTCCAGCTAATTACTGGCTCAGTGATTGGTCACTCCAGCCACAGATCATATTCTTAGGAATGTTAGTGATGCCTGGGGGGCCGGACATAATAAGGCATTGTCCGGCTCCCCAGCACCATCTTGTTCACAGTAATAATACCATTTTGAGAATACTCACCTGTAAAATGGGTATTATAAGTATGTCACACACCCCGCTTCAAACATTAATTCTTACACTTGGGTATACCCACCTCCAGGTGGCGATCTTGCAGAGAAGTCCTGAAAAACGAGCCCCTCCTGGTCCATACATACCTGGTACCTCCCACTTATTCCCCAGTATTCAAACAGCAGTAAAGACAAGGTACCAGGAAAAAAACATTGGTAACCCTCAACCGTAAACAAAGCTTCACCATATAAAGAACCAGGATACCAAAAAGGGCGGGTGAAGTGGGGTGTGTGACATACTTATAATATCCATTTTACAGGTGAGTATTCACAAAATAGTATTATTCTAAGTATGTCACACACCCCGCTTCAAACATTAATTCTTACACTTGGGACATCCAAAAGCAGTGTCCAGAAAGGGCGGGTATCCAACAAGGCCATAATGCAAAACTCAAACCACTGCAGCCTGCAGAACCTTGCGGCCAAACACAGCATCCGCTGAAGCCCGCACATCAACCTTGTAAAAAACTTGGAAAAAGTGTGAACAGAAGACCAAGTAGCAGCCTTACAAACTTGCTCAACAGAAGCCTAGTGCTGAAAAGCCCAAGACGCTCCAACAGCACGAGTAGAGTGAGCAGTGATACGAAAAGGAGGAGCCTTCCCCTTGGCAGAATAGGCCCCAACAACCGCCTGGCGAATCCACTTGCTAATAGAAGACTTAGCCGGAGCCAAGCCCTTCCTATCCTTCCTAGGCCCGCATGGCACCACGAAAAAGGCATCAGTCTTACGAAAAGGAGATGTAGTACGCAAATAGCACTTAACACAACGTACCACATCCAAACAATGCAAAGCGCGCTCCTTGTCATTCCTTGGATTAGGACACAAGGAAGGGAGAACAATGTCCTGGTTAAGATGAAAGGCAGAGACCACCTTAGGAAGAAAGTCCGGTTTGAAGCGAAAAACCACTTTGTCCTGATGTTTCTCAAAATAAGGAGCCTGAATCGACAAGGCTGCCAACTCCGAAACACGCCGAACCGAAGTGATGGCCACCAAAAAGGCAACCTTCTGAGTCAGAGTAGAAAGAGCAATATCCTGCAAAGGCTCAAAAGGAGGAGCCTGAAGAGCAGAGAGAACCAGATTCAAATCCCAAACAGGGAGCACAGGCTTCCTAGGAGGCCGCAGATGCGAAACTCCCTGGAAAAAAGTCTTGACCAAAGGATGAAGCGCAAATGACTTTTGAAAAAAGACAGACAAGGCAGAAACCTGCCCCTTCAAAGTACTCAGCTGAAGACCAGAGTCCAGTCCTGATTGAAGAAAATCCAAAATCCTAGAAACAGAGAAGACCCGGCAGGGCAAAGATCTAGACTCACACCAATCAATATAAGATCTCCAGATCCTATAGTAGATAGTAGAAGAGGACCTTTTCCTGGCACTAATAAGAGTCTGAATAACAGAATCCGAAAGACCCTCCTCCCTTAAGATGGAGGTTTCAGCAGCCAGGCCGTCAAAGCCAGCGTTGGTAAATTGGGGTAACGCAGTTGACCCTGAGTGAGAAGATCTGGCCGAAGAGGCAGATCGAACTGATCCACCGCCAGACGAACGATGTCTGCGAACCACACCCACCTTGGCCACCTTGGAGCCACGAGAATGGCGGGAACCCCTTCCAGGGCCAGCTTTCGCAACACCCTGCCTAGCATGGGGATCGGAGGAAATAGATAAAGAAACCCCAGGTCCCCCCAGCTCAGGGCCATGGCATCCACCGCCAGAGCCAGAGGATCCTGAGAGAGCGACACAAATGTCGGAAGCTTGTAATTGTGACGAGAAGCAAACAGATCCACCTCCGGCGTCCCCCCACCGGAGACAGAGCGACCGAAACACCTGGGGGTGGAGAGACCACTCCCCCCGACGGGAAGAACACCTGCTCAGAAAGTCCGCCTCCGTGTTTTCCACTCCTGGAATGTACACTGCCGAGATGCAAGGAACATGAGTCTCCGCCCAAACTAGGATCAGAGACACCTCTCTGAGGGCACCCAGATTGCGAGTCCCTCCTTGGTGATTGATGTAAGCAACCGCCATCCGATGTTCCGACCGAACCTGAACCGGCAAGCCCCGTAAATACTGTGTCAAGTGAGACAGAACCAACCTGATGGCTCTCAACTCCAGAACGTTTATGGGCAAGTGGGCCTCCTGAGGACCCCACCGCCCCCGGAACCGAAGATCCTTCCAGAAACCCCCCCATCCTGACAGACTGGCGTCCGTGGTGACAGTCTCCCAAAGAGGAGTCAGGAAGGACCTGCCCCTCAAGAGGTTGTCCGAGACCATCCACCACTGAAGAGACTGCCGAACCCGGGGAGACATCCGGAAGAGACCGATCCAACGACCGCGGTCGCCGGTCCCAAGACGCCAACAGATGAAGCTGAAGCGTCCGCGTGTGAAACTGAGCAAAAGGAACTGCCTCGAAGGAAGCTACCATCAACCCCACCAGTCTCATCCCTAGCCAGATGGACGGGCGAGGATTGGAAAGAAGAAGCTGCGCCAATTCCTGAATCAAGAGAACCTTGGCCTGAGGGAGAAACACTCTGTGCTGGCAAGAATCCAAGGACATCCCCAGAAAAGGCACCACCCTGGCCGGAACAAGAGAGGACTTGGCATAGTTGATCACCCAGCCGAACCTCTCCAAAGTCGATACCACCGTCCCGGTGTCCATTTCCGCTTGACTGAAGGAAGGAGCCATGATGAGGAGATCGTCCAAATAAGGCACAATGCGAATCCCCTGAGCTCTGAGAAGGGCCATCACGCCCGCCAACACCTTGGTGAATACTCTTGGCGCCGAAGTAAGGCCGAATGGAAGAGCCATAAACTGAAAATGCCGATCCCCCACCACAAAGCGAAGAAACCTTTGGTGAGCCGGAAAGATAGGAATGTGAAGGTAAGCATCCTTGATGTCTATGGACGTCATGAAGTCCCCCTGCCGAAGAGAATTGATGGCAGATCGCAGAGTTTCCATACGAAACTTCCGAGGACGAATAAACACATTGAGAAACTTCAGATCCAGGATGGGACGAACCGACCCGTCCTTCTTGGGCACTGTGAAGAGATTGGAATAATACCCGTGACCCACTTCCGAAGGCGGGACCGAGCAGATGACCGCCATTTCCAGAAGATTCCTCACCGACTCCAGGAGCCCCTGCGCGGCCAAAGGATCTGAAGGAACCCGAGACCTGAAAAATCTTGGAGGAGGGCGGGACTCGAACTCCAGCTTGTAACCGGCCGACACCACCTCCCGGATCCATCTGTCCGAGACCTCCTGGTCCCACACCCGTGAGAAGTGTCGCAACCGTCCCCCCACCCGCAAGGGTGAGGGCGCCCCCTCATTGCTGAGCGGGCTTTGCAGCTGGTTTGGGTTTGACGCCCCAGGCGTGAACGGGACGGCCACGACCTCTGCCCCTGTTCCAGCTAACCCCCCTGGAGCCCGAAGAGCCCGCGCCTCTACCGGCTCTGGCTCCCCGAAAGGAAGAATTGAAAGAGCCTGCCCCTCGAAAGGAACGACAAAATTTCTTGCGCTGAGGTAACTTACCTCCCTTGGCAACCGAATCTAATTTCTCACCAAAAAGGCGCAGACCCAAAAAGGGAAGCGCCGTAAGCGACCTTTTAGAATTAAAGTCAGCCGTCCATTGCCGCAACCACACCGACCGCCGGATAGCTACCAACAGAGCAGAAGCCCTGCCACACATCAACATGGCATCATCCTGAGCGGTGAGTATAAACGAAATGAAGGACTCGCAACGCTTGAGGGCAAGAAATTCATCACAAGTAGAATCAAGATCCACACATAAATCCCTGACAATAGACCTAACCGCCAACACCAAAAGTGCCGAAGCACAAACAGGCCTCAAAACCGAACCCGCACAGACAAAACCATGTCAGGCCAGTTGATCAATCCGGCGATCCTCGCTGTCCTTAAGATTAGTCGTGTCAGGAGAATGCACAACCGCCACATTAGATAGCCCCAGCACGGAAGCATCAACCTCGGGAGGGACAGACCAACGCTTCACCAAGTCCGCCGGAAAAGGATACTTCCTATCCCAACTAGGCGGAACACCGAGACGCGTAGGTTGCTCCCATTCCTTAAGGACAATATTCTCAAAATGTTGTTGGCTAGGAAACTCCAAACGCGGCTTGGTCACCTCAAACAACTCACCCTTTGGCGGAGGAACCGCCTCAGGAGGATCCAAATCCAAAACCTCAAACATTTGAGCCAATATGGAAGGGGTGTCCAAAACAGTCCCCATGGCCTGGTCACCCTCAGCACCAAACAGCTGCTGGACCTCAGGATCGTCCAATTCCTCAATAAGCTCCCCCTCTTCAACCAGGGGGCAATCTGACCAATCCAATGCCTCAACAACCTCAGCATCTGAGTCCGGCGGAGGCGGGGACAAGTGTTTCTGCTTAGCCGGAGCCTTCTGAGCAACCATAGCGGAAAACATTTTCTCGAGGTTAGCCATGTTAGCAAATCCGGATCACCAGGCTGGATAACCGCATTGCCCCATAGTATGGGGTCTAGCGGAGGAGCTAATCTCCTAGGCACCTTAGGTGCCATCTACCCTTGCCCGGCCGACAGCCTAAGCTGGGAGGCTACACATTCACAGGGGTTAATAAAACAAAAAGCCGGGCAGAAATAGACCATGGGGGGGGGGGGGGGGGGGGGCGGGGTGTTACCCGCTACCTGCAAGCAGGAGACTTCTTTCTTCTGTCTTGTCGCCATCTTGCAGAGTAGAACACTGGGAGATAAGTGGGAGGTCCCAGGTATGTATAGACCGGGAGGGGCTCGTTTTTCAGGACTTCTCTGCAAGATCGCCACCTAGAGGTGTGTATACTTAAGTGTAATAATTAATGTTTGAAGCGGGGTGTGTGACATACTTAGAATATGTTAATAGCAGCGCGGCTTCATTAACTTTATTGCTCTATTTCACTACAAACAAAAGGAAAAAATCAGTGCAGAGATAAGTGGCTTACTGAGGGTTTATTTCACCTTTTATTAGCCAATTAAGCTTACAATGCAGATCTATTTTAATGGAGAGGGAATGTTCACATATATTGATTCTGACCTCCATCGATCACATCTGCGTCGATCGTAAGCCCCTCCCCCTCTTCTGCATCTATCGGTAACCCCCTCCCCTTTTCTGCATCAATGACAGCCCCACCCCCTCTTCTACATCGTTGGTGGGTAAGCCCCCTCCCGCATTTCGGTGTCGGTGGGTAAGCCCCCTCTTCTGCATCGATTGCTAAGCCCCTCCCCCTCTTAGGCGTCAATCGGTAAGCCCCTCCCCCTCTTAGGCGTCAATCGGTAAGCCCCTCCCCCTCTTAGGCGTCAATCGGTAAGCCCCTCCCCCTCTTAGGCGTCAATCGGTAAGCCCCTCCCCCTCTTAGGCGTCAATCGGTAAGCCCCTCCCCCTCTTAGGCGTCAATCGGTAAGCCCCTCCCCCTCTTAGGCGTCAATCGGTAAGCCCCTCCCCCTCTTAGGCGTCAATCGGTAAGCCCCTCCCCCTCTTAGGCGTCAATCGGTAAGCCCCTCCCCCTCTTCGGCATCAGCTCTGACGCATTTCTCCCCTCTCTGGTGGCAGCGGACGAAGCCTCGGAGCAGCACGCCCCCGCACACACCCCCGCATCCCGAGACGCTGAAGAGCGCGAGCAGCCGCAGAGAAGATCTGGAGCGGGGAAGCCGGAGGAAGGCTCCGCCCCCGACAACAGGGGCGCGCAGGATGAGAACAAAGACAACCGTAACCCGAAGGTGCGTTCTGCCCCCCCCCCCCCCACAGCCAATCAGGAGCCCGATACAAGAAGCCCCGCCCCCCATATTCCCTGCACGCGGGGCCGTGACTCCGCCTTTGTTTTCTTGCGTTGCAGGTGAGTAACAAGGCGCGGAAGGAGCAGCAGCGGCTGGAGAAGAAGCGGCGGCAGGAGGCGCGCCACCGCCAGAGGCTGCAGGAGCAACGCGCCGGCGACGCGGACAATAACCGGCCACCCAACGCGGACCCGGATGACGTCACCGTGGTGAAGGCGTTCGCTGCGCTGAGCATCTGACGCTTAATAGAGAACATTGCTTCCCAAAAAAGGCACCAAAGCGAAAACGCCAAAGGGGGCGGTCCTATAATAAACAAGCCCCGCCCCTTCCTCTGTATCCTGTCTGCTCCGCACCCAAGCAGCAGGATAGGCAGTGTTTAAATCAGAATCCGCCGTTCTCTTTCCTTTGCGGCAAAAGGACAGCTGTAGCTAGGGGGCGGTCTTAAAATAAACAAGCCCCGCCCCTTCCTCTACATCCTCCCCGCCCCCGAGCAGCAGGATATGCGCTGTTTAAAGCTGCAGAATCTACATTTTTGCAGCAGAAAAGGCGCCAAGGGCAAACTTTGCTTAGGTGCAACAATTCTCATGTACCGAGGGGGCGGTCTCTTGGGGAACAAGCCCCGCCCCTTCCTCTAGTTCTCGCCTTCCCATGAGCAATAGGTTATTCACAGTTTAAATTAGCAGAAGCCACTTTTTTTTTGCTGCAGAAAAAAGGCAGCAAAGGGAAACTCTGCTTAGGCATTATGGTCCCGCCCCCTGTCCTGAGGAGGCGGTCTTATTGCAAACAAGCCCCGCCCCTTCCTCTAGGTCCCGCCCGCAGCATAGACACTGTTTAAAGCTGCAGAATCTACATTGTTGTAGCAGAAAAGGCAGCAAAGGGAAACTTTGCAACCAAGCCCCGCCCCTTCCTCTACGCCCCGCCCTCAGGATATGCTCTGTATAAAGCAGCAGAATCCATGTTTCCTTTGCTGCAGAAAAGGCACCAAACTGAAAATCTGCTTAAGCATTATGGACCCGCCCCCCCTTACCGAAGGGGCGGTCTTATAGAAAACAAGCCCCGCCCCTTCCTCTAGGTCCCGCCCTCAGGGTATGCTCTGTATAAAGCAGCACAATCCACGTTTCCTTTGCTGCAGCGAAAGCTCCAATTGAATACTCTGATCCGAGGGGGCGGTCTTATAGCAAACAAGCCCCGCCCCTTCCTTTAGGTCCTCTCCGCCCCCGAGCAGCAGGATATAAGCTGTAATAGCTGCAGAACCCACGTTACTCTCTTTGACCCGCAGTGCCTTCTTACCCTCATGAGTGGTGCATGCTGGGAGATAGATGTGTGGGGCGGAGCCTGCTGCTTTGCCCCTCCCCCCTCGAACTACAAATCCCAGCACCCCCACACTGATGGGTGTGTCCAATACTGCCACTGCCTGCTGCCCATTGGATGGAGCACTGACCGCTCTCCCTGTGGGCATGTGCGGCGCCGCCCATGACATGCCCCGCCCCCTTATGTTAGAATACTAATACTAAGGTGTCTTCCGGAAGCCTCACCTGGCCCTTATATTCTATGCACTTACCCCCGGGATACAGACCCCTCCCCCGCACAGGTAAGCCGTTGTGACCCTTGCAGGGCATGCTGGGATTTCTAGTTTTACGGCAGTTGTAAAGCAACACGACTCACTTACTTGTGTTTCATCTGTTTAACAAAAATTCTATTTTTTAATAAAAAAATATATATATATATGTTTGGACTACGAGATGCCCCGCCCCCCAAACGTATATCAAACCCTAAAGCTTACCTAAAACCAGGATTCTCAGCTGGACCCCCCCCCCCCCCCCGAGATCACCTGTTACCTCCAATGGGGGGGGGGGGGGGGGGCACCCTCTACCGGCGGAGGCGACGGCCACCACCGTGTGTGCTGCGGCTTCCGGTCCCCCGGCAGAGACCCTCAGTGGGGATTGGCTGATTCCTAAGGGGCCGCCCTCTTTCGGGATGCCCCTCCCCTGAGCAGCGCTCAAGAGGAATGAGGTTAAAGCAAGCCCCTCCCCCTTTTTTGCCCGCCCCCCACGGCATCCCGATTCGGGATTAACAACCAATAGAAAGACGGGAATCGGGCTCAATGCATTTCTGGGGCCCAATGGCGAGGGGTGGGGGGGGGGGGGTTTGCATCCTGATTTGGGATGCCCCCGGATATGGCCCCCAGGTGATTGTTACCGCGGCGCATGCGTTTCGTTTGGGTGGCCGCTGCCCCCGCACGCCCCCAGCTAGAGGTATGGGTGACGGGAAAGGTAAGTATGCCTGCGCCACCCCCCTAAATGGGGAGACCACCGCTCCTATAGATTCTATAGGGGAGGTAGCTCCTCCTTAAAGTCGACCAATCACCAGGCGCTTGACTATCCTCGCCCCGAAGTGGGATGCCCCGCTGTGTGAACCCCGAAATCGCCCATTCTACTCACCTTTCCCCCATTACAGAGGTGCATGTGTTGGCTCCCGTCCAATCAGAGCGGACCAAAAGCGACCCAGGGGCTAGCCGATTCCCTCTCCTTGGGGCGTCCCAGATCGGGATACACCCCCCCCAATGCAACGGCTGCACGTACCCGCCACAGCCATCTGTGAATGGCCGGCATTGGCAGGCCCCGCCCCAAGCTAGAGGGGGTGTGGCCATCTGTGCTAATTTATGCATTCAGCCCCCTCCCCCCTCCAGTGGCTCAGGGGCGAGCGTGCTGATTGGATCGGCGGTCGGGTAAGTCTTCCCGGGGGCTCTAACAAGGACCGGAAGCCTGGGATAGTCAAAACGCTGCGTTTAGGTCCACTTTAAACCTGCTGGGGCAGGGGGTGTTTATGTAGGGATTCCGGGTGTGGGGGTATCCCCGATAGGGATCATTGATTCAGGACCACAAGTCTAATGAAGGCCCAAATTGCCGGCCCTGGCACATGAATGGCACCCAGCAGCAGGGGGCGCCGCTATGACCCATGGGAGATGCAGCACTGAGCCCCCCAGGGCAATAACTGGGACTAGGTAAGTATTTATCCTAATGCACCCTATCTCGGGAGGGGGGGCGCACTGCTGAACGGGCCGAATCCCCCTGATGCCTGCGCCCAGGGCCGTCACTAAGAATTATGGGGCCCAATGTCTGGCCCCGCCCCCCGGGGGATGTCTGTTAAACGCTCACCTTTCCCGGCTCCAGCGCGGGCTCTGGGGTATCTCGGTGGAATTGACCTTATTAATCCTTTATGTGGAGGGGCATCCCAAATCCGGGGGGTGATTGTTAAAGGGGCCTAAAGTCAATTTTTTTTTAAAAAATTCTTTATTTAAGGGTTTTTTGCATGAACACATACAAGTAATGAAACAAAAACACTATGTAAACATATAAACAATACACATTAGGCAATGGGGTGGGGGTACAGGGGGTGAGGGGACTAACAAGGGGGGGTAGGGGAGCAGCTAGGTAATTTGCATGTCACACACGCACACGGGTAGATGGATTAGCTACACATTGAGGCCCTCTAGGGGACCATCGCCCACGGGTCTGAGGAGCTCACGCCCGGGTCAGAGAGGGGGGGGGGGGGCTGGAGTGTGCCTCCCAATCGGCACTCCGCCCTGGCAGCGCCGTTGCCGGATTCGAGTTCTCGGGCTCTCTGAAAGACTGCCTGAACTCCTCAGACTCCTGGTAGATCAACCAAGGCATCCATGTACGCCTATACTGCTCATCTCTGTCATACATAGCCAAAGTGAGGTCTTCCATTTCTGAGATATTCAGCACTTCCATAACCCAATCTCTCACTGTGGGGGCTCTCTTTTGTTTCCAATATCTCGGGATCACCATCTTTGCCGCATTCAGCAGGTGGGCCAGTAGAGATTTTTTGTATCTGTTTATGGGGTGGTCTGTTAAATGCAGCAAAATTCGAGCTGGGTCAGTGAGGACCGGCTCCTCTGTAAGGCGTGAGATTATGGCAAGTACGCCCCCCCAATAGTCTCGAATCTTGGAGCATGACCACAATATGTGCATTAGTGTGCCTCGCTCGGATCCACACCTCCAACACTGGGGGTCCGCTGCCTAAAGTCAATTTTAACTTGAGGTCCCAGGGTTGTGGTGAGCTTTGTTCCACTTTAAAGAGAAAGACAGAATAGATTAGTAAGTAATGGAGGTCAGGTGATAGGTCCGGAGTGGGCGTGACCCTTTGTTCCCCCGGCACGGCATGATGGGAAAAAGAATCTTAAAAGTTCTCTTCTTTTATTATTATTATTATAAGTTGCACAACACAGAAGCCAATCCCGGTTCAGGGGGCGGGGCTTAGGGCAGGCAGGCAGGCCGGCATTGGCTGGTTGCATTGCCTGTCTTTGGGGTAGAAGCTGTAGAAGGGCGAGTAAGCGGCTTCGTGTTGCAGGAAGCAGAGGACGGCGGCTCGGTCGCACTCGCAGGCCCTGCGGGCGCAGCTCTCCGGGTTCCTGTTGGCTGCGGGAGAGAGGAAGGGTGCAGTTAGAAAGGGGGTAAAAATTCCGTAACGCCCCCCCCCCCCACTTCCTGTACTGGGGTGTGTGCGGGGTTTCCCCAGTCATTCGCTCCCTGTTATGAAAACCCGAGGCCCCTGGATGACATCACGGTCACTGAGATCACATGGTAAGTTTCCTTAATACAGGCCTTGATGGCCCCCCGGGCCCCTGAATGATGTCACAGTCACACAGATCACATGGTACGTTTCCTTAATACAGGCCTTGATGGCCCCGGGGCCCCTGAATGATGTCACAGTGACAGAGATCACATGGTACGTTTCCTTAATACAGGCCTTGATGGCCCCCGGGCCCCTGAATGATGTCACAGTGACAGAGATCACATGGTACGTTTCCTTAATACAGGCCTTGATGGCCCCCCGGGCCCCTGAATGATGTCACAGTCACACAGATCACATGGTACGTTTCCTTAATACAGGCCTTGATGGCCCCTGAATGATGTCACAGAGATCACATGGTACATTTCCTTAATACAGGCCTTTAAGGCCCCGGGGCCCCTGAATGATGTCACAGTCACAGAGATCACATGGTACGTTTCCTTAATACAGACCTTGATGGCCCCGGGGCCCCTGAATGATGTCACAGTCACAGAGATCACATGGTATGTTTCCTTAATACAGGCCTTGATGGCCCCGGGGCCCCTGAATGATGTCACAGTCACACAGATCACATGGTACGTTTCCTTAATACAGGCCTTGATGGCCCCGGGGCCCCTGAATGATGTCACAGAGATCACATGGTACATTTCCTTAATACAGGCCTTTAAGGCCCCGGGGCCCCTGAATGATGTCACAGTCACAGAGATCACATGGTACATTTCCTTAATACAGGCCTTGATGGCCCCGGGGCCCCTGAATGATGTCACAGTCACAGAGATCACATGGTACGTCTCCTTAATACAGACCTTGATGGCCCCGGGGCCCCTGAATGATGTCACAGAGATCACATGGTACGTTTCCTTAATACAGACCTTGATGGCCCCGGGGCCCCTGAATGATGTCACAGTCACAGAGATCACATGGTACATTTCCTTAATACAGGACTTGATGACCCCCGGGGCCCCTGAATGATGTCACAGAGATCACATGGTACGTCTCCTTAATACAGGCCTTGATGGCCCCGGGGCCCCTGAATGATGTCACAGTCACACAGATCACATGGTACATTTCCTTAATACAGGCCTTGATGGCCCCGGGGCCCCTGAATGATGTCACAGTCACAGAGATCACATGGTACGTTTCCTTAATACAGACCTTGATGGCCCCGGGGCCCCTGAATGATGTCACAGTCACAGAGATCACATGGTACGTTTCCTTAATACAGGCCTTGATGGCCCCGGGGCCTCTGAATGATGTCACAGTCACAGAGATCACATGGTACGTTTCCTTAATACAGGCCTTGATGGCCCCTCGGGGCCCCTGAATGATGTCACAGAGATCACATGGTACGTTTCCTTAATACAGACCTTGATGGCCCCGGGGCCCCTGAATGATGTCACAGAGATCACATGGTACGTTTCCTTAATACAGACCTTGATGGCCCCGGGGCCCCTGAATTATGTCACAGTCAGAGATCACATGGTACGTTTCCTTAATACAGACCTTGATGGCCCCGGGGCCCCTGAATGATGTCACAGTCAGAGATCACATGGTACGTTTCCTTAATACAGGCCTTGATGGCCCCGGGGCCCCTGAATGATGTCACAGAGATCACATGGTATGTTTCCTTAATACAGGCCTTGATGGCCTCGGGGCCCCTGAATGATGTCACAGTCACACAGATCACATGGTATGTTTCCTTAATACAGGCCTTGATGGCCCCGGGGCCCCTGAATGATGTCACAGAGATCACATGGTACGTTTCCTTAATACAGGCCTTTAAGGCCTTGATGGCCCCTGGCCCCTTTACTACCAACAGTGACCCAATGCCCCGCCTGCCCTGGGGAAAGGCCGCAAGGTCTGTCTGATACACTGTTAGCGTGTAATATAACTGACAAGGTATCAGAGCAGCACAAGGTGTATATAGTGCAAACCCCGGGGTTTGGGTCCACTTTAAACCTGCAACTAAGGACTGAACTTTGACGCTCCAATAGGGACTTTGCCTCACGAATCACCCCAGATTTAAAGGGATACAGAAGGCAAAGGTAAGTGTTAGGACATTGTGTCGGGCTACATTTGGCGCTGTCCTAAACTGTTTTCCGTTTCTAAATTGAAAGAAATGGCCGAGATATCAAGGTTTACAGTTTCACCTTATGATTTATCTTTTGAAATATTAGGGGCGGGGCTCTTGGCCCCGTGATGCCGCGTAATATTGGGCATAAAGGGCGGGGTCTGTAAGACGGGCCTTTTCATCAACCTGGATGTTCTCCCTCTCTCTCAGTGTCCATGATGCTGAAGCCTTAGAGCACCAGCTTAGCCCTATGATTGGTGGTCTATGGCAAAGGAATTCAGGGGGTGTGCCCACTACTCTTTGCCTTGTTTCTACTTTCAGAAGCAGCTGTGTTCTGACAGGAAGGGAGCGCGCCGCCATGATGAGGTGAGCTGCTGAATGACAGTTTATGCACTTTGCCTACACCACCAGCTAAGCCCTATGATTGGTGGTCTATGGCCCAGGAATTCAGGGGGTGTTGCCACTACTCTTTGTTTTGCTTCTACTCCCAGGAGCAACTGCGTTCTGACAGGAAGAGAGCACGCCACCATGATGAGGGGAGCTGCTGAATGACAGTTTATGCACTTTGCCTACACCACCAGCTTAGCCCTATAATTGGTGGTCTATGGCAAAGGAATTCAGGGGGGTGCTGCTACTCGTTGCTTTGCTTCTACTTCCAGGAGCAGCTGCTTTCTGACAGGAAGGGAGCACGCCGCCATGATGAGGGGAGCTGCTGAATGACAGTTTATGCACTTTGCCTACACCACCAGTCTTAGCCCTGCTTAGACCCCCAGCTTAGCCCTATGATTGGTGGTCTGTTGCAAAGGAATTCAGGGGGTGTGCCCACTACTCTTTGTTTTGCTTCTACTTTTAGGAGCAGCTGCGTTCTGACAGGAAGGGAGCGCGCCACCACGATGAGGGGAGCTGCTGAATGACGGTTTACGCACCTTGCCTACACTACCAGCTTAGCCCTATGATTGGTGGTCTATGAACCTATGATTGGTGGTCTATGAACACACACAGTGTAAGCTCATTGGACGAGCTGGTGGCCAATCATTGTTCTTACAGCATGTGAGGATCCCGTGGCGGTAGGTGAAGCTGTAATGCACGATGTACGGGTTGCACCCCCCCGCGATGAGCTCTCCAAAGCAGCAATCGTGGACCCAACAGCACCTGCCGGAGAGAGAAGGGAGATCATTACCCAATAAGAAATGGCGGGAACGTAACCATCCAATCACAGGAGAGACACGAATATTGCCTGTGACATCACTGAGATTCATACCTCCCAAGTGTCCCTGATTTGGAGGGACTGTCCCTCTTTTGAGTCCATGTCCCCCTGTCCCTCGTTATTCATCCATCCCTCAATGAGGGGGCGTGGCTTCATCCATCCCTCAATGAGGGGGCGTGGCTTCATCCATCCCTCAATGAGGGGTGTAGCTTCATATGTTCCATAATGAGAATGACCGGTGACATCACAGAGAATGACCGGTGACATCACAGAGAATGACCGGTGACATCACAGAGAATGACCGGTGACATCACTGAGAGTGACCAGTGACATCACAGAGAGTGACCGGTGACATCACAGAGAATGACCGGTGACATCACAGAGAGTGACCGGTGACATCACAGAGAATGACCGGTGACATCACAGAGAGTGACCAGTGACATCACAGAGAATGACCGGTGACATCACAGAGCGTGACCGGTGACATCACAGAGAGTGACCGGTGACATCACTGAGAGTGACCGGTGACATCACAGAGAATGACCGGTGACATCACTGAGAGTGACCGGTGACATCACTGAGAGTGACCGGTGACATCACTGAGAGTGACCGGTGACATCACAGAGAATGACCGGTGACATCACAGAGAGTGACCGGTGACATCACAGAGAATAACCGGTGACATCACAGAGCGTGACCGGTGACATCACAGAGAGTGACCGGTGACATCACTGAGAGTGACCGGTGACATCACAGAGGGTGACCGGTGACATCACAGAGAGTGACCGGTGACATCACTGAGAGTGACCGGTGACATCACAGAGAGTGACCGGTGACATCACAGAGAGTGACCGGTGACATCACTGAGAGTGACCGGTGACATCACAGAGAATGACCGGTGACATCACAGAGAGTGACCGGTGACATCACAGAGAGTGACCGGTGACAAAACAGAGAGTGACCGGTGACATCACAGAGAGCGACCGGTGACATCACAGAGAGTGACCGGTGACATCACAGAGAATAACCGGTGACATCACTGAGAGTGACCGGTGACATCACTGAGAGTGACCGGTGACAAAACAGAGAGTGACCGGTGACATCACAGAGAGTGACCGGTGACATCACAGAGAGTGACCGGTGACATCACAGAGAGTGACCGGTGACAAAACAGAGAGTGACCGGTGACATCACAGAGAGCGACCGGTGACATCACAGAGAGTGACCGGTGACATCACAGAGAATGACCGGTGACATCACAGAGAGTGACCGGTGACATCACAGAGAGTGACCGGTGACAAAACAGAGAGTGACCGGTGACATCACAGAGAGCGACCGGTGACATCACAGAGAGTGACCGGTGACATCACAGAGAATAACCGGTGACATCACTGAGAGTGACCGGTGACATCACTGAGAGTGACCGGTGACAAAACAGAGAGTGACCGGTGACATCACAGAGAGTGACCGGTGACATCACAGAGAGCGACCGGTGACATCACAGAGAGTGACCGGTGACATCACAGAGAATAACCGGTGACATCACTGAGAGTGACCGGTGACATCACTGAGAGTGACCGGTGACATCATTGAGAGTGACCGGTGACATCACAGAGAGTGACCGGTGACATCACTGAGAGTAACCGGTGACATCACAGAGAGTGACCGGTGACATCACTGAGAGTGACCGGTGACATCACAGAGAGTGACCGGTGACATCACAGAGAGTGACCGGTGACATCACAGAGAGTGACCGTGACATCACAGAGAATGACCGGTGACATCACAGAGAGTGACCGGTGACATCACAGAGAGTGACCGGTGACATCACTGAGAGTGACCGGTGACATCACTGAGAGTGAACGGTGACATCACAGAGAGTGACCGGTGACATCACAGAGAGTGACCGGTGACATCACAGAGAGTGACCGGTGACATCACAGAGAGTGACCGGTGACATCACACATCACAGAGAGTGACCGGTGACATCACAGAGAGTGACCGGTGACATCACAGAGAGCGACCGGTGACATCACAGAGAGTGACCGTGACATCACAGAGAGTGACCGTGACATCACTGAGAGTGACCGGTGACATCACAGAGAGTGACCGGTGACATCACAGAGAGTGACCGGTGACATCACTGAGAGTGACCGGTGACATCACTGAGAGTGACCGGTGACATCACAGAGAGTGACCGGTGACATCACAGAGAGTGACCGGTGACATCACTGAGAGTGACCGGTGACATCACAGAGAGTGACCGGTGACATCACTGAGAGTGACCGGTGACATCACAGAGAGTGACCGGTGACATCACTGAGAGTGACCGGTGACATCACACATCACCGAGAGTGACCGGTGACATCACAGAGAGTGACCGGTGACATCACAGAGAGTGACCGGTGACATCACAGAGAGTGACCGGTGACATCACTGAGAGTGACCGGTGACATCACAGAGAATGACCGGTGACATCACAGAGAGTGACCGGTGACATCACTGAGAGTGACCGGTGACAAAACAGAGAGTGACCGGTGACATCACAGAGAGTGACCGGTGACATCACAGAGAGTGACCGGTGACATCACAGAGAATAACCGGTGACATCACAGAGAGTGACCGGTGACATCACAGAGAGTGACCGGTGACATCACTGAGAGTGACCGGTGACATCACTGAGAGTGACCGGTGACATCACAGAGAGTGACCGGTGACATCACTGAGAGTGACCGGTGACATCACAGAGAGTGACCGGTGACATCACTGAGAGTGACCGGTGACATCACAGAGAGTGACCGGTGACATCACAGAGAGTGACCGGTGACATCACTGAGAGTGACCGGTGACATCACAGAGAGTGACCGGTGACATCACAGAGAGTGACCGTGACATCACAGAGAATGACCGGTGACATCACAGAGAGTGACCGGTGACATCACAGAGAGGGACCGGTGACATCACTGAGAGTGACCGGTGACATCACTGAGAGTGACCGGTGACATCACAGAGAGTGAACGGTGACATCACAGAGAGTGAACGGTGACATCACAGAGAATGACCGGTGACATCACAGAGAGTGACCGGTGACATCACAGAGAGTGACCGGTGACATCACTGAGAGTGACCGGTGACATCACAGAGAGTGAACGGTGACATCACAGAGAGTGAACGGTGACATCACAGAGAGTGACCGGTGACATCACAGAGAGTGACCGGTGACATCACAGAGAGGGACCGGTGACATCACAGAGAGTGACCGGTGACATCACAGAGAGTGACCGGTGACATCACACATCACAGAGAGTGACCGGTGACATCACAGAGAGTGACCGGTGACATCACAGAGAGTGACCGGTGACATCACAGAGAGTGACCGTGACATCACAGAGAGTGACCGTGACATCACTGAGAGTGACCGGTGACATCACAGAGAGTGACCGGTGACATCACTGAGAGTGACCGGTGACATCACTGAGAGTGACCGGTGACATCACAGAGAGTGACCGGTGACATCACTGAGAGTGACCGGTGACATCACTGAGAGTGACCGGTGACATCACAGAGGATGACCGGTGACATCACTGAGAGTAACCGGTGACATCACAGAGAGTGACCGGTGACATCACTGAGAGTGACCGGTGACATCACTGAGAGTGACCGGTGACATCACACATCACCGAGAGTGACCGGTGACATCACAGAGAGTGACCGGTGACATCACAGAGAGTGACCGGTGACATCACAGAGGATGACCGGTGACATCACTGAGAGTGACCGGTGACATCACAGAGAGTGACCGGTGACATCACTGAGAGTGACCGGTGACATCACTGAGAGTGACCGGTGACATCACAGAGAGTGACCGGTGACATCACTGAGAGTGACCGGTGACATCACTGAGAGTGACCGGTGACATCACACATCACAGAGAGTGACCGGTGACATCACTGAGAGTGACCGGTGACATCACACATCACCGAGAGTGACCGGTGACATCACAGAGAGTGACCGGTGACATCACTGAGAGTGACCGGTGACATCACACATCACAGAGAATGACCGGTGACATCACAGAGAGTGACCGGTGACATCACAGAGAATGACCGGTGACATCACAGAGGATGACCGGTGACATCACTGAGAGTGACCGGTGACATCACAGAGAGTGACCGGTGACATCACTGAGAGTGACCGGTGACATCACAGAGAGTGACCGGTGACATCACTGAGAGTGACCGGTGACATCACTGAGAGTGACCGGTGACATCACAGAGGATGACCGGTGACATCACTGAGAGTGACCGGTGACATCACAGAGAGTGACCGGTGACATCACAGAGAGTGACCGGTGACATCACAGAGAGTGACCGGTGACATCACAGAGAATGACCGGTGACATCACTGAGAGTGACCGGTGACATCACAGAGAATGACCGGTGACATCACTGAGAGTGACCGTTGACATCACAGAGAGTGACCGGTGACATCACTGAGAGTGACCGTTGACATCACAGAGAGTCACCGGTGACATCACAGAGAGTCACCGGTGACATCACAGAGAGTCACCGGTGACATCACAGAGAGTCACCGGTGACATCACAGCTCAGTAAATGAGGGGTCATGTGACACTCACCAGTCGATGTCATCCACGGGAAGCCCGT
The DNA here is from genome assembly GCA_027917425.1 of Gastrophryne carolinensis. Lineage (NCBI taxonomy): Eukaryota > Metazoa > Chordata > Amphibia > Anura > Microhylidae > Gastrophryne > Gastrophryne carolinensis. The sequence goes on from CM051242.1 coordinate 195,737,280, forward strand.
TGCCGCCGTAGCCGCAGTGACAGCCGTAGAAGGCGAAGGAGGTGACGGGAAACCTTCCCAGCACCCGGAATATCATGGCGCCGAAGTTGAGGAGGCCGCCGTGTGCCGCAGTGACCAGCCCTGGAGACACAGAGACACAAAGACATCAGTGGCTCGATCCCATGGAGTCCTGCGGGCTGTGAGCCTCCCCCCACCGGGTGCAAATCAGCCAGAGATGCTTGTGATGCGCCCCCTGCTGGCAATCAATGAGGGGGGTCTGCTGCAGAGCACCGGACTCTGTGAGATCGAGCCTGACCTGTCGCTTTAAATGTGAGAGACACGCAGGACAGGCAAAGGGACTGTGCGGTCCCCCCATCATTGCAAGGGGCCGATCCCTGCTCGAGCTTCTGTCCTTTATCCCTTAGATTGTAAGCTCCTGTGGCTAGAGCTCATCGTCTGTATGTCAAATTTCATGCACTATATGTTCAGCCCTGTCTTGTACGACGACACCATTATTGAGATATATATATAATTATCATATAGTTATATGTATATAATATATATATGTGCTACATGTATATTTTAATATAATGACTGTGTATATATATATATATTAGATTTATATCATAATATAATGAAGATATATATATATATATATATATATATATATATATATATCTTCAATTGGATTTATATAATAATATGACTGTATATACATATATATTTTTTTTATATACTGACTATATATATGATTTATTTATTAATATACTGAATATATATTAGATTTATATAGTAATATGATGACTGTAACACCTGCAATATAATGTGTATATATATATATATATATATATATATATATATATATATAATCTTTTT
>CM051242.1:195740634-195763134 GCA_027917425.1 Gastrophryne carolinensis
AGGGATGGGAGGGTCTATGACATCACAGCAGCTGCTGCAGAATCAGCGCGCTCAGCTCCATTCAGTTATGTAAGATGCTGTGACATCACACACAGGGGTGGGAGGGTCTATGACATCACAGCAGCTGCTGCAGAATCAGCGCACTCGGCTCCATTCACTCATGCGAGATGCTGTGACATCACACACAGGGATGGGAGGGTCTATGACATCACAGCAGCTGCTGCAGAATCAGCGCGCTCAGCTCCATTCAGTTATACAAGATGCGGTGACATCACACACAGGGGTGGGAGGGTCTATGACATCACAGCAGCTGCTGTAGAATCAGCGCACTCAGCTCCATTCAGTTATACAAGATGCTGTGACATCACACACAGGGGTGGGAGGCTAAATAAATACAAAAATAATAACAAATAAATAAAAAATAAATAAATAAAAAATGATAAATAAAATAATTAATAATACATAAATAATAAATAAAATAAAAAATAAGAAATAAATATATAATAAATAAATAAATAATAATAATAAACTCAATACTAACTCATCATTTGCGCGATTTGTGCTTTACCCAAATGTGAAGCTGTAAGTTTTATCGATTGATCACCTGCTTCAGATACTGCGATGACGCTTTACCAAAATGCACATACGCAATACAGCGAACATAAAGGAGGCTGTGATCATTATTGACCACTAGGTGGCAGCAGATGACTGTTTTCACATATCTGTACACGGATAGGCGCTACGCCGCAATAACGCTTTACCCAAATGTAAATGTCACTTACCCACATAATTCAATAATAATAATAATAATAAAGCTAAAATAAATAAATAATAATACATAACAAACAATAAATAAATAATAATAAATAAATAATAATAATGAACTTAATAATAACTCATAATTTGATTTCCGGAGTTGATTCGCTCTTTACCCAAATGTAAATGTCACTTACCTGCATCATTTAACTCAATAATAATAATAACAAGAATAATAATAAAATAAATAAATAAATAACAAATAATAAATAAATACATTATAATAACAATAATAAATAAATAATAATACATAAATAAATAAAAAAATAATAATAATAATGAACTCAATAATAACTCATAATTTGATTTCCGGAGTCGATTCGCTCTTTACCCAAATGTAAATGTCACTTACCCGCATCATTTAACTCAATAATAATAATAACAAGAATAATAATAAAATAAATAAATAATAATAAATAAATAACAAATAATACATAAATACATTATAATAACAATACTAAATAAATAATAATACATAAATAAATAATAATAATAATGAACTCAATAATAACTCATAATTTGATTTCCAGATTCGATTCGCACTTTACCCAAATGTAAATGTCACTTACCCGCATCATTTGACTCAATAATAATTCAATAATAACTCATAATAATAATAATAAAGCTATAATAATTATATAAATAATAATAAATACAATAAAATAAATAATAAATAAATAATTATAAATAATACCTAATAATAAATAAATATTAATGATAATAATAATATCAATAATAACTCATAATTTGACTTTCAAAGTCGATTGATCACCTGCTTGAGATACTTACTGCAATAACGCTTTACCCAAATCCACACACACAGTACAGCTAATACAAAGGAGGTTGTAATCAAGATTGACCACTAGGTGGCAGCAGATGACTGTTTCACATACCTGTACACAGATACACTGAATGGTGATACTGAGGCTGCTGATGGACCACAACTTCCAGCAAGCCCCCACATAATTACCTGAGATGCCTTCTTGTGCTTCCTACCTTTCCCCAGGGCATTCCAAATGAAGATGCCCCACTGTTTGCGCCCCCCCCCCCTCCAGTGGGTCGCCACAAATCTCTTTGCCCTGGTTCCAAAGTAATGTAACCCTATGCCGGCTTGCGCTCACTACTGCTGAGCTGTGCGTCTAAACAAAGACGTATTTCCAAAGCAATAAGGTATTTTATCACGTGGAATAATAAAGGGGAACACCGAGCTTGCACACGGGACAGCTGCTGCCGTCTTCCTGTCACACTTAGGAAAGGAAGGCACAGAGAACAGGAAACGGCTGCACACTGCAGTTATCACACACGTGTGTATGGACAAAGCAGTGTAACTGGATCACAACACTGTGGTGGCTCACACAATGATATACAATAAATCGCAGTCATTCTCCCTATTGTATATGAAGTAATCGCACAGCTCCTGCAGGTATATGTCGCTCGGATTTCCGATTGAACAGGATGTGTGAGGTGTGGTGGGCATGCAGGCAGAGATCAGTTAGCCGGGCCGCCAGCTGCTTCCTCATTGTCTGGAGTTTGGGGTGGGGGGAATCTGCACACTGCCTGTAATGGGGAGGTTCTGCACACTGCCTGTATTGGGGAGGTTCTGCACACTGCCTGTAATGGGGAGGTTCTGCACACTGCCTGTAATGGGGAGGTTCTGCACACTGCCTGTAATGGGGAGGTTCTGCACACTGCCTGGAATGGGGAGGTTCTGCACACTGCCTGGAATGGGGAGGTTCTGCACACTGCCTGTAATGGGGAGGTTCTGCACACTGCCTGTAATGGGGAGGTTCTGCACACTGCCTGGAATGGGGAGGTTCTGCACACTGCCTGTAATGGGGAGGTTCTGCACACTGCCTGTAATGGGGAGGTTCTGCACACTGCCTGTGATGGGGAGGTTCTGCACACTGCCTGTAATGGGGGATTCTGCACACTGCCTGTAATGGGGAGGTTCTGCACACTGCCTGTAATGGGGGATTCTGCACACTGCCTGTAATGGGGAGGTTCTGCACACTGCCTGTAATGGGGAGGTTCTGCACACTGCCTGTAATGGGGAGGTTCTGCACACTGCCTGTGATGGGGAGGTTCTGCACATTGCCTGTAATGGGGAGGTTCTGCACACTGCCTGTAATGGGGAGGTTCTGCACACTGTCTGTAATGGGGGCTTCTGCACACTGCCTGTAATGGGGAGGTTCTGCACACTGCCTGTGATGGGGAGGTTCTGCACACTGCCTGTAATGGGGAGGTTCTGCACACTGCCTGTGATGGGGAGGTTCTGCACACTGCCTGCAATGGGGAGGTTCTGCACACTGCCTGCAATGGGGAGGTTCTGCACACTGCCTGTAATGGGGAGGTTCTGCACACTGCCTGTAATAGGGAGGTTCTGCACACTGCCTGTGATGGGGAGGTTCTGCACACTGCCTGTAATGGGGAGGTTCTGCACACTGCCTGTAATGGGGAGGTTCTGCACACTGCCTGTAATAGGGAGGTTCTGCACACTGCCTGTGATGGGGAGGTTCTGCACACTGCCTGTAATGGGGAGGTTCTGCACACTGCCTGTAATGGGGAGGTTCTGCACACTGCCTGTAATAGGGAGGTTCTGCACACTGCCTGTGATGGGGAGGTTCTGCACACTGCCTGTAATGGGGAGGTTCTGCACACTGCCTGTAATGGGGGATTCTGCACACTGCCTGTAATGGGGAGGTTCTGCACACTGCCTGTAATGGGGGATTCTGCACACTGCCTGTAATGGGGGATTCTGCACACTGCCTGTAATGGGGAGGTTCTGCACACTGCCTGTAATGGGGAGGTTCTGCACACTGCCTGTAATGGGGAGGTTCTGCACACTGCCTGTAATGGGGAGGTTCTGCACACTGCCTGTAATGGGGAGGTTCTGCACACTGCCTGCAATGGGGAGGTTCTGCACACTGCCTGTAATGGGGAGGTTCTGCACACTGCCTGTAATAGGGAGGTTCTGCACACTGCCTGTAATAGGGAGGTTCTGCACACTGCCTGTGATGGGGAGGTTCTGCACACTGCACACTGATGCATGTAATGGGGAGGTTCTGCACACTGCACACTGATGGGGAGGTTCTGCACACTGCCTGTAATGGGGAGGTTCTGCACACTGCCTGTAATGGGGAGGTTCTGCACACTGCCTGTAATAGGGAGGTTCTGCACACTGCCTGTGATGGGGAGGTTCTGCACACTGCCTGTAATGGGGAGGTTCTGCACACTGCCTGTAATGGGGAGGTTCTGCACACTGCCTGTAATGGGGAGGTTCTGCACACTGCCTGTGATGGGGAGGTTCTGCACACTGCCTGCAATGGGGAGGTTCTGCACACTGCCTGTAATGGGGAGGTTCTGCACACTGCCTGTAATAGGGAGGTTCTGCACACTGCCTGTAATAGGGAGGTTCTGCACACTGCCTGTGATGGGGAGGTTCTGCACACTGCACACTGATGCATGTAATGGGGAGGTTCTGCACACTGCACACTGATGGGGAGGTTCTGCACACTGCCTGTAATGGGGAGGTTCTGCACACTGCCTGTAATGGGGAGGTTCTGCACACTGCCTGTAATAGGGAGGTTCTGCACACTGCCTGTGATGGGGAGGTTCTGCACACTGCCTGTAATGGGGAGGTTCTGCACACTGCCTGTAATGGGGAGGTTCTGCACACTGCCTGTAATAGGGAGGTTCTGCACACTGCCTGTGATGGGGAGGTTCTGCACACTGCCTGTAATGGGGAGGTTCTGCACACTGCCTGTAATGGGGGATTCTGCACACTGCCTGTAATGGGGAGGTTCTGCACACTGCCTGTAATGGGGAGGTTCTGCACACTGCCTGTAATGGGGAGGTTCTGCACACTGCCTGCAATGGGGAGGTTCTGCACACTGCCTGCAATGGGGAGGTTCTGCACACTGCCTGTAATGGGGAGGTTCTGCACACTGCCTGTAATAGGGAGGTTCTGCACACTGCCTGTAATAGGGAGGTTCTGCACACTGCCTGTGATGGGGAGGTTCTGCACACTGCCTGTAATGGGGAGGTTCTGCACACTGCCTGTAATGGGGAGGTTCTGCACACTGCCTGTAATGGGGAGGTTCTGCGCACTGCCTGCAATGGGGAGGTTCTGCGCACTGCCTGTAATGGGGAGGTTCTGCACACTGCCTGTAATGGGGAGGCTCTGCACACTGCCTGCAATGGGGAGGTTCTGCACACTGCCTGCAATGGGGAGGTTCTGCACACTGCCTGCAATGGGGAGGTTCTGCACATTGCCTGTAATGAGATTCTGTAGGATATGCAGCTCATTCCCCCCATACTCCCCTGGGATGGGCTCCTACCCACCTGGCTCTTAGCAGGGCATTGGGCTCCCCCCCCCCCGGGGCATGTGACACACTGCTGCCACTCACCTGACTGCACTGCAGAGTAACCTTGGACTTCCCACCTATCATCCTCCCCATGTGACTTGCCCACCAGGTGGAATCCCATGTTGCATATGTTGGAAAGGCTGTGTGAGCAGCAACAGACGACAGTGGAGTTCCGACTCCAAAATGCCTAGAAGTGCAGAACAGCAGCGCTTCACCGCCAATGGGTGGGGCCTCCAGGAGGGGCATCTGGGTGGTGATGCAGTGCTTCCGGTACGCCAGCAATATGGTCAGCGCTAATGATGTCATCGTCAGTGTTACCATCCCCAAACCCTCAGGCCATGTTAGATGTGATGGAAGCAGAGGAGGAGGAGCAAGGCCCATTTCCCAGCGGTCATGGCGGTGAACACGTGGCTCGCAGGGTGGGTTGCTGGGCTGATAGTGGCCAGGTTTGCCACCGTCCCGCCAACGAGGGAGACTTTCTCTCACAACAGGGCGGCACCCAGTGCAACTCACTGGTGTCACTAGAGCGTAGGTGGAAGGAGAAGCAGGAGCAAGAGGAGGAGACACCTGACCCTGAGGGCAGCTTCTCTGTGACTCCTGGATCACACGAGCCACTACATGCTCCAGCGCCTGCGCAGCCACCGCATAGTCACCAGCGCCAATTACTGGGGGGGGGCCACCCCCTGGATCCCCGCTATAAGGACAACATCACCTCCATCATTTCAGCACTGGGGCAGGATCGCACAATGAGATTCCAAACGCACGCTGGCGGAGTTCCCACCCTGAGGGCTCGGTGGCAGCGCAAGGCCGAGGAGGAGCAGCACCACCTCATAGGGGAGGGTGAGTATGGCCACACCTCATAGGGGAGGGTGAGTATGGCACCACCTCATAGGGGAGGGTGAGTATGGCCACACCTCATAGGGGAGGGTGAGTATGGCCACACCTCATAGGGGAGGGTGAGTATGACCACACCTCATAGGGGAGGGTGAGTATGGCCACACCTCATAGGGGAGGGTGAGTATGGCCACACCTCATAGGGGAGGGTGAGTATGGCCACACCTCATAGAGGAGGGTGAGTATGGTCACACCTCATAGGGGAGGGTGAGTATGGCCACACCTCATAGGGGAGGGTGAGTATGGCCACACCTCATAGGGGAGGGTGAGTATGGCCACACCTCATAGGGGAGGGTGAGTATGGCCACACCTCATAGGGGAGGGTGAGTATGGCCACACCTCATAGGGGAGGGTGAGTATGGCCACACCTCATAGGGGAGGGTGAGTATGGCCACACCTCATAGGGGAGGGTGAGTATGGCCACACCTCATAGGGGAGGGTGAGTATGGCCACACCTCATAGGGGAGGGTGAGTATGGCCACACCTCATAGGGGAGGGTGAGTATGGCCACACCTCATAGGGGAGGGTGAGTATGGCCACACCTCATAGGGGAGGGTGAGTATGACCACACCTCATAGGGGAGGGTGAGTATGGCCACACCTCATAGGGGAGGGTGAGTATGGCCACACCTCATAGGGGAGGGTGAGTATGGCCACACCTCATAGGGGAGGGTGAGTATGGCCACACCTCATAGGGGAGGGTGAGTATGGCCACACCTCATAGGGGAGGGTGAGTATGACCACACCTCATAGGGGAGGGTGAGTATGGCCACACCTCATAGGGGAGGGTGAGTATGGCCACACCTCATAGGGGAGGGTGAGTATGGCCACACCTCATAGGAGAGGGTGAGTATGGCCACACCTCATAGGGGAGGGTGAGTATGGCTACACCTCATAGGGGAGGGTGAGTATGGCCACACCTCATAGGGGAGGGTGAGTATGGCCACACCTCATAGGGGAGGGTGAGTATGGCTACACCTCATAGGGGAGGGTGAGTATGGCCACACCTCATAGGGGAGGGTGAGTATGGCCACACCTCATAGGGGAGGGTGAGTATGGCCACACCTCATAGGGGAGGGTGAGTATGGCCACACCTCATAGGGGAGGGTGAGTATGGCTACACCTCATAGGGGAGGGTGAGTATGGCCACACCTCATAGGGGAGGGTGAGTATGGCTACACCTCATAGGGGAGGGTGAGTATGGCCACACCTCATAGGGGAGGGTGAGTATGGCCACACCTCATAGGGGAGGGTGAGTATGGCTACACCTCATAGGGGAGGGTGAGTATGGCCACACCTCATAGGGGAGGGTGAGTATGGCCACACCTCATAGGGGAGGGTGAGTATGGCTACACCTCATAGGGGAGGGTGAGTATGGCCCCACCTCATAGGGGAGGGTGAGTATGGCTACACCTCATAGGGGAGGGTGAGTATGGCCACACCTCATAGGGGAGGGTGAGTATGGCCCCACCTCATAGGGGAGGGTGAGTATGGCCACACCTCATAGGGGAGGGTGAGTATGGCCACACCTCATAGGGGAGGGTGAGTATGGCCACACCTCATAGGGGAGGGTGAGTATGGCCACACCTCATAGGGGAGGGTGAGTATGGCCACACCTCATAGGGGAGGGTGAGTATGGCCACACCTCATAGGGGAGGGTGAGTATGGCTACACCTCATAGGGGAGGGTGAGTATGGCCACACCTCATAGGGGAGGGTGAGTATGGCCACACCTCATAGGGGAGGGTGAGTATGGCCACACCTCATAGGGGAGGGTGAGTATGGCCACACCTCATAGGGGAGGGTGAGTATGGCCACACCTCATAGGGGAGGGTGAGTATGGCCACACCTCATAGGGGAGGGTGAGTATGGCCACACCTCATAGGGGAGGGTGAGTATGGCCACAACGTGGAACAACCTCCTTCCATTGGCCAGGAGGACCAGGAGACGGACTGTGACTCGCATGGTGGATGACTTCCTGTCCACGTGTCTCCTGGTGCTGAGCGATAGGTCCTCCGCGTTCAATCTCTGGGTCGCTACATTGCGCAGGGGCCAGAGCTTGTCCTCTATGCCTTGGAGGTTCTGTCCTGCCCCGCGGCAACTGTCCAATCAGAACGTGTGTTCAGCACCACAAGGGGAGTGTCCACCTATCCATAGCCAACGCGGGCATCCTTACATTCATTAATCCGGACCCTCACCCTGAATAAGAGCCTATCTTATATGTTTCCCCCCTGTACATACAGATTGCCCACATTAATCCGGACCCTCACCCTGAATAAGAGCCTATCTTATATGTTTCCCATACCCTGTACATACAGATTGCTCACATTAATCCGGACCTTCACCCTGAATAAGAGCCTATCTTATATGTTTCCCACACCCTGTACATACAGATTGCCCACATTAATCCGGACCCTCACCCTGAATAAGAGCCTATCTTATATGTTTCCCACACCCTGTACATACAGATTGCCCACATTAATCCGGACCTTCACCCTGAATAAGAGTCTATCTTATGAGCCTTTAAACATCCAAGATGGCGACTCATGGAGCATCAGGCAGCCTGCAAACAGGAAGTGTCTTCTGACTGTGTTGCTCTGCATTTTGGGATTTCTGACCTTTCCCTGACCCCAGCTCTGCTCTGTCTGTGCAAAGCACAGCTATAACCCCGCTCCCCTGCACTTTATCCCACTCTCCTCTGCACAGTAACTGTGATGCTTCTGAGTCAAGATGGCGGCGCCCATATCCTAGAGTCCTGAACAGAGTTGCAGGGGAAAGAATAATAAGTAAGTGACTAAAAACTTAAAATATATTAATTTTAGATGCTGGGGAATGGTTTTATAAGGGTTTGGGCTTTTCAGTAAATCCTGGGGAAGGTCCGGATTAAGATGAACCAGGCGTGGATCCTACATGGGACTTGGCTGTGCAGCACCTGAGTGACTGGTTAAAGTGTTTGCTACCTCCTCCTCCTCTGCCACATCCACCTCTTTATGTATGTATTTATTTATTTAGATATATGGATATATTTATTAAGGTTAATATCTATTTATTTATATATATTTTTATGTATTGATGTTAATGTTTTTTATGTATAAATATATGTATATATTTATTGAGGTTAATATTTATTTATGTATATATTTATGTATATATATTTTTATGTATTGATGTTAATGTTTTTATGTATATATATATGTATATATTTATTGAGGTTAATATTTATTTATGCATATATTTATGTATATATATTTTTATGTATTGATGTTAATGTTTTTTATGTATATATATATGTATATATTTATTGAGGTTAATATTTATTTATGTATATATTTATTTATGTATATATATATATTTATTGATGTTAATGTTTTTATATATATGTATATATTTATTGAGGTTATTATTTATTTATGCATATATTTATTGTATTATATGTATTTATTTATTTATTGATGTTAATGTTTATTTATTTATGTATATATTTATTGAGGTTAAAATGTATTTATGTATATATTTTATATATATTTTTTTTTATTTATTGAGGTTAATATTTATTTATTTATGCATATATTTATATATATATATATATATATATATATATATATATATATATATATATATTTATTGATGTTAATGTTTACTTATGTATATATTTATTTATTGATGTTAATGTTTATTTATGTAAATATATGTATATAGTTTTTGAGGTTAATCTTTATGCATATATTTATTTATGCATATATTTACTTATGTATATATTTATTTATTGATGTTAATATTTACTTATGTATATATTTATTGAGGTATATATTAATTTATTGATGTTAATGTTTATTTATGTATATATTTATTTATGTATATATATATATTTATTGATGTTAATGTTTTTATATATATGTATATATTTATTGAGGTTATTATTTATTTATGCATATATTTATTGTATTATATGTATTTATTTATTTATTGATGTTAATGTTTATTTATTTATGTATATATTTATTGAGGTTAAAATGTATTTATGTATATATTTTATATATATTTTTTTTTATTTATTGAGGTTAATATTTATTTATTTATGCATATATTTATATATATATATATATATATATATATATATATATATATATATATATTTATTGATGTTAATGTTTACTTATGTATATATTTATTTATTGATGTTAATGTTTATTTATGTAAATATATGTATATAGTTTTTGAGGTTAATCTTTATGCATATATTTATTTATGCATATATTTACTTATGTATATATTTATTTATTGATGTTAATATTTACTTATGTATATATTTATTGAGGTATATATTAATTTATTGATGTTAATGTTTATTTATGTATATATTTATTGAGGTTCATATTTATTTATACATATATTTATTTATTTATGTATATATTTATTTATTGATGTTAATGTTTACTTATGTATATATTTATTGAGGTATATATTAATTTATCGATGTTAATGTTTATTTATGTATATATTTATTGAGGTTCATATTTATTTATACATATATTTATTTATGTGTATATTTATTTATTGATGTTAATGTTTATTTATGTAAATATATGTATATATTTTTTGAGGTTAATATTTATGCATATATTTATTCATGCATATATTTACTTATGTATATATTTATTTATTGATGTTAATGTTTATTTATGCATATATTTACTGAGGTATATATTAATTTATTGATGTTAATGTTTATTCATGCATATATTTACTGAGGTATATATTAATTTATTGATGTTAATGTTTATTTATGTATATATTTATTGAGGTTCATATTTATTTATACATATATTTATTTATGTATATATTTATTTATTGATGTTAATGTTTATTTATGTATATGTTTATTGAGGTTAGTATTTATTTATGCATATATTTTTTTATGTACATATTTATTTATTGATGTTATCAATGATTTATGTATCTACTCATTTATGTATATATTGATTGATGAACTTTTAATGAACCTATTTATGTATGTATGTATTTGTTTTCTGTTATTATTTTGAGTACTTTTCCCCCGGCCCATTTTGTTCAACGTCCTGCTGTTCCCCTCGATTTTCACTCCTCTAGCCTTGCCCTCCCATTTTACAGCCATTTTTTTTTTTATATTTTACTACCATTTTACAGCCATTTCTGGCCCCCCAAATTCAGGACCCGTCGAGTTTGGGGGGGGGGGGGACCTGAACTGAAGTTGAGCAGCAAGCTCGGCCAAACTTGTCAAACCTACTGAGCGTGTTCACCCATCTCTAAATATACGACAAATTCCCCCAAAGTCAAACAAAGTTCCCTAAATTCAGGTCCCCATTGACCTCAATAGTGGTACGGGTCAAGTTTGGGGGGGGGGGGGGGACCTGAACTGAAGTTAGCAGCAAGTTCGGCCAAACTTGTCAAACCCGTTTCGCCCATCCCTTAATATATGACAAGTGAACACGACCAGGTGGCCAGAGACGCGGGAAGCTCGTAAGACAGGTCTTAGACTTTGGTTTTACGAGATTTCCTTATCGCCGCTCAGTGATTTCTGTCGAAGTCTCAGAAGGACAAAACCCATCGGCCCGCAGAGCAGAATATGAGATCAGCGGCTGAGGTGCGTCCTGGCCTCTACAAGGCAGACATGTAGGGGTGCGACGCTGCGTTACGGAGGTCCAGGGCTTTATCTGCCTCTTAGACTTTTTGTGAGTATATTTCTCCCCCATTTATTACGTTACTTTGATCTTGTCATTCTGCTTAGTGGTTTATTTTTACTCAGCCTTAAATATTTGGCTGATGATTGGTGTGTGAGATGCCATCAGTGCTGATAAGGGACCTGGATATATCTTCAGGTAAGTAATTGTGCTGGACAGGGGACACTCACTTTTGTGACACGCCGGGATATGATCTTCTCGATTAGTTTGGATTATATCTATATATACTTGTCAAGCTTCCTGGCTACAACCATGCAGAGAGCTGAGCTGAGCTCCAGGTAAGGGGGAGAGTTCAAGGATGAATCCGGGGTCAGAGGCTGGCAGAAAACAAGCAAAGTCCACTGAGCAAATCCGCGTAAAAAATGAGTTATCCATCCAAGGCTAAATCCAGGCATTCAGATCAGGAATTCAGGAGTCCAGGAAGTAAGCTGATAACACAGCATTGGATGCAGGTCAGCTCTTAAATAGGGCTGTCATTTAGAACAGGGAGGGATGAGTCAGAGTCTGGGTGAGGTCACTTCCTGTCCATTCAGACTCAGGAAACCAGGAAGTGAAATCAAGCCCAAAAGCTTACACTCTAGGCTTTGTGTACTTGCAGTGGGCCGAACACCAGGTGTCGTTGTTGAGCAATGCGACAGATGAACAGCCTGCTCTGTTACAAACACCCAGCCGAGCATGTCTGCTGCTGCATGCAGTCTGTGGCCGAGCACGCTCTCGATGCTTTAAAGGGCAGTGAAGGCGAGAAGACTGACATTACTATATGTACAGGACCGGATTCGATGTGTGGGAGGCCGTTGGCCAGAAAGTGTAGTGGATGCTGTGATGATTGCACGGGGTTGATCGGACCTCTCGATCGTTCATCTGATCAAACCGGCCAATAGTACCCTGCGCGTGTCACCGCGACGTTAGACATCGTTCAATTGGCAACACTCGCGGAATAAAATGCTGCCACCAGAACACGACAGGCGGCTTGTCCTCACTATCTAACCACACACAGCACAATCAGATCGAGCAAATCGATTGACCCACGACCACTTCCAGGCAGGAGGGGCGATCGAGCGTCCTAGCCAAGTAATGTAGCCAGGCTCTTCAAAACTAGCCGGAGCTTTTTAGGTCCTTAATTCAGAGCATCAGTGACCCTCGGATCCGGATTTTCAGAATTTATTTTAAAATAAACAGAAAAACAATGAGACAAATAGTGCAAGGTGATTAACTATAAAACACGGTACAAATAAATAGATAGCAATACAAATAAAAAGGGGAAAAATACTTAAGAGTCTGTCTGGGCTGCAGTTTGATCGAATCCATTTGTCTCTCAGTCCTCACACAGTTTCTGGTCTCCTCCTTAGATGTTACAATGGAGAGTGTGTCACTCTTGATGGTAAGATTCGCGCGTCTCTGGCCAATCTTGCCAGCCATGCTTATAGGCCCCAAAAGAGAAGGGGGTCTCCTTACCCTTCCCACCAGGGGCTGGTGTTGCTATAACAGCCTGTCTCAGAATATTCCAATCCCATTTCTGCTATAGGAGGTAGAGGTCCGGGTGCCTCCTGTAGTTCAGCTCTGTATACAGTACATTAATTGGTTCATAAATAGTGTTGGACGAACTGGTACAAGTTCAGTTCCTTTACCGATCTTGACCCGAACCCTAACCTGGTCCCCATTGAAATCAGTGGGGACCCGTTTCGGGACCCAAAAATGACAGGGGGCCCCCATCTTTACTCTTACCCCACGGCTTACCCGCCCGCCACCAGATGCAACACAGCTCGGGGTACACTGCTACATGTGTGGTGGGAGTGCCCGAGTGTACACAGCTTGTGGACTAAAGTTCTGCTCCTGTATGAGGAAGTATACGGGACACGGATTCCAAATACCCCAGAAATTACGTTGCTGTCCATGCTCCCCGGTGGTAAGGAGGCTGGGAGGAGAGGGGCCCTGAGACACTTTCTGACAGCGGGTAGGATGGTCCCGAGATACTGGAAAAGCACGATGGCCCCCCCATTGCTAGAGTGTTATGAAGAACTCAATAATATTATGAGGATGGAGGAACTAACGGCAGATCTACGGGGGGAGGGGGAGGCGTACATGCAGACATGGGAAGCCTGGATAATGTTCAAGGGTTCGGATGTCGGTCAAAAGAGGGTATTAGAATTACAATAGTAGGAGGAGAGGGCTGTAGCGGGCTCAGACAGGTAGTAAGGGTGGACGTGGGATTCGTGCCCCCCCCCCCTTCTGGGTAGGAACCCCGTGTCTGTGTGCTCCTGTCGAGGTGTTTGTAGCTGTTTTACTTGCGTGATGGAGTCTTTCACCTTTTATCTGGCTTAAAATTGAACAAGGGCAAAGGGGCAGTAAGCCCCGGATGACTGCAGGCTCAGGCCGGAGGCCGTAGGGGGGATTACCCTGGGACGTTTTGTTGGTACACGGGCCTGGCTCCCGTCATTTTAGTCATAGTATGGGTGGGCAGACACCCCATGCTCCGTGCGTGGGAAACTTGTCTGGCCGGGCGGCTGGTATTAGCAGATCCACGGGCTGGGTAGGAGGACAGTGGCTGGTTATGAGGGGAAAGGGGGTTCGCGGTGTGGGGGGTATTGTACTGTATTGTATTGAAATGTGTATTGTACTGTGTTTTGTGTCATGTATAATTGTTAAACTGTGATACGCTTAAAAAACGTAATAAAAACAAGATTAAACATAAAATAAACGGCGGGCGAGTAACCCGAGGAGCCCAGGCGGGAGGGTGAGGAGTGGGGAGGGCAGAGGGGGTCCCTAAAGCAGAGTTCAGCAATTGGAAGTGGCTTTACAACCTACCTGAGCCAAGGAGCCCAGACAGGCAGGTAAGTAGAGGGGGGGCAGAGGGGGTCCCCTAATGCAGAGTTCAGCAATTGGAAGTGCCTGTACAGCTTACACTGTGCCCCTAGGTTCTTAGGTGGTGGCTGGGGTGTGGTTTCCCTCTTTAGTTGGGAGCTATGTCATCACTATTTATACAGAATGAATCTGTGGAATGAAGTCATGGAAAGTCTGTGTGTCTCATTGTTTACGGAGGCTCAGTATTTGGGGCCCCCTGAAGGTCTCGGGCCCCTCCTCTCTCCCGCACGGCTACAATTCCTTTATGTTTTGTGTTATTAGAAAAGCTTTGAAGATTTTGCCTTTTTGTTACCAGAGATTTTTGTTGCCAAAGACGTTTCTAATGTTTCACATCGACATAAAGCAGCTTAAATTGGAGCCGTTACTGTTCTGGGTTTGGTGTGATGTCAGCACCTGTTTCCAATTCGGCTCCCACTAACTCAGTAAAGGGCCCCACCTTGGCTCTAGTGCCCTAGGGCCCACATACCCCCGGGGCCAACCCTGGTTATACCTCACCCTCACTTTCATTCTTTTACAGAAGGTTTATAATGTACAATAAAATGTTTACTGTCCCCTGATCTGTCCTGTGCTGGAGGAAAGATCAATCAGTATGATGGCTCTGCTCAGGAGGGGGGGGGGGGCATTTGGTAAATTAGGCCACACCCCTCATTGTGGGATGCCACTGCAAACAATACCCCAAGCATAATTCTTAACTGGCTTAACATGGACATCATCCAAGAAAGACTAAATAAATGAAATGTAAATAAGACTCCAGGACCGGATGGACTTCACCCAAGAGTTCTTAAAGAGGAAATCCAGGAGACTCCAGGGCCATCCAAATTCCTCTCCTTGGGGCAGCCCGCATTGTGATACTCCACTTGGGAAACCCCTCCAATTGCTAGTTTCACTCACCTTCTCCTGGAGCCTTCATGGCGTCTGTCCGATCTGACTGCATCCCCGCTCACTTCTAACAGTGCGCGAACCCGGCCTCTCTGAATGGGCAGTGCCACTGCAAACAATACCCCAAGCATAATTCTTAACTGGCTTAACATGAACATCATCCAAGAAAGACTAAATAAATGAAATGTAAATAAGACTCCAGGAACATCAGAGGCCCTGGAGTCTAAAAGACCCTGCAGCAAACTGCTACATTATTGCTGCTAGGACTCAGGGGTCAGATGACCAGAGCCTGCTTGATCTCCTCATAGCTCAGGACGGTCTCTCTAGGTAGGTGTAATGTATAGATAACCCTTAAGGTGGAGGGGTTCACATTAATAAATAACCTGTCATACCCAGGCAAATTATTTATTGCTGGGCAACGAGGGCAGTTTGGGAATTTCACAGTTCAGAAATGGGGACTGGGGAGACTGAGGCAGCCCTAAACCAGGCAGATAATTACTTCCTTGAGGTCATAGCAATGGTCACTGGCTGCGAACAGGTGACTGGGGGTCTCGGGCTGGGAACATGTGAGTAGCAGACTGGGAACATATACACACAAGACAAAAAAACACCATGGAGACAAGCTGCCAACCACCCAGGGTGTAGATGGTACTACAGCCCATAACCTAGATTGCAGTTGGTCCGGTGGTGGTCGCAGACTTAGGAAAGAGCAAACAGACAAACAGACAAGACAATGGATGGTCGTGGCCCCATTACAGACTATGTAGGGCCTGAGCCCCAATACACAAAGCAAGGTACATGAGTTACAGAGGGGTCGAGAGCTTGTTTTCACTCAAACGAAGAGACACAGTAATCCAACATGGAGGCGGGGCTAGACATATACATTTATAGGGAAGGCAGAGGAGGTATTACAAACACCTGAGAGAGGGCTTGATGGTAAACCACACAAACACCGCACAGAAGCACATCAGCAGGTGGCTCAACAACCCTCACTGGTACCAACGCTGAAAGAAGAGATACTGCCACTAAGCAGTGGTGCCCAACAACCCTCACTGGTACCAATGGTGGAAGAAGGGAAACTGCCCCTAATCAGTGGTGCCCGACATGGTGCCCTACAACCCTCACTGGTACCAATGGTGGAAGAAGGGAAACTTCCCCTAATCAGTGGTGCCCAACATGGTGCCCTACAACCCTCACTGGTACCAATGGGGGAAGAAGGGAAACTGTCCCTAATCAGTGGTGCCCAACATGGTGTCCTACAACCCTCATGTAAGGACTGTACCGGACACCAGTCTGTCTTGAGCTGATAATCCCCAAACTCCACCGCCTCTTCTGCCTATAGACAAGTCCCCGCTTGTAGGAGACGCGGGTTATGCCTCTCCTACTCGGTTACCCCCAGGACTTATAGGGCGCAAAGATTACCAGCTTAAGGTAGAGACTGATGAACGGCAGGGAGTCCCAAGTGAGGATGCCGGATGGCGGAAGTCCAATTACAAGCCGAGGTCGGAGCCGGGAGGTCACGGGGCGAGGTATCCAATGGGAGGTACAGAGGGTAGTCAAACAAGCCGAGGTCAAATCCAGAAGGTCACAGTGCGAGGTTTCAGAGGGGTCAGGCGGAATCGTGGTCAGGCAGGCAAAAGGTCGGTTCAATCACTAGAGACAAGCTAGACAACTAAGTACTAGGCGCTATAACAGGCAATGACACACTGCAGTGGAAATCCCTTTATAGTGGGAAAACCGGCAGGATTGGACAGGGAGACAGTGGCTGGGATTGGTGCACTTAGGATCTGACGGCAGATTGGAGCACTGGCCCTGTGGTCTGATTGGTGAGCTCTGGGCTGATTGCTCCAGCTGAGCTTCCCAGGCAAACTGCTCAGAGCTGCACCTTCTAGACTTCGTTCTTTTAAACAGCCTCCGGTGGCCATTCTGAGTATTGCACCACCGGAGGACATGAGCTGATTGTATAGGCCAGCAAGCACAAGCTGAGTGACAATGGGCAAGGGGGGAGGACTTACTCGGCGACACATGCGCCGCTGGGGATGGCACCGGAGGCAGAGGCGGCTGCTGGGCAGGAGAAACCCTGGCCAGTTGCCTAGGGACACCACGGGCACGGACTGAAGGCAAGTCATTCATGACAGTACCCCCCCCTTCACGAGGGGCCTCAGGACCCTCACCAGACTTAACAGGATTATCACCCTGAATGGTTCCGGCGGACTTCAATAAAGATACATGAGGTACCCTCATGGATGGAGAGGCAGACGGACAAATAAGCTCTGAGACTTGGGTTGCTCCAACAGTGATACTATAGCAATGTTCTGCACAGTGCGGGCTCCATCCTGTCAATTCCCCAGTTTCCCAATTAAAGGTAGGGTTGTGCACCTTTAACCAGGGGAACCCTAAGACAACCGGGGCTTCAGGGCTGTCTAAGACAAAAAATTCAAGGTTCTCAGAATGGGAAGGTCCCACAACTAGGTTAATTAAAGGGGTTTTGGAGGTGACAGTTCCTCTAGGAACAGGAGTATTGTTTACTGCCAAAATCTGAAGGGGCTTCCCAAGGGGGATTAAGGGAATGCCTAAGGCGGCTACTATGGATTTATCCAAGAAGTTGCCAACTGCTCCGCTATCGACAAAAGCAGAGACGGATTTCCTGGACAACTCCCAACCCACAGTAGCAGGTAACAATATTTTATTTCTATGAAGGGAAGTTACCTGACCGTCCTGACAAACTTTCTCTATCTTGTCAGGACGTTGCAATCCCGCCAAAGGTCTTTTATTGGGGCAGGTCCTAACCAGGTGACCTGAAACCCCGCAGTACATGCATAGGCCTAAGGTGCGACGTCTACTCTTTTCAGCCGGGGAAAGGTGAGTAGCACCAAGTTGCATAGGCTCTTCTGGGGGCGAAGATGAGACAACACCCATAGAGGATGACTCCTGGTGGGAAGATTCCCAGAAGTGAGAGTGATTTTTCTCTATATGTCTCTCCCGTAGCCGTCTGTCAATTTTAATGGCCATAAGCATGAGTTCATCCAGGCTTTTAGGGTAAGGAAAATTTGTTAGAACATCCTTAACACCTTCTGAAAGACCAATTCTATACTGACTACAGAGTCACGATCATTCCAACGGGATTCAATCGCCCAGCGGCGGAATTTGGCACTATATTCCTCTGCTGAGCGTTTCCCCTGTTTCAGGCTTCGAAGCCTGGCATCAGCGGTCGAAGTCCTGTCAGGGTCCGAATATAGGATCTCCATAGCAGAGAAAAAGGCTGAGACAGATTGCAAGGCCTCATCTGTGGGCGCTAAGCCAAACGCCCAGGACTGTGGATCACCCTGGAGCAGAGAGATAACCAGGCCCACCCTCTGCATTTCTGTGCCTGAAGAGTAGGGCTGTAGTCTGAAATAAAGTTCACAGGAGTTCTTGAAGTTGGAGAATCTTGTACGATCCCCATCAAATTTCTCAGGAAGGGGAACCTTCGGTTCAACAGGAGGTGAGGATACAGGTGGTGCAGGCAGCTGGCGATTTTCTTGATCAGCCACACGTTGGGCCAGCTGGTTAATGGCGGTAGCCATGGCCTGCACTTGTTGTACAAGTTCTTCCATATAAATTTTTGGGCCTGTTATAATGTAAGGACTGTACCGGACACCAGTCTGTCTTGAGCTGATAATCCCCAAACTCCACCGCCTCTTCTGCCTATAGACAAGTCCCCGCTTGTAGGAGACGCGGGTTATGCCTCTCCTACTCGGTTACCCCCAGGACTTATAGGGCGCAAAGATTACCAGCTTAAGGTAGAGACTGATGAACGACAGGGAGTCCCAAGTGAGGATGCCGGATGGCGGAAGTCCAATTACAAGCCGAGGTCGGAGCCGGGAGGTCACGGGGCGAGGTATCCAATGGGAGGTACAGAGAGTAGTCAAACAAGCCGAGGTCAAATCCAGAAGGTCACAGTGCGAGGTTTCAGAGGGGTCAGGCGGAATCGTGGTCAGGCAGGCAAAAGGTCGGTTCAATCACTAGAGACAAGCTAGACAACTAAGTACTAGGCGCTATAACAGGCAATGACACACTGCAGTGGAAATCCCTTTATAGTGGGAAAACCGGCAGGATTGGACAGGGAGACAGTGGCTGGGATTGGTGCACTTAGGATCTGACGGCAGATTGGAGCACTGGCCCTGTGGTCTGATTGGTGAGCTCTGGGCTGATTGCTCCAGCTGAGCTTCCCAGGCAAACTGCTCAGAGCTGCACCTTCTAGACTTCGTTCTTTTAAACAGCCTCCGGTGGCCATTCTGAGTATTGCACCACCGGAGGACATGAGCTGATTGTATAGGCCAGCAAGCACAAGCTGAGTGACAATGGGCAAGGGGGGAGGACTTACTCGGCGACACACGCGCCGCTGGGGATGGCACCGGAGGCAGAGGTGGCTGCTGGGCAGGAGAAACCCTGGCCAGTTGCCTAGGGACACCACGGGCACGGACTGAAGGCAAGTCATTCATGACACCTCACAGTGGCCTTATAGCAATAATAGATGGAATATCGCCGGTTCAAGATCCCGTGGATGTCATAACTCCTTTTATCCCAAGTTCTCTGACACTTCCTCCCCAGATGGATCCGTTGGGTCTGATAGTTGTTTCTTTTTTCTCTTAGGAGAAACTTCCTCTGCTGATCCCGTCCTTGTTTCCAGCGATGGCGTCTGCAGATCTTGAGGTCGAGATGACTTGTTCCATCTGTACGGAGATTTATAGAGAGCCCGCGACTCTAACGTGCGGACACAGCTTCTGCCGAGAATGTATCACAAAAACATTTGACAATCAGGAGCACAGGGAGTACCGCTGTCCGGAGTGTATGAAGAGATTCCTCCGGAGACCAGAACTGAAAAAAAACGTAAGGCTGACCAACATAGCCGAATGTTTCCAGCATCCTCAACTGGAGGAAGGCAAGACCAGCCTTTCCTGCAGTTACTGTGTCCACGCGTCGGTGCCTGCGGTGAAATCCTGCCTCCTCTGTGAGGCTTCCCTGTGTGACGTCCACCTGAGGACCCACAACAAGTCCCCAGAGCACGTCATTACTGACCCCACCGCTTCCCCGGGAGACAGAAAGTGTCCCATCCACAAGAGGATCCTGGAGTACTACTGCACGGTGGATGATACGTGTGTCTGTCCCCAGTGCCTGGCCTCGGATCACAATGGACATCGGGTGGAGAACATGGAGGTGAGCTATGAGCAGAAGAGGAAAGCACTGATGGAATTTCTGGAGAAAATTGAGACGAGGACCCGGAGTCTACAGGAACAGGAGAGAGGAGTTAAAGAAAAGGCGTCCGATCTAACTGAGAGAGTCATTAATACACTGAGAGTTACTGAGAGACAGCTGGAAGATCTACAGAGACAAGTCCTGGGTGACATCTCTAGGCACGAGACAGACATGTTGCAGCCACTGGCCACCAGGATTGAGCAGCTGCAGAAGATCAAGTCTCACATTGAGGAAAGAATGAGAACGACTGACCTATTCTCTGCATTCTCATCAGGATTTTTCTCCTTAGCTAACAATGAAGATATTGTGGCTGAAGAGGAACGTGGCAGAACGATTCCTGATCAGGACGAGCGTCTGATCTTCGAGAGTTTACACTCGGGATTAGCTGAGATTGTGGCCAATGTCTGGAGACCTGCTGAGGAAACTCAACATCAATCGCTACCTGAAACAGGAAATGCTGAACATTCCAACATATGACAAGAGATCTCACCACTGTCCTTCGCTCCTGAAGGTGAACAACCTCTCGGCGATATCGCTCTATTTGATATAAACACCTCCGGAAACCTTGTGCAGATCTCCGATGACTTAAAACATGTGTCCAGGTCAAAAATGTTTGTAGAACGGCCAGAGGCCCTGGAGAGGTTTGAGTGTGACCAGGTCCTCAGCATTGGCCAGGTGTCCTCTGGCCGTCGTGTCTGGGAATTGGAGGTGAGTGGGACATTATGGGGTCAAAATTCATCCTGGAGGGTGGGGGTGGGGTACCCCTCTATGGAGCGGAGGGGGAAACGGGCCGTTGTTGGCAATAACAGCAATTCCTGGGCGTTGCAGCGTCTATACAACTCTTACACCGCCAGACATGACAACAATATATCAGTAATACAACACAAACCTTCTGTACGTAGAATAAGAATGGAGCTGGACTATGAAGCGGGGCGACTGACCTTCTATGAGCTGAGGAACCCCATCACGGCCCTCCACACTTTCACCGCCAAATTCACAGAGCCCCTCCACCTCGTGGTCTATATAGATGGCTCCAGCTGGGTGAAGGTTTCTCAATGAGCTCCTGGGCTTAGAAATCTCTAGCAGCTTCTGTTGTGTGATCAATGAAAAAAGCACGAATGTGGACCTAAATCCTCCCTGATACTCGATACTACAGGCTTCCTAACCTACCAACGCTGCCCATCTGTAACCCCTACATTAGTGATATACTTACCTTTTCCTTGTGATGCTCCATCTGATGGATCTGATGTAATGCCCGCCTTCTGTGAGCTGGCAACCCCTAATCTCCACCACCGCTTCCGCCTGTAGCCAAGCCCCCGTTTGCCGGGACACACCTTACTCTTCGCCGGACACGGTTGCCCCAGGTCTTTTTTTTATGCATTCTTTATTTTTTAAAGTTTTAGATACAATTGTATTGACAAACAATTCTAATAAATGACATGACATACAGTACAATACAAATATCGTAATACACATGTCACGTGTAGTAGCAACAACAACAGAGCCGTGCACCCGAGCCTAAAACCGGTCAGCCCAGACCCGGACGAGCGCGTTTACACCCGCTGATAGTTTGCCTGCCATCTGTGGGGCCAGCAGCATCCAAGCGTCTGGGGCGGCCGCCCCCCACTCCCCTAGGGGAGTACTGGTGCAACTGCACCTTGTGTGCGTGTCACATGGTTTCTTTAAGAGTAATCTCCAGTGGTCATGGAGTTGGATAGTGACCCTATGC